>JAQFVV010013170.1:0-223052 GCA_028023455.1 Epiperipatus broadwayi
ATATATTATAACGTTTTCCATTTTGCTAGGCCTCTACATGCTAATATAAACTGCGCGTGAGTTGATCAAGCTATGTCAAAAAAGAAGAGTTATATTTCTATTCTAAAAACATAGCTATATTTCCTGATCAACTCGGCCTATTAATTGTTGAGAATTGTGCTATTGATGAAATCAGCTTTTAATTTATTTAATCTGGACACCAGAATTCCTAAGAATTCGCTGAAATCATCATATAACATCTCACAAATAAAAAAAATACCTTTAAACTAATCGGTATTACATCATACTGTAACGAGAATTATTTTTTTAAGATTATTATTCCTGGGCTTATTCAAACATATTGGCAAAAGTAAATTACATTTTTAAATCTTATTAAACTACTAATAGATTTAATAATAAAAAAATAATAACTATTATTAATAACGCAGAAATGAAAATTGGTATTAGAAATATTTTTATTCTAATAGATAAAAAATGTTTAAAGGAAATTATTAATCAAATAAATTGGAGAGAACACAATTCAGATGTGAATCAATTAATAAAATACAATTTTACAATTACAGCTCACTTCCAAATTTCTTCTAGAAAGTTATTAAAAAATGAATGTCTCTTGCACAAGAAATTTAATGTCTCTATCGGGATTGTTTAAACATACTTTTAGAAATTGGTTGAAAACGTTTAATTTGGTCACAATCAGGAGTAATGAAGCATTACTTACCGGTAAATTTTGTGAATTCAGTAGTAGATAACTATGCATAGTTTTTCAGGGTTGAATTGAGCTCATGGCCTTTGATTATTAGTTGATCTTGGTGCTGGTTCCATAGGCTAGTCGCGTAAGCTTCTCTGGTGTCCATCGGTAATGATGTCAGCTAAAGCTCCGGTCTACCCTCATATGAATAACTTTTTCATCGTAGAGTGGTCTGGATTCTCTAATCCAAAACCAAACAAAAGAATATCAGCTAAACCAAGATGTTCCTCCAACCGAATCCCTCCTTTTTATACTAGAGGTCCCATTGTCAGACATCTGCGCATGCTCATATCATGGCGTTTTGTGTTTATAATCTTATACAGTCTTTATCATTTTTCAATTACTAAGTTCTCATTTTTTTTTATCAAGTTTTTCGGCCCTGTTTAATTAGCTAAAATATTTTTCTTTTAGCTTATCTTTTTACTTGCTTTTGGAATTCTTTTGTTCTCTCTAATTTTACTTTTATTTCCAGTTAAGTAAAAAAAATACGAAAGAAAAATTTAACTTTTATTGTACGTTATTTTTTTAAAAAAAAAATTAGTCAAAAAAAAATCTAAATTTACTTTTATTTTTTTAGCTTTTACCAAATGCCAATATATTTGCAACGTATATAAATAAACGTTACAATACCACCAGTGCCAGGAGATGAGAATACAATAGGGGTTTACACTAATTTTATTCTTAAGTTTTTTAAATTCATATTCGTGTTGTTTTTTTTTTAGTAGTGTGCTGATATATTCCATAGACTCATTCAACAAGCGACGTTCGGCTTTAACACCCACTTTTAGGTCTAACACGGCGGGAATGGAAAATATTTCAACATTCATCTGTGTCCTTTCCACTTAAGTGTAATAGTAATGATAAGAAGCCCAAGTTATAAGGACTAACGAGTGTTGCTCATCGTTTTGAGTCTTACAGGCTCATGGCAACTTGGTACGCCTTCCCCTTTATTGGGATCCCTGCTAGAAATAGTCTGATGGGCATATAAAGGTGGTCTTATGTTAATATACTGCATACTAGGACTCGGGGCTATGTTTTTCCCCTCTTCAGTAACCACCTACCTGGTCAAATACTTGTGACTTATGTCTACATCAGCCACGATCGTGTTTTATTTTAGACATATCAAAAAAAATATACATACATTTTTTTCTTTCTGGAAGTCATATTAAAAAAAATATTTTTTTTTATATTTTAATAATCAGGGTTTAATTAGTTCGTTAGTTTATATAATTTTTTTTTTTTAAAAAAAATTACTATTTATTTTCTGGCTGTGAGTTTCTTTGTGTCATCGTTGTAACGTTCTTTATCATTACAACGTATCTCAGGTTGTAGTTGTTAAATCAAAGCCCGAGTTGGGTCACCATTATAACGTTTTCCATTTTGCTAGGCCTCTACATGCTAATATAAACTGCGCGTGAGTTGATCAAGCTATGTCATAAAAAAAGAGTTATATTTCTATTCTAAAAACATAGCTATATTTCCTGATCAACTCGGCCTATTAATTGTTGAGAATTGTGCTATTGATGAAATCAGCTTTTAATTTATTTAATCTGGGTGCCAGAATTCCTAAGAATTCACTGAAATCGTCATATAACATCTCACAAATAAAAAAAAATACCTTTAAACTAATCGGTATTACATCATACTGTAACGAGAATTATTTTTTTAAGATTATTATTCCTGGGCTTATTCAAACATATTGGCAAAAGTAAATTACATTTTTAAATCTTATTAAACTACTAATAGATTTAATAATAAAAAAATAATAACTATTATTAATAACACACCAATGAAAATTGGTATTAGAAATATTTTTATTCTAATAGAAAAAAATGTTAAAGGAAATTATTAATCAAATAAATTGGAGAGAACAAAATTCAGATGTAAATCAATTAATAAAAAAACAATTTTACAATTGCAGCTCACTTCCAAATTTCTTCTAGAAAGTTACTAAAAAATGAATGTCTCTTGCACAAGAAATTTAATGTCTCTACCGGGATTGTTTAAACATACTTTTAGAAATTGGTTGAAAACGTTTAATTTGGTCACAATCAGGAGTAATGAAGCATTACTTACCGGTATGTTTTGTGAATTCAGTAGTAGATAACTATGCATAGTTTTTCGGGGTTGAATTGAGCTCACGGCCTTTGATTAATAGTTGATCTTGGTGCTGGTTCCATAGGCTAGTCATGTAAGCTTCCTGGTGTCCATCGGTAATGATGTCAGCTAAAGCTCCGGTCTACTCTCGTATGAATAACTTTTTCATCGTAGAGTGGTCTGGATTCTCTAATCCAAAACCAACCAAAAGAATATCAGCTAAACCAAGATGTTCCTCCAACCGAATTCCTCCTTTTTATACTAGAGGTCCCATTGTCGGACTTCTGCGCATGCTCATATCATGGTGTTTTGTGTTTATAATCTTATACAGTCTTTATCATTTTTCAATTACTAAGTTCTCATTTTTTTTAATCAAGTTTTTCGGCCATGTTTAATTAGCTAAAATATTTTTCTTTTAGCTTATCTTTTTACTTGCTTTTGGAATTCTTTTGTTCTCTCTAATTCTACTTTTATTTCCAGTTAAGTAAAAAAAAATACGAAAGAAAAATTTAACTTACATTGTACGTTATTTTTTTTTAAAAAAAATTAGTCAAAAAAAAATCTAAATTTACTTTTATTTTTTTAGCTTTTACCAAATGCCAATATATTTGCAACGTATATAAATAAACGTTACAATATATATATACAATGCAAAGCACAGTCGTAATTGGAATAAATAAAAAAGTATTTCATTGATATATCAATAAAATTGCAGTTTTTATTTTATTTCAATTATAGCTCATAGAGATTTTTCAAAAGAACAATAAATTGATTTGGTTTACCTATACTATAATTTAGCAAAGTCAGGCAAATTAAAGACTATAATATAATAAAGGTTATACAAGTTATTTTCGATTTTTTCTAATCATTTCAATTATTCTATCACACATAAAAATAAAGTTTTCAGTTCTTGACTTATGATTCTAAACTGTGTTGTATGACTTCTAGGATAATCATCATTGACTTTGTATAAGGAGTGTGATATAATAGTAGTTAAGACTTTGTTTGGTATAGATTCAGAAGTTGATTTCTTTCAATACTTAGAGACTCAAATTTTCCAAATTAGTTGGTATAATTTATTAAATTTGTTTACTGATTCTTTTTTTTTTCAAATTTGGTAGCATTAATTCATCATTTATTACTGATATAAATTTCCTACCAATACCAAAATGTTGTTTTACATTCTTAAGACTTTTATTTTCTTCTACAGCTTTCCTTGCTAGTTCACAGTTATACTTTCTTATATCATTTTCAACTCTTTTCCGCACCATTTTACAAAATTCGAGATATTCAATTCTTTTTAATGCATCATTCTTGCATATCTTCATATTCCTTCTTTTCTTCATAAGTTCTCTAGTCTCAGTAGAAATTTTATTAGTCAATTGCTGCTTTTTTCTACCAGCTATCTTTGTTGCAGTTTTTAAAAGTGTATCAGTTATTTTCATATTAATTTCATTCAAATCTGAATCATGTTCAAAATCTACTAATACTTGAAACCGATTTGTAAGTTCTAATTTAAATTCATTAGAATGTTTCTGAAGATTAGGAATATCAACTGTAAATATAGTTTTTCTTAATAATTTTTGTCTCTCGAGTTTTACATTAACATGTATCTTACCCCTTACTAATCGATGATCACTTCCTGTGTTAAATTTATTAAGAACATTACAATCTTGAAATATGTATTTCCTGTTAGTCAAAATATAATCCAATTCTGCTGTATCTTCATTTGGATGCTTCCATGTCCATTTCCTTCTAACATTTTTCTCAAAAAAAGAATTCATAATATAAAGTTTTTCCTTCTCTGCAAACTCCACAAGTCTATGTCCTCTCTCATTTCTATTACCATAACCAAAATTACCTACAACACTTTCATCTTTCATTTGTTTACCAATTCTAGCATTAAAATCTCCCATAACAATTTTAAAATGTTGTTTACTCTGATCAAAAGCCTTTTGTACATCCATATAAAAATCTTCTACTACTTCATCACTGTGAGAACTTGTTGGGGCATAAACCTGAATTATCTGCATTTGATATCTGCTATTAAGTTGTATAACTAATCTTGCCACTCTGTCTGATACACCATCAATCTCCACAATATTGTTCTTCCACTTTTTATTTATAATGAATCCTACTCCACTTGTATTTCCAATATTTGTGCCTTTATAATAGAGCATATGTCCACTTTTTAAATCAATTGTCTCTTCACCTTTTCTTCTAACTTCACAAAGTCCAATAATATCCCATTTAATATAAGAGAGTTCTTCTTCTAATTCTTGCAATCTTCCTTCACTTGAAAGTGATCTGCAGTTGTAAGTACCTAAATAAAAAGTCGTCATCAAATGGCAGCCTGGGTCCGCCTCCAGGATATTCTTAGCACCCTCCGCCTTCGGCCACCAATCGCTGCCTTGGTTGGTGACTTTACAGCCTCCTGGGATTAAGGGCCATGCTTTAATTTTGTCTGTCATAATTGTATAATTGGGAAAAATCTTTATCATTTACACAAACATTCATTCTGCCTTATCAGGCACTTAGAAGAAAGACCATGGTGTTTCTTCTATATATATAAACTCATCTACTAAAATATCTACTTACCAGAATATCTAAGTATCTAATCACTTACTCTTTATCCATATCCATTGCTCCATTAATCTGTATATCTATCTACCCTACTATATTTTTCTATCTATCCATCCAGCAATGTATTCATTCATCCATTTATCTATGTGCCTGTTTGTCTGCCTTTTTGTCTATATATTCATTAGAGCAGTGGTAATATATAGACCTTTTTGGTTTGATTTTTCAATTTTATACAATTATAATATTTTTAGGATATTTTCATTTTATTATCACATTCTAAAAATGAATGAATCTTTGACAAAGGAATATATATATATATATATATATATATGATCAATAGATGGCTAACTTGTTTTTATTTTTCATATATATATATATATAGGTTGTTTAGGAACCAGTCATTCAGAAAAGAGGACAAACTCTCATGAAGAATCATTATCACGATTTGTCATTTAGAAAATCTTAAATAAACAACAACAACAATCATAAAAATAAAGACAATTACTGGTACTATAGTGTATACATACATACCAGAAATAGAAGACAAACTAATGAAAATTCATAATTAATATAACATAACACTACAAGGAATTCTAACATCTATAAAGCCTAAACATAAAATGCAGAAAAACATAAACTACAACTATGAAAAACATGTGAATGTGGAAGTTGTACATTAATGAGAACAGTCAACCCATTGAAAAGTGATTGAAAGACCATAAACTATTAAATAAGGGAAAACAGAGGTATCTAAAGTTGTGAGAGGACCATATATGTAACAAAAAATATAAGTTCAATTAGGAAATTAAAAAATATTGGATAGAGAGGAAAAAGTACAAGAAAGAAAATTCCAAAAAGGTGCTCTTATGACAATAGCATATAGCCTCATTTGTCAATCTAATGTGACAATACATATTATCTAGAAGTTATTAATTAATTTTTCTTTTAGGAAAAGAAAGGGGGGGGTTCATAGATAAGTATATGAAATTTCTATTGACTGTTGCCTTTATCAAAATAGTCCAATTGGTTAGATTGTTACCTTAAAATTTAAAATTTACAAATCTAAAGGTTCAAATTCAATTCTCATGATAGTACTGTCATTGGTCAGACCAGCCCCATCTAAGGAGGAGAGGAGAAAAATACCATTTAAAATATTATTATGTTATATATTAATTGATATTAGTAGCACCAGAATATATGTTTAGAAAAATTAAATAAAGTGTGAATTTTTCTAAAGACACTCAATATTTAATATTAGATGATGGAAATAATCCACCATATAATTACTTTACTAAACACAAATCGAATAATTAATATTTGTAATATATAACTTAAAAAATTTGAATACTTACTTCAGTTTTGCTAGGTATATACCATGCTATTATACCAAAAACAACACCGTAAACAATTCCAATGATAATTTCTATAGGACCATGGAATATGGTGTATATTAAATTGCCTACAAAAAGATGGAAAATAAAATTCATTGGTTTTATATGAAATATATAATTAACAGAATTGATTTATGATTCTCCTCTTTGGATAAAGTTGTTAATCATAATCTGCATAATAATAAAGATATCAATATAAAATGATTACTCTTTCTTATTGCATGGACAAATGTATACCATATAATACTAAATCATCCATGCACTTTACTACTGTTACACAATGCTTTATTTTAATTGAAGTTAGGAGTTATAAAAGTTCTGAAAAAGTTTCTGGGGCAATCAAAACTGTAAACTGTAAAAGAGGTTGTAAATAAAGCATTGTGTTACAGGGGTAAAGTGCATGGAGGATTTAGTACTATATAATATAACATAATCATATTGCATAAATTATCAAATGTTGTATGTAGCTCAAAGTCCAGATCAATTGCTTAGTAAGTCCTTTTGAAAGGTTATTCTTTATACTCACACACATATAAATATACTACAATATCCATGTATAATAATTTGTTGTTTGATTACTATTTTATTAAAATAAATAGCAATTACTTCTATTGTAAATTTTATTATTAGTCAATTTAACAGAAAGTGCATAGATGTCGCTGCAGATTTAAATTTCTGAATAGCCAGAGTTAATGTTTGTTTATTCATTTAAAAATTTGAAAATGAATGTTATTGCAGTTTAATTTATTGCATCACAACATTATTACTCAAGTGATAATTAAGTTAGAAGTTTATCTCTCTAGCTATAGTTTGTAAACAAAAAAGTGACTGATTTTCTGCCCAAACTGCCTATATTGAGATCAATATTTGTTATATATGTTGATATAGTCTTTAGTGTTTACCACAACAACGTTAAAGTGCTCATTTATAAACAAAATTATCAATTATGACATGAAATGTGACAATATGTTTATATTTTAATCTACAGTATAACAATACTTAAGCATTAAATTTTGTTTTAAACTGGCAAAAAGCGCTACCAAAATGTTTGATATAATTAAAAATATATATGCAATAAAGTTACAAGTTACAAAAATGTTTATAAATGATTTACAAGATTTTGTGGTGACAGGCAGAGCATTGATGATAATCTAAGATAGTATGAAATTCATTAGCATATGTGGTACACTAGCAACTAAAAATATTGTTGTGATTAAAAATCAAAACTATGTTGTTTTGTAACACATCTGTTGATTTATTGATTGCAAAGTCTTTGTGAAAAGATAGAATGAATCCATCTATCTTTTCAACCCAAACGGTTACATATGGGCAAATCTTAAGTGGTTGGTTTAATGGCTAATTATTAATATTACAGTTTATAAAACATAGCACTATATAAAATAAATATCTTATTTACATATGTTTGATTTCAAATAAGAATGATGTATTGTAAATTCCAGAAAATTTCGCAAGTGTCATGCATTCAGTCATGGTAAAAGTAATTTAAAGTGATCGCTTAACATTTTCACACTCTCATTTCCAAATGCTTAATATTTGCCCATATGTAAATGTTTGGGTCAAAAAGATTGATGAATTCATTCTATTTTTTCACAAAGACTTTACCTTGTGTTTGGAAGGTGAAAGTATTAATTTATAGTTTAAAATCCACAAGGCACATGTGCATTGGCTTAATGGCTTATTATTAATGTAAGCATATATAAATATTTCCAAAAATTAATAAAAGACTGTATGTTAGTTACTTGATTATTTTAATTTTTATCATCAATAATATTTTTGAAAAAAAAAACAAAAAACATTCTTAAAAAATAAGACTGTTAAATTATAAACCAATTTGCAACATTTATTTCAAAATTTGAAGCTAAAAAATACTTTACTATTTCTTAAAGAAAAGTTAAAGTCTGATGAAATATTAATCTAAATTTGCTTTCAACAAATTATCAAATTGACAATTCATCAGCTTTTATATAATATTTTTCTAAATTTATATTTCTTCCTACATTTCATATGCATCACATTTTCAAAATAGTAATCAATATTATTTGATAAATTTGAGAAACTTATAGCTAGATTCAGTACATGGTTTATTCAAATTGTAGATTACCACTTGCAAACATCAATCTTTTATTTGATGAAAGAGTTCTAGAGAAAAAAATGATCTGATATAGCCAGTAAAATGATTCAGATGATAATTATTATAAGAACACTAAGGCAAAGAGAACTCTTTTGAGATTCTAATAATAATTATTATATCAAAATTGTTCACATTATGTTAATTGGTGGACTGGATTACAATAAATTGATTATATTATTTTCAGATTTGAATGATTAATTTATCATCATGTTAACTTTATCTACTGCATATTAATACTCAATTTAAATTCATAATTATGCTTTCATAATTTTAAGTTAAATATTAAATAATTTAATATTTTAATGCTGAATAAAAAATATTATCTATTTAAAAGTCTACCATATAATACTAAATTGTCTATTCACTTTACTACTGTTACACAATGCTTTATTTACCACCCTTTTTTACAGTTTAGTTTTGATTGTCCCAGCAATCTTCTTCAAAACTTTATATCTCCTAGCCTCAACTATCCACCCTTTTTTACAGTTTACAGTTTTGATTCTAAATTAAAAGATATTATAATAATATATATAGAATGTAAATTATATGTTCATGTATATTTATATTTATATTCATATGTTTATATTATGTCGTAGTTCTGAAGAAGATTGCTGGGGCAATCGAAACTGTAAAAGAGGGTGGTAAATAAAGCATTGTGTAACAGCAGTAAAGTGGATGGATGATTTAGCATTATATGGTAGACATTTGGCAATGCAATAAGAAGAGTAGTTATTATTTATAAGCCTAGCTTGTTTACGCATTAAAAAAAGTTTACAATTTCGACCGCAATAGCGTGCAAACCGTATACGTCACAGTTACGCTTTTTTTTTCTTTCTCTCCGCCATTTTTCTATCTTTTTGTACGTCTAAAAATTTTTTCTGTGCGATGAAAATTAGATTTTTTATAGCAATTTTTGTAAAGTACATTATTAAAATTTTGTAATTTTTTTTATCTTTCTAGATTTTATCAACCGATAAAAAAAATATACGGAGAAAACAATTATTTTCGCCGCTAAACGTAATTACGTTTATAACGAACTTTTCTGTTGATGTTTATAACGAACTTTTCTGTTGATGTGTTTGATTTTGAGGTTTCGTATTCCCCATTACCTGTAAGTATTCAACATTCATCATCATCATCTCCCACTAATATATAATAATTGCTTGTAATTCCTTTGGGTTATTTATTTTATTTTATTTACTGTTTTTATACATTTCGTTGTAGATAAGTTTTTATTCATTTTATAGCATACTTTGCTATTATGGTTTGCTATATAATAATGCATAATTTAACTCACTCTTACCCTCATGATATTCCAATAATGTAGTAATTATTTTTTACATGCATAACTTAGAATTTACTACATTTTTATTCGTTTCATTATAGATAACTTTTTATTTATTTGATAGCATACTTTGCTATTATGGTTTGCTATGTAATAATGCATAATTTAGCTCACTCTTACCCTCATGATATTCCAATAATGTAGTAATTATTTTTTACATGCATAACTTAGAATTTACTACATTTTTATTCGTTTCATTATAGATAACTTTTTATTTATTTGATAGCATACTTTGCTATTATGTTTTGCTATGTAATAATGCATAATTTAGCTCACTCTTACCCTCATGATATTCCAATAATGTAGTAATTATTTTTTACATGCATAACTTAGAATTTACTACGTTTTTATTCATTTCATTGTAGATAACTTTTTATTCATTTTATAGCATACTTTGCAGATAACTTTTTATTCATTTGATAGCATACTTTGCTATTATGGTTTGCTATGTAATAATGCATAATTTAGCTCACTCTTACCCTCATGATATTCCAATAATGTAGTAATTATTTTTTACATGCATAACTTAGAATTTACTACATTTTTATTCGTTTCATTATAGATAACTTTTTATTTATTTGATAGCATACTTTGCTATTATGTTTTGCTATGTAATAATGCATAATTTAGCTCACTCTTACCCTCATGATATTCCAATAATGTAGTAATTATTTTTTACATGCATAACTTAGAATTTACTACGTTTTTATTCATTTCATTGTAGATAACTTTTTATTCATTTTATAGCATACTTTGCAGATAACTTTTTATTCATTTGATAGCATACTTTGCTATTATGGTTTGCTATGTAATAATGCATAATTTAGCTCACTCTTACCCTCATGATATTCCAATAATGTAGTAATTATTTTTTACATGCATAACTTAGAATTTACTACATTTTTATTCATTTCATTATAGATAACTTTTTATTTATTTGATAGCATACTTTGCTATTATGGTTTGCTATGTAATAATGCATAATTTAGCTCACTCTTACCCTTATGATATTCCAATAATGTAGTAATTATTTTTTACATGCATAACTTAGAATTTACTACATTTTTATTCATTTCATTATAGATAACTTTTTATTTATTTGATAGCATACTTTGCTATTATGGTTTGCTATGTAATAATGCATAATTTATCTCACCCCACCCCTGATTTTTCAATAATATAGTCATTATTTTTTACCCCCATAACTTAGAATTTACTAAAGTTATTACTGTTATTTTTTTTTTGATCCTCACTAAAACCTTGCATTTCTAATAGATATCCCGCATAGAGGGCCTAGAAAAACAACTGCTTGCAAAAATAGAACACATAGAGTGTCAAGCAGAAAAAAGAAATTGAAATGGTCACCTTTTGCCACATTACACCAACAATCTGTAACTCAGGTAGGTCATGTTATATATTATTTTTTTCTGCATTTTATGACGAATGTGATGAAGCTGTCTATGAAATTGTCATTTTAGGCTATATCTTTCAAAATTGAGAGTTTGTGAACCAATGTAAAAATAAAGATATATAAAATGTGAAAAATCTCCTTTCTTTAATTATTTTTTTGTGGTAATGACTATTTTATCAGCTTCATTACATTCTTTCATATTTGCACTTTCTAAAAATGTATATATATTTGTTATTTATTGTAATAAATTAGACATTTCATTTAAAATTGTATGTCCTGTAATTTTTTCTGTGAATTCAAAATGGCCGTTCAGGTCACAAGGGGTTAATGCTAAAATTATATAGCAGAAAACGTTTTACTCATTTTAATGTAATTTCAATTTTATATTGTTAAATTTCTATAAAATTAAATTTGAAATAATTTTTTCTTCAAAATTATTAAATAAGCAATTTTTTTTAATGCTGAGTAAAGGAATTTAGTTATTTGTAAGCCTACAACAATTAAAAATACTGAATGGTAGCCCCTAGCAAATAATTTACTTTAATATCTATTAGCCAATTTTTTTAAAAAAAATGAGGGTCTACAATTTTTGCATCATTTGTGAGTCCTTTCTCTGAAATTCTCTGAAACAACAATTTAAGAGATATATATTCCAAGTCATTTCTACAATTCAAATATCAGAATGACAATTATATGAATAATTTGATTTCTATCAGGCACTACAATAGTTTTACATAGCAGAAACTATCTTTAGAAATGTATAAGATTTATTGATATTTTTACAGAATCTTCAAAGAATTGATTTACCAAAAATACAGTCGTTTTTTTTTAACCTAATCATCATATTAAATTATATCAATGTAAATGAAAATCTAGCAAAAGAAAGGTAGTACTGTAAATGCATTAGGACAATATTATCTATTTATTAAAGTTTCTAAGTTTTGAATTTTACTTTGACATTGGCATATTTCTTCTATGCACAGTGATGTTATATTTGGAGGTCTTATTAAAAATAATTGTCTCACTAAAAGTAAAAAAAAAAAAATCAAAACAAATCTAGAAAATAAATGAAAAAAAATTCTGCAGATAAGAAACATTTTTGAAATTTTATATTCTGATATTTAGTTGTAATCAGTGATATTTTATATTCTGTTAAATAATTTACAAGTGGTATTTATAATCTTCAGGAGCAAATCAATCTCCACACATGCTATTTTAGCACAAATTGATGCACGCTGGCCTGTAAGCAAAGTATTTACATTTATTAAGAAATAATATTGACTTGTAAAATAATTGCAGGTATATAAGAATTTACACACACACACACAAACACACACACACAACACACACACACGCATATATATAGATATGGTTGTTTCTGTGTAACTGCAATTGTTACAATGCCAAATAAATATTACGTTATTTACATTTTTAAAAGTTCAATAAAATTTTCCAAGATAAAAATGTGAAGCATATGCACCAATTATAGCAAAACTCTGTCAATTAATAATTTTTGATTTCTAATTAGTGCAAATAGCAAATACGTGATTTTTATTTTTTTGTCAATTAAATATTATTGTTTTATTAACTATTAACATTTTTTATTGATTGCTCTATGCTCTCATTTCTTCATTGCATGATTGTTTGTCTAATAATTTTCTACTGAGTTTAAAGCTTGAGATTCATAATTCGATTTTCCTATCGTATCCTATATAAGTGAATCAGGTAAATATATATTTATTAATTATATATAATTTTATTTCGACTTTCTTGTTTATTTGTAATAGCTTTGCATATCTATACAAGTATAGCTGGTGAAGGGTGTTATTTTTCTTTTATCAGTTTTATTTTTGGCTTAGTGCATAATCAAAATCACTCAAGTGGATATATGTACAATATTTTTATTAACCACATATGTGAAAATTAATCTTTGTTTATTCAGTTGTACGTATATAGCTTTCTTCATCACCCAATATTGCCATTGCATAATTAGCATACTAATGTGTGTTCATATTTATTTATTCACAAGTAGTTATATACGTAATAGTAACATTTTGGAGCCTAAATTAGCAAGTGTTTACCACTATTGCTTATTTTAATACAATATGTAGCAATAAAAAAAATTACTATTATATGCAGCTTCAAAATCTTGATTAAAAATCTTTACTCAACTCTATAAGTATACGACTAAATTCACTACTTTATTTTTTTTTTTATAAATTTTATTTCAAAATGGTAACATATATAGTGAGTTCTAGTGAATAGCTTACTGTCCTTGTTGCCAGAAGAGCTGTCTCTGAATCAATGAATGTATACCACAGCAGTATAGTTTGGAAATATCACAGAATCATGAAACGTGATAGTATGTTTTATACTTTAGTCTGCAAGGGAACAAATCCTAACATCAAATTATGTTTTAAATTAACAAACTGCTACTGAAATATTTGAAATGATCCAAATTGTATATGCCAGTTAATCCATGAGATAAAAAAGTTTTCAAGTAGTTTGTAAGATTTCATGATGTCAGGGCAAGCTTTGATGGTAGCTCATGATTTTGACATGCTAGTGGTTTAAATTTTTTTGTGGTATATAATTGATTTATGTCATTAGATAACACAAGTTGATTCAGAGATGGCTATGTGAGTAAGTAAAACATGATTTGACATGGTACTAAAGGCTACTTAAAGTGAGAACCAATTATATTTCCCCAATAACACACTATTTATGATTTTTTCCATGAATTAACTCAATAAAGCCATTACTTTTTCTAAAGTTTTCTGATATTTTTTTTCTAACATTTTGATATTGATAAAACATTCTATCACGGATTATGTTTGTAATTATATAAAAATACAAAATGATTACATACAGATGACAACATATAATATTGTATTAATTTTTTTTTCAGAAAATATGAGTAGAGTGCAAATATTGACAATCTGATATTTCAAAAAGTCCTTTATCAAAAGCATTTGAAATAAAAGATTACTATGACAATTTATTTTCTAAATATCATGGCTATTTTTAATTGGAAATTGTGTAAAATTTCATGCGCAAAAATGCTGTGATAGTATTTTTACCATGAATCAATTCTAGAAAGCCTTCTTTTTTATCTCAAAAGTCAGAAGTAAATCAAAACCCTTAGGTTGACAGAACCAATTTCAGAATAGCTGCTTATTGCATGTTCTTAATATTGTCTCCCAATGTCACATGGAGGGGTAACTCTTTATGAATCTTTTAAAAAGAAAATTTTATGTAATGGTATAAAATTAATATCTAAAATTTTTTAACTGGTGTACCAGTTTTTTCAATTACTCAACTAAGGATGTCACTGCAAGTATTGTTTTAAATAGTCCTTCAATTGTTTTTATTTGAACTAAATCTGATAGTATAGCTATGATTTTTTTTGTAATCTGAATGCTTTTAAAAAGTGAAGGCCAATACTATTGACATTTTTGAGGGTCTGAATCAGGTCTTTGAGATATCTATATACTTTTTATTCCATAGTAGTTTCCTTCATAATATTCATATAATGAGGTGAATAGGTCGTATGCATGCATATACATTTAAAACTTAAAGAAAAAGTAGAAATGAGCACAGACAAAATTTGCAGTATATATTTATTCAAAATGTAATGTGGAATAATGGAATTGTTGATTAAATAATTTTTGATATTCTTAAAGTATTGTACCTTTTTTAAATTCAAATATAAAACAGAGATATATTTTATATAAGTATTTTTGTTAATTGTGAAGAAACTAAGATTCCCAATACAACAAAGAAAGAAAAATATTTTTAGATAAATCAAAGCTATTTTTGTAATTAATTCTATAATCAATTTTTAATTAAAAGATTAATAATTTTTAAAATAGAAGATTGATGATTAATTAGACAAAATGTAAAAAAAATAACCCGACTTCTAAGGAAAAAGAAATGCTTCTAATTTCTATGATGGTTGAGTTTCAACTTCCAAAAAAGTTAAAGATATTTTCACTACTGTGTTTTATAGCTTATTTATGTGTACTAGGATCTAATTGTGGCTGGGGAATTATAGAAGCTAAACAGAGTTAAGAAAAGCCAGCATTTATTTTATTTACCTATAACCAGAACATGTCATATTTGCAATCTACACATAAAGCCAGCACAGTGGAAGACATCAATGCTATGTTTTATACTATACTATTTTATATAATCATAAAAAACACAGATGAAAGAAATCTACCAATGATATGTACTGAATATGTGTGAAATCTATTTTACCAAAGTATGGAGTTCAAATGGAAAAAATTGAGTGATAAGAAAAAATATATTGACATTATTATTTCAAACCTTAACTTTACAAATTAATGAATATTTATTTCTGTTTTCAATCCAAAAATATTTAATTATTGTTTTTGTTTTTTTTCTATTGTACTGATATGTTTTGAAATAACGTTTAAGTGAACTGAATAAAATAGAAATTATTGGGGGGAAAATACTCAACAACAACAACAACAACAACAAAAAAAAAAAACTAGTAAAACTTCTGAAAAAGATTTAAAGTCTATAAAGGATAGAAACTCTAGATTTGCAATTTTATTGCATCATTCATAAAAAAAAAAAAAAAACTTGTTCTAGAATTAGACAATGGAATTTTAGTTCAAATGTATTTTTTAATAGGGAAAAATCCAGGATTTTTAACTTTTACATTATATGTAATTAGATTGCTAAAATAACTTAGTTTATATTGAAATTATTTAATACTACAATTTGTGAGGTTTATAACATTTATTTTTTTTTGTTCATAGTCACTAGTATCTTGGCAACCCGAAAATTAGTTCAGGCATAATAATCAATACATATATGTGTTCGAATGTGTCTATAGTTTTTTTTAAAATTATTTAGATTGTTGGAATGTCACAATAGTCACTTCTAAAGTCCATTCACTTTATAGATTTTATTGTCATAACTAGTTTATTGATGATGAGTGCCCACAAAGTTCCTAATATCCTAGAACATTGGTGATGATCAAATATGATATAATGATCCCATAACTCTTGATATATATGTTATTAAAGATGTTTTACAACTCACGTATAACAGAAATATTGATGATTGCTTTATATTATTTCCTAAGTTTAATAATGGTTAGATGATGATTAGCCTAAGATTTTATACTTTATCTCTCTTAAATTCAATCACAAAGCTCAACTTTTGATCAACTTATTATTGTTACCCTGTCTGATTATTAATGATTATTGCTAGTGAAATATTATTGTTATTATTATTATTGATTTTTCATTATTCATTATTTTTTGATGCTGATTTTTGCTTATTTTCCATGTTTTGTAAAAATAGTGATGTTTTGATATTTTGCATCATCTCTGCTATACTTATTCCATATCATTACAAAATGTATAGATATAACATGCAAGGTTTTGTTTGGTTATAAATTGTTGGTAGTATGCAATACCTTGGTTATGGTTAGTTAGATAAATAATGACACTTTTGATATATAATAGAAATCATCAAAAATTTGAGCTTGCGTTGGAATTATTTACGAAATTTATTTGCAGATATTGACCATATACACTATTTGCTTACATTAATTTCCATATGGTATTCATCTGTATAGTTTTTAATATGTCAAACAAAATTTAAATGTTTTTTTTTAAATTGAAAAAGTACATGACATCAAATGATATTGAAATATTTGTTGGAGGAATGTAGATACTAAGTTGTTATTTAAATAAATCTAAGATTTCAAATATGTTGTGAAAAAATATCACTTAATACAGCATTGTGATTCTGATTGGTAAAGGATAAAACCATTGCTAGTCTTCCATTGGTAATTTGTATTTCTCACTTTATTATAAGATTTCTTAATGAGTATATCAAAGTTTTGATATGTGTATGTTTAATGAATTTTTAAATTGGTACCTATTCAAAGACTGTCTGACTGTCCAATTGTGTTATTATTAGAGCATATCATTTTATTTAACACAGTGTCAATATTAGTTTATACAGAAGTTCCACCTGTGGAATATTCTTTTTCACAATCTATATCTTTGATAACATTGTTAACATGTGGCTCTGTTTTATCTTTTGAAACTTCTCTGCCCTGAAAACATGAATATGCCAAGAGTACTAAGTTTTGGGTAGTGCTAGATTTTTAAAGTCTTTTACCTTATTTAATTAATTTTCAAATCAATATTAAATAGTAAAAAGAATTGCATATAGGCTGGAAACCAGAAAAAAATCTTAATATAATTTATAATTTAAAACAAGTTCAAGGTGATGACTAGAACAAATTCAAATCTGTTTTAGAATATGACCAAAAATGTCTCAAACCTTATAATATGAGGTTCTTATAATTTTAACAATAATGACATATATAATGTTAAATTATTACATAATTTAAATAATTTAAAAGTCTAAAATACTTATTTGTTTTGAAATCATTTATACTTAAAAATTTTCACCTGTTGAAAAAACAATGCCCAAGAGAAGGCTAAATAATGTTATTGCTAAAACATCATCCAAACTTGCTGCTGCCATGACAACTGTTGGAATACCTTGATCAACACCAAGATTTTCTTCTTGAAGATGTAACATTGCAGGGACAATCACTGCTGGAGAGACAGCTGTCAGAACAAAGCTAAAGATAAATGGTATTTAAAAATGTGGACAAATTATTCATATATTTACTTATCTATAACACAGCTTCCTATCTACCTACTCAGTCTTTCTACATATTTCCTTTCAATATATAAGTAAATCTTGTGGAAATAAATAAAATCTTCACACATGCACTATTGAAATTATATATTAAATATATATATATATATGCTATCAATATATAGTTAAATATAATTGTGTTTTACTGCTTGTTTGCCTAAAGATGAAAGCTATTTTTAAAAGATGAATGATCATCAGGAATTGCATTAGGAAATAAAATCTGTATTGAACTTACACAAATAAATATGTATTTTATTTATATATGTGCTATTCTATTTACTTATATATACAAACTATTATACAATTACAAATATCCAGTAACTCCCTCTGTTTAAAGATCTATATCTCAATAATAGCAAACCTTAAAATGATCATTTTAAGGTTTGCTATTATTGAAATAAAGATCTTTAAACAGAGAGCGTTACTGGATATTTGTATTTGTATAATGGTTTGTATATTTTCTATAATTATTTCAGTTAGTGTTAACAGTAACTTTCTTTTCATATATATATATATATGTGTGTGTGTATGTGTGTAGCTATTGAATGTCAATGATGATTATATATATATATATATAATAGATCAGGCTTGAATATTAATTGTCATTACCTAAGATAATTAAGCTCTATTGTAGATACAGTATTTTTTAATTTGAAAATTTCAAGTTGAATTCGTTTTTTAATGTAGTACATGATAATTATAATTTTTATATGCTGTATAAGCTGATTAGAACTTAATATATGTGGAGACCGTTTTTATTAATATTCAATTTAAATATTCCTTTGTCAAGCATTGGTGGTCGATTGATCAGCACAGCTGCCTTACAAGCAATTGTCCTGGGTTTGCAGGTTGGCTTCCCGGCCAATGCTTTGACACATGGAAAAAAAATTAAATATTCCAATGAAATCTCAATGGAATGCAATTAAATTATTCGTTGATGATGTTTTCATCAGATGAATCGCATTGCCAGACGTCTGTTTCAAACTCTTTAAATTGCCAAATTTCTTTTAATAACTTTAGTTATTTAAGAAATTTCTGTTAACATATATTTCTGAATGAACTTTATGAAACTCTCTTAAAAAAAAACCCCAGATCATTCATGTTAATAATAATAATAAAGTTATTAAAACAAAACAAAAAAACTCTCCATGCAGTATTGCCACTCAGTGCAAGCTAGAGTAATCAATGGATGCCAGAAGGCTTGTGCATTAAATCCCCATCTAGTGCCTACTCATCCAATATCCCCAGACTAGTTTCTGGCTTGTGGCCTTTGTCAGTGAGGAGCCTTGGATCTGAGAACATTGCACCTACATTATAGAATCTAATACAACACCCCAGCAACCACCTTTATCTCTACTTAACTAAGATTGGCAAGCTCCATGCACATATTCAGTTAATCACCTTTTTTTATATTCCTATAATATGCACAGATGAAATCTTAGAATATTTAACATCAATAAATTCTACTGGTAAATGATGAATATCAACTGGAAATGGCACAGAAGAACATGGGAAGTATTGAATATTAAGAAAGTT
This sequence comes from Epiperipatus broadwayi, assembly GCA_028023455.1. NCBI lineage: Eukaryota > Metazoa > Onychophora > Udeonychophora > Euonychophora > Peripatidae > Epiperipatus > Epiperipatus broadwayi. The sequence continues at coordinate 19,981 of JAQFVV010013170.1, forward strand.
ATTAAGAATGTAGTCTAAAGTATGATTATTTACATTAATACAAGGATTATATTGTCAGAGATTTAATAAAATGCAAAACTGAATAATTCTATTGACCGTAGAGAATAATTAATTATAACTTGAGAGAGTATTGCCTACATGTAGATTAGGGATATTAAAATTACCTATAATGATAATGTAAGATTTAAATGCAATCAAGAATTTTTTGAGTGAGCAAAGCACTTCATTTATCTCAGATACAAGTAATGTTGGTTTAACTTAAATACAACCCAATAGAACTTTACAACCATTATTCAAGAAAACTTCACACCATGTTAACTCACAAAAATGGATATGTAAAAAAATATTTAAGGCAATTAATGTATCTCCAACTATTGTCAATGTGAAAAAAACCCAATACCTATCTTCTACAGACAAATGGCCTTGGATATGATTTGAAAGCCAGATTTTAATAAAAAAAAAAAAAATTTTAAATTCTCAGCATTCTAAAATTACTTTATGAGATTTAACTTAGTTCTCATCCCTATTATATTAGAATAGAAAGAACATTCTTATCAAAATAGAAATAAAGCAAGTAAAATAAATAAATAGACACAATTAAAACAAAGTAAGAGGAGATAAAAATTAAGTTAAAAATACACTATACAAAAAGTTTTAATGATTTGGTTAAGAAACTATGAAAAAAAGTTAAAGAAGTACCATGAGATCATAAATAGCGAGAGGTAGTCTCATGACGTTTATGTTTGGGAATGGAAACATGAATGCAAGCTGATTTACAATTGAACATTGGTTTTAAAGCACAGAAATTTAACTTGTATCTTTCAAGAAATTTCTTGCTATAAAAAGTCAATTTAACAGAGATATTTGAAAGAAAGTATTTACATTTCATTTCAGTTTAGTTATTAAATATTACTTGACATTTATGATGATGATAATAATAATAATAAAAACATTAATCTTTAAATGCATTTGTAGAATATATATATAATCAAAACAAGTTATAAATTTCGTAACTTGCTTTAAGCTTGCATTTTATGACCACTAGATGGAGCTTTACCAATAGCTTCTAACAGCTTTTGTTTACATAAATGCAAGAGAGATAGAATTCAAAATTTCTATTGTAGTCACCCATCTCCAGAGCAGCTGGTTTTAAGCTTATTGGCTCACGTCAGTGAAGGCTTGGGAGAATAGAAACTAGATCTAAATACCAACTCTAAAGTCAGCACTTATCAAACATGTTTCTATCAGTTTGAAAACATGAAATTTATCTCAGCATTTATGTAAACAAAAGCTTGTTAGGAGCTATTGGTAAATCTCCATCTAGTGATCATATATATATATAGGCTAGAAATGATATAACTAATAAAGACATTCATTAATATATATTAATTTAAAAAGGATAGTGTCAAAGATGTGAGAGCATAATGTTTGATAATAATTTGCTATTAATAAATACTTCACAAATAGTGACTACATGTGTAACAATTGTAATATAGGTCAAATGAATTGTGCTGATTCATCATGAATGCAAAATGGAGAGTTTGTTTTTCAGATATTTGTATTCATTTGTTTTAAAATTTGTAGCTCAATGGACGTTTTAAATAGATATTTATTGTCCAGGTTTAACTATGTATGAATAACAGTATTATTATAGTAACTTTTCATCTAGATTTTATATGCCATCAACAAAGTCGTAAATGTTGTTTTTTAAAAAAAAAACATTGTAAAGGCACATCAAGCAACAATACATATAACAAGATTAAAGAATCAACCAATAGAAACCAAAATGAAATTTAAAAAAAAATATAATAGTAGTGGTGGATGAAAATAGGTGCAAAATCAATGTAAAAACTGCAAATTCAAATAATGGGTTTTAATTTGCTTTTTAAATAGGACATAATTTATTGATTTATGTAAATATATATAATTATAGCTGGATTGGCCATAACAATAGATATTCTATATTTGTAGTCCATGAAAATCTTTGTTTTAACACACACATATTCAAATGATTTGATTTTTGTCAACACATTCATCATTTCAATTCTATGATATGACAGCCATATATTAGAACAGAAAGTCAGATGATTTTATCTCACCACACATGCATTTCATAAACAATCTTGTCTCCTCAGATAAGTTAGAGGTATCATCCTTTGAATCTCCATATCCATGTCGACAGTTCAATAACTTTCACCATAAATCTTTCACACAAAATATATATTGGTTTTGATCAGTTTTAAAATAATATATTAAAGTGCAAAGATATTTTCATCACTCGCTCTGATCCAAAAGAGAGATGGGAGAAAAAAGTTGGTTAATTGGAGATAGAAATCAGTTTAGAGATGTTACATCATTGTTTTACATTCTAACTAAAAAGAGATAAATGTTAGTTTATGACCAGTATTTGATGTCCAGATACATTGAATATACCATATAATACTAAATTGTCCAAGCACTTTACTACTGTTACACAATGCTTTATTTACCACCCTTTCTTACATGTTACAGTTTTGATGGTCCTAGCAATCTTCTTCAGAATTTTATATCTCCAAACTTCAAAAGTTACTGTAAACTGTAAGAAAGGGTGATAAATAAAGCATTGTGTAAAGTGCTTTGACAATTTAGTATTATATGGTATACATTTGGCAATGCAATAAGAAAAAGTAGTTATTAAACTTTGAATATATTTAGTTACCTAAAATAATTTTGAATCTGAAAAAAGGTTATTAATCATGGACAATTAGAAGCCAAGGTCATAAGAATAATAAATCTTTGGACTAACTATTGCTGTATAATTGTTATATGTATGTATAAAACTATTAAAAATATTGTCTGTAGGAAAGTCTTGAAAAGTAATATTTTTGTGATATGTAACATATTATAATATAAACTATACTTACCCTAACAAAAATCCCCAAAGCCAATCAAAATTTAAAATATAATGAGCTGCAAAACCAGCAATTAATGCTTCTGTAAGACATGGTAAAAGAGCCAGGCGAATACAGAAACCTTTTAATTGTTTTAATGTTCCCGGATCAAGCCCAAGTCCTGCTCTGGTTAAAATGACCACTAACGATACGGTACTAAAGAGATTTTTTTAAAAAAAGTTAGTGTTCAAAATAATAAATTATTCGATAAAAGATTTAATTTTAAAAAACAACAACTTATAAAAATTGGTTAGTAAAACGTTGATTTATTTTATAATTTAATTTTAAAGATGGAATTGTTTGTTGACACTGAATATAAATAAGCAAACTGTATTTTTGATTTTATTAAAATTACGATTACATTTACTTTCATAATTGTATTATATATTTTTGTAGAAATATATTGCTCTTAATTTTCTTTTTCAGTTTTTTTTTTTTTTTAACAAATGTTAAACTTTAATTAAGTAATGTAACTTCAATATTCTTCTTCTTAACAACATTTTAAAAAGAAAAAAAATCTTACTTTTTTAATGTTAATAAAAAGCTATATCTATATACTAGTGAATTATTCATTCTATAGACCAGGAGTGTCCAACAAGTCGATCGTGATCCACCGGTCGATCGCGAGGCCAATCTGACAAGAGCTGTCGGGTAATGAGTGAAACAAATTAAGTCAAGATTTTCAAGTTTTTTTGTTATTTTTGTTTTTTGTTCTAATTTTTTTTCCAATTCTAGATAGGTGAAGTCCACTAAGTCGTATCATTATTGAAAATAATATTTTTAATCTTGATTTAATGTAGCTAATTTGAATTAATAAATATTGTTAATAATTTACTCATTTTGCTTTAATTCCCCATGGACATGAGTTTTTTTGACCCGTTAAATAATTATTATTTTTTACTAGGTAAAAATATAAAAATGGTGTGTATTTCACACCTCCCTCCATTTAGACTACGCCTATGACAACAAGTCGATTGCAAAACATTTTTAAAATAAAAAGTAGATCTTATGAACACAAAAGTTGACCATCCCTGCTATAGACTACTAGTATAAATGTATCTCATGAAAAAAATTATTGTGCATAATTATTAAATTAACATCAATTGTTAATTGATTGTACATAATATTTAGACTCAAATATCATTTCAGGCTGCTTCACCTGAATTGCATAAAAAATATTTTAATTTTTAAAACTGGTTCACTATACCGGGTATATGATTCAATAGTTCGGGATCCATATTTTATTATTCGTCATTATTTCTTTCATTTATTTCCTTTTTTGGGATAATCAAAGCCATTTTTCAATTTTGGCTATCTTGTCTGTGGTCAGCCTCTCACCTTTCAATCTGGCAAGGTACTGTTTTATGCTGATCATTATTCCTCTAATTTGTTTTATTTTCTTACTTAGGTCACTTATTTTCTTGCACCATTATATCTACTAGCTTCGTTGGTTCTTGTATCTTGTTTATCTGGCTATCATGTACATCTTTATTCTTTTTGACCTCTTTATAAATTTCCTCTATCTTATTATTCATAGTCCATAATCCACTTTCTAGTTTGTTCTCAATTTTCTCTTTCAATCAGTTTTGATTATTTTTAATCTCAATCATAAAGTTTTTTCTAGCATTAGCCATTTTTTCTATATGTCTTTTATTATCACCGATTATGTTTTTACACATTTCTTTGGTATTTCAATATTATCAGCCATTTTATTATATTTGTCTTCTATTTGGCCAATCATCTTTTCCATGTGAACCATTAATCTAATTATGATTGTTGTTTGATCCACCTGTTCATTTAAAGGTTCAGGTTTTTCTTCAGCCTTATCTTCATTAGTATTTACAAGACATGGCTTGTTGACATCTGTCTATTCAGTTAACAGCCCAGTGTTTTTTTCTGATTTTTGGACTTTCATTTTCACTTTTGCCATTGTTATCATGTATTAAAAAAACTATTTATAATCAATTTTAATTTTTAAAAAAATTATCTTTTTATATATAAATATCAATAGTTGTTCAGTCCAATCCTCAACTACACTGCCACTCCATTTACTTCCTTTTCATATCCAGTGCTATTTTTACTTAGCTTATTTCCTTTTATTACTATAGCTTCATTATACTATTTTTAGTTTTCTTCATTGCCTTTCCTTAAAATATTTTATCCACTTCTTCATTCCCACATTTCACCTTTATTTGTGCAACACTCACAGGGTTTATGTTTGCACTTATAATTTTCTCATATACCCACAAAATAAATATAAGGAAGTTAATCTCAATATGTTCTGTCAGTGAATAAACCATAATGATGCACTAAAATTAATCTAAAATGGCTAATTCATCATAAATTATGTAATCTGGTCCTGTAACTGCTTGAGCTTTACTCTTATGTCACAATCTAGGATTAACTACCACACCAACATGAAAAATGTGTGTGCTCTTATCATAATTTTGAAAACAGAACATTGAACTGGAATAAACTAGAAGACAAAACATCACAATTTTTTGATGGTGATCAGAAAGTGAAGTTTTAATAAAAATATATATCATGGTAAAAGTGGAAACTTTGAATGAAAAAGGAAATATAAAAGGCCTATTTGAATAAGTCAGTATCAATTAATTACGTTGTTAGAATTCCTGTCATATGCATTAGTTGCTAAGTTATTTTTATATGTTTATTTTTTAGATTTTGCAGATGATGTAGTTGTTTTTGCAAATAATGTTTTAGAGCTGCAGAAAATGTTGCAGGAGTTATCAGATGAAAGTAGAAAAGTAGGACTAAAGATAATTGTTAAAAAGACTAAAATAATGTTTAATGGATTTTTTCAAAGTATGAAAATAAAGATTAATTATGTTTAGTTAAAAGAAGTTAACAGTACAAATACATTGATCAGATTATTACTACAGATGGAAACATAATGGATGAAATTAATCATAGAATTAAACTTAGTTGAAGTGCTTTTGGTAGAAATAACTTGATACTAAAAAAAAATATTCCTATGTGTTTGAAAAGGAAAGTTTTAAATAAATGTGTCTTACCAGTTTTTACTTATGGATCTGAGAATTGGACCCATAATAGAAGAGCAATACAGAGACTTCAGACCACTCAAAGAAGTAGGGAGAGATGCATGTTGGGAGTAACAAGAAGAGATCGAAAATGCAATATATGGGTAAGAGAACAAACAGGTGTTACTGACCTCATTGAAAAAATTAAAAGACTGAAGTGGAGTTGGGCATAATATATTGCTAGAAGAGATGGTAATAGATGGACAACTGAAATCTTAAACTGGATTCCAAGAGATTGTAAAAGACCCAGAAAGAGACCACATGTGAAATGGATGGATGAAATAAGAAAGTGTGCAGGGGTGATGTGGAGAAGAGAAGCTAAAGATCAGAGGAGATGGATTGAACTTGGAGAGACCTTCATCCTGCAATGGATTGATAATGGTTGATGAAGATGATGATGATGATTTTTTATAAGCATAACTGGAGTATGAATATATTCTAAAATAATTATTTTTAACTTTGTTTGTGCATATAGGTGTGAGTTAATTTTAACTGTTGAATAAATGATTATTAGTTTTCAAAAATCAAATATTGTCTTCCATTTTGTTTAACAGTTTTCCTTTGAAATATTCACCATACCACTTATTAGTTCCATATTTATCAAAAGAAAAATATATTTTAATTTAGAGAGAATGTTTAAGCACTGAGCAAATGCTAAAATGTTTTCATAAATTGAGGGATCATAGTATTTGAAAGTGTCCATTCAGCATGACGGCCTAATAAAGGCCGAAAATGCACTTCTTTTTATTTAAATTAAATTATTCCTGAGAGGTAAAACTATTCAAAATCACAAGTGTAATCTGATTTAGGTTCACTCATCTCCATTATTATCTACTTTATATGTTTCTATTAAATGTATTAGCATGATCAGACTTCTTTTGGTCATGACTATAACTGACTTATTAGTCAAATCATTAACTACGATAAGCAAACTGTGAGGCATTATCAGCTTGCAGCATTGTGTATAACTTTAACTCCACACAGTAATATTTCCTGCTCATCAAATGGATATAAATTCATGCTGCTTATGTTTTCTAGAATATTTATTACTTCTTGATAGTTACCAAAAACCAGAAAAGCACCATTACATTTAAACCTATACCCTTTGAAGAGATCCTATTAGCTCCAGATCATAGCTCTGGGAATGTGTGAGGCTTACTGGTATTGTCACATTAACTTGCTGAAATGCACAAATAAAAAGTGAATAAGGCAAAACATATGTAACAATAACAATTTTATTCTAGTAAAAACTAGCAAGTGACTTTACATTCTCTCAAACAATTGCTATTATTGATTCTGACAAGGCATTTTCATCACTAGGTAATCATCATCTTTTCTTTTAAATCAAGTAAATATATATTGTGATAAAATACGTGTATATTTTATTACTCAGATTGAAATTATAGACTTAAAATAAAACAAAAAAATCTATCATATTAAAAAAATTGATAATGCACATGTATATAAAACACTTACAAAATATACATACACACCTTACTCTAAAGTAAACAAAAATATAATATTTAGAGTCATCATCATCAACCATTATCAATTCACTGCAGGATGAAGATCTCTCCAAGTTCAATTCATCTCAGATCTTTAGCTTCTCTGATCCACATCACCCTGCACACTGTCTTATTTCATTCATCCATCTCACATGTGGTCTCTTTCTGGATCTTTTACAATGTAATATTAAGAGTAAATGGATTAATATCAATAAAAATTGATATTGGTTATTAGTTTATTGAAAAAAAAAATATTTATAAATAGAAAGAGACAATAAATAATTAATTACTCTCACTTTGAATCCTGGTTTATTATTCTTTTTATTTTTGTTTTTGTCCTTTATAAATGTAATTATTCCAGAAAAAAATAGAAAACACTTTGGTTCATCAAGTAGTCTTGTGAGTTTTTCTATTTTCTCTTCATTCTTGGAGTTTCAAACTGAAACAAACAGCTCAATAATAGTTAGTTGAAGTACTTTTATTATTTCATTCCCAGAGTTTTTCATTCACTAATTCTTCCTATGCATTTTATAATTACATAATTTCTTATCCATGAACTTTTAGGAAAAACTTAAATTTTTTCAGTTTAATAAAATGAGTTATCGTGATACTTCCATGATTTGTTTTGTAGTTTGCCATTAGATTGGCTGGTTCTTGTTCTTTCTTCTTCTTTTCTTGGGCAGGCATACTTAGGTATTTATATATGACAGAGCTGGGATAAAGTATATTAATTTTTTTTTCTCCATGCTAGGTTATGCAGGCTGAACATTTTATTTTCCGCCTAGGATCTTCTTCATGGAGTGATATGCATTTTTCATAACAAGCAATTTTTTTATAATTTAGCTTATATATATATATATATATTGCTACTTGAGATGGCAGAATACGCTGAAGCTGCCTATAACAAAATATATTAATCTTCAATTTTATATAGGCATTTTTAAAAAAAATTTGTAGTTTATTCTAGTGGATTGTTTTATATATATATATGTATGAATCTATATATATTTGTTTTATATATATATATGTATGAATCTATTGCATATTTGATTTATAATGAACTCTTTCAGACTTTAGCATGTTTGATGGCTTTCATAATAAAAAATATGTGCTAGCCAACACAAATGTATTCATCTTATGAAACATCCTCTGCCAATACATACACTGACTTAAATTTAGTGCCATACTTTTTTATCAGACTTAATTTCTCTCACCCAAGCTCAAAAGTGTGTTTTTTAATAAGTAGCTTAATTGCAAGAAAATTCCTTCTTTCAATAATTATGAGAGTCTGTTTTTTGAAAAATACAGACAATAAAATTATGATAATTCATTATAACAGGAAATAGGTAGAAAATGATAAAAAAATATTATTATTATTTTCTCTCTATTACTACAGACTTATTCATTCAAAAATACTACATTTTTAAAAATTGACAATTAGTTTAAATTTCTATGATGGATAACTTTTATAAAATTGTTCCTCTACCTCTCTTTCCAAAACTAATTTTTACAATCAGTTAATTTTTTTTTACAGAATTATTTGTTTGAGATAAAATGCAAAGAATTCACTCACACATATTAGAACAAGATGTTTATGTAGTGGGGTTTTCACTTATGTCATAGCATCGGCCGGGACGCGAACCCACAACCGTCTGCAACCAACTACTTGCTTGCAAGGCGGATGCGATAACCTCTTGGCTAACATCGCTTGACATGTAGTGGGGTTTTAGTATTAAATCATTATTAATTAGTATTATATAGTTTAACCTTTTATATACCAAGAGTTTTAATACTTAATAAGCTGTTAATTATTAGCATTACATTGGACATTTATTTTTAATACCCAAATGTGGCTAGCATGGCTACAATATTGTATAAGAGATTTTCATGCTTCACTAAAATGAAGCAATACTGAAATCCAAATTAGCAACTGCAATGTTTAATAGATTGACTTTGGAATGCATAACAGAATGAATGTCATTTTTTTGTGAATATGATTGGTATATCTATTTTTAATGCAACTGCCATTGTAACCTGAGTGTAGTACAGTATGTTTTGTCCAAACATCCCCACTTGTAAGTGTTTTTGTAATATAAATTAGTCTTATATTCTGCCTTCTAATTATAATGTATACATTACGTGTTATGTTTTAGTGTCTAAACAAAATATTTATGATAGTCTATCCATGTATTACATAAATATTCAGAAACAACAGGTGATTTGAGTTTACTCCTAATACCATTATTTACAACATCATTTGGCAAAAATGACATAACTTTTTAAGTTTTACCACAACAATATATATATATATATAATCAGAAATAATTTTAATAAATAGAAATAAATTTTTAACTAATAGTCAAAGTGTGAATGTTTAAATTCATGAACTTGGGACATAAAATGATAATATTTACCTCTGCCACAGTTAAGTTTTCCAGTTGAAAATGAATAAAAAAATAACTAAGGTGCTTTTGTGTTTCATAATAGCTATTTAAAACAGGCAAAACTCTACATACAGTAGTGCCACTTAGTGTCCACCAGAGTAATCAATGGATGCCAGAAGGCTTGTGCATAAAATTCCTATCTAGTGTCTACTCATCCACTATCCACAGATTAGTTGCTGGCTTGTGGCCTTCATCAGTGAGGAGCCTTGGATAAGAGGTCACTGCACCTAGAGGTAGTTGTGAGTTTTTAAAAACCAGCACTTCATGCCATCCTTCCCTCCCTCTGCACAAGATATGATGTTCTACCATTTCAATAATTGCTAGTAATTCCAAATTTTTCTTAAAATTATAAAGTACTACATATTAATACTCTGTCATGAAATTACAAAATGGACACAAAGTATATGACACTTTCATTTGCATTTTGGACAATATTAGAAAAATATGTTACCTCACTGATAAGTGCAATCTACTGGCTACATGAAGAAGACGCCACTTTCATTTGCATTCTGGTCTATATTTAAAAAAATCAGTCTACGTCATTAATGCCATTTTAATAAAAGTTGAATAATTTTTTTTTCCATTTTGATAAAAGTTTAGTAATATATATATTTTGTTTTTTAACATTATAACTGTTCTTAGACATTTCTGAATCAAAATCCTGTGCAACTGTTATATCGTATAAACATGTGCTTTAACTGTGGATTTTTTAAAATCTTATGAAGACATTTTTTTTGATATGTTCATTTTTTATTTTTCTGCCATAGTTAATGGGCATAATATTTTTTTGCTTTGCTGTCTATTTTGTAGTAAATATACTTATTATTTTTATAATTAATATACTTATTTATGTGATAGAATAGAGGGGTATTTTTTATTATTTTCCTTATGTAGTTTTTATTTTTTGGTAATTTTGTTTTAATGCATGTTTTGTAATTTCATGCCAGAATAAATATATGTAGTATTTTTTTAATTTTAAGTAAAATTGGGGTAATTGCTGGTTATGTGTGTGATGTCAGAATGCTGTATCTTGTATGGAGGGGGGGTGTATTTGATGGCACAAAGTGCTATCTTTATTTAGTTTTCTAATGTGTTATTTTTATTATTTTTGGATACAAATTTTTAGATACAAATTTATATTTTTTCATATTGTTAAAAATATACAGTATTTATCTATTAGACCTGCTACATCTTTTCACAAACATATCAGTCTGCCAATAGCTGTCTAATCTTGTGATGTCATCAAATAATATTACACTGGATCTTAAAACAGGCAAAACCCACTATATGTATTGCCACACACAGTGGTGGTGATGTGATATTTATAGGCTTAAACCCAATACACTAGACCTTCACAAACTTAAGAATTTGAAACAAACATGTATACAGTTATTTCATGAATTTTACAAAATTTAGAAAGTGATTAGCAGATTGATATGATGGAAAGGTTTACTAATCATATCAGCCTAAATTTGAACAAGTTCATTTGAATTACACCTTCGCAACTACATATTTTCCCATCAACCATTTTAACAAATATAATTCACTCATAGAAAATAATACCTCTAAGTTGAATGTGAAATTAAGGAACCCTTTATTACTTTTGAGATTTGAAAACTTTTAATATTTTATCTAAAAAAACTAATATATTGAAATTATAATTTCTAGGTTTTAGTAATTATTTATATTTAATACTTATATTTAGATTGCGTAATTTAGTTTTAGATTTTGATAATAATAGCTTTTAAAATCTTTTTTTTAAATATTTTTTCTTCCTCCTAATGAAGATTTAAAAAAAAACAATTTGGTTTTTTAAATGTTTTTTTCTTCTAAAATACTTTAAATAGCAAATGTGATTTTAATAATCAAAGTTTAGTTTTAAGTTAAATAAATTTTTCTCTTAAAGAAATTTTTTTAAAAAGAATACCCAAATAGGATTATTATGATTAGTTTGAAAAGTATTTGCAATGTGTGCACTTGATAGCAGATGGGTGTGAATCTTCATAATTCAATATACTGTGTGTTGTATAAGTTGTAATTAATGTGGTGTGAAATGCAGAAATGTTTACAGAATTTTTGTGCCTACATTTTTTCTTTGCTTTTATATGGATAATCATTCTTAACTGTAATCATTTTTTTACAACTACTAACTTGTAAGTCTTTAATTAACACTTGATTTAATGGTAGATTTAAACAAAATAATATTTTTGACTTCGAAATAAGATGAGTGCAAAAAGAAAAAGCTATCCCCTCAAGTGTCTGAGAGGAATCATGAAGGACTTCTGAAGCAAGAATCTTATTGCTTTCTATAAAGAGAAGCACTTGAATAAATATAGATTTTTGCTTCTGAATGAATGTATATGTTTGTACATGAATAAATTGATTTATTTCAGCATTTTGAAAATTGGGCTAAGAAGTGGTTAAAATAAATTAATTGCAATTAGCATAAGGATAGGAAAATATATTTGAATATTACGTAAATATCCTAGTGCATATTGCTAATTTGAAATTCAATGATTTATAGAGTGTTGCTGAAAAACAATATAACATTTGCAAGATTGATTTGACATTTTGAATACATATATATTTTTGTGCTTGAATAAATACATTTTTGTATATAAAAATAAGACATCTCTTAAAAATAAGCCCTAATATATCTTTTGGGGCAAAAATTAATATAAGATCCAGTCTTATTTTCAGGGAACGTGTTACATATATTTAAAATATGAATAGAACTAAACTCATTTTCTTCTAACTGCAAATAAAGGTAACATTAGCCATCATTTTATCAAGAAGCCATTAAAAATAGAACTGATCTATTTTATTGTTAATGGTTCCTGACATAATAAAAGTGAGTGTTGCATTTATTACTAGATAGAGGGATAATAAACTACTTTATTTCATTTTACATGTTTATTAATATGTATATTGTATATATCATGTGATCACTATTCTTTATGCTTGCTTATAACTGTTGTTAAAACAGGCAAAACTCACTATACATATTGCCACACACAGCAAGCTAGAGTAATCAATGGATGCCAGAAGGCTTGTGCATAAAATCCCCATCTAGTGCCTACTCATCCAATATCCCCAAACTAGTTTCTGGCTTATGGCCAAATTGGATGGGTACTGAACTAGGTTCAGACCCATATGACTATATAAGCTAATGGGCTTGGATTGAAAACATTAAGGTGTTTTCAATTTAAGACTCATAGTGTTGTAGTTAAATAGAGATAAAAGGTGGTTGCTGGAGGGTTGCATTAGATCCTAAGATCTAAATGCAGTGCTCTCAGATCCAAGGCTCCTCACTGACAAAGGCCATAAGCCAGAAACTAGTCTGGGGATATTGGATGAGTAGGCATTAGATAGGGATTTTATGCACAAGCCTTCTGGCATCCATTAATTACTCTAGCTTGCTGTGTGTGGCAATACGTATAGTGAGTTTTGCCTGTTTTATATTGTATATAGTGAGTAATTTTATTAAAAAATATAAATAAAACAACACACAATTGTAATTTTATTTAAAATACCACCAAAATCACACTTATATAACTAAATGTTTAAAAAAAAAAAAAAAAATGAAATAATTATAGATATCAAAAAACAAAAAAAAAAGTGAAAAAAATATGAAGTTGTTTTCCAATCTTAATTATCAAGAGTCTGAATAATAGTAATATACAAAATAGTTGAAAGCATGCAATCGTAATATAAATAATTAAAAACAAATATTCAAAATTGTAGAATATTCATTTTTTTAAGTAAACGTTTATAATATCTTAATTAATCAATCATTTCTATATCTCATTTGATGTAGACCAATGGATCCTCTGTAGAGGCTTTCGGAAAAAAGCTAACTATATGGGAAGCACATAATATCCTTAATCTGGAATCCCACACTGCTCACCCTAGTTTAGGATGTAGCAGTTATAAAATAACAACTATATTTAAATTTTTAATGATGGAACCTAAGTTTTTAGACTTCCTCATTAAAATAAATCTAAACTCAATGCAGACTAACTGGTTTTTACATCATAAGAAATACTTCAGGAAAATAAACCCTCTATGTTACAACTGCAGTAGAAGTGATGAGACATTCCACCACCTTATTCAAACTTGTATGGCTTTCCAAAATATAAAAAACATAATTGTGCACAACTGCCCAATTGATCTATATAGAATTCTCAATATCAAAGATTGTATAATGTCAAGGGAGTTTCTAATTATAAGATTATCCAGTTTTCTCACTTATTCCATGTGGATTGCAAGATGCAAACAAAAGTTCATCTACCCCTCTCCCAAGACAGAAGACATTTTCATAGAGACTATGAAGAAAATACAAAATAGGGATAAAGTCCTTGCCTCAAAATTTCTTCTAGAAAACACCTGAAATCTCTTCAGCTTCACAAACATACATATCCAAGTGTGAATAACTAATTGTATGAGCAGGCTTACAATAACTTTCATAACAGACCAAATTTGACAAGGTTTCCTGGCTGTCTCATTGTGTAACAAAATGTAATATTTAACAATAAATAATTTTTTTAAAAAATCAATCATTTGTTAAATATTTTTTACTGAAAATAGGAAATATTATTTTGTAGGTTATGAAAATAGGAAATATTTTTATGACATAGAAAAAACAACATAGTAACAAACATATTTCATAATGTTATTTAAAATAGTGAATGACACATTTTAATATAACCATTATAAAATATTGAATAATTAATGCCATTAAATAATATAACCACTTAATTAATTTATTTAAATTTTGACAGTGCCATCCAGTATAATTAAGTTAAAATAGTTCTTTATCATCTTACAAATGAAACAAACTGTGGGTTATATGATAGCTGATGATTTAAAATATGTTTATAATATATTGTGTTACCTGATAAGTAAAGTAGATATGAAAATATAGTAATTGTCATCAAATATTTATTGTTACTCACCATGCCAATGGAGCTTTTAAACATTTTTTGAATAGTTAATTGATTTCATCCTGTTGTATTTTTTGTAAAAATGGCATACAAGTTTATGCACTCCAGAAAAACTACAATTTATTCGAGAGGTTGTTTTTAGATCATGTACTGATAACTGAGGAATTTAATTAAAGCATTATCATAATGGCGATCGACAATTCCAAAAAATATTTGCTGATTGCAAATATTTCTAGATAAGAGACCTTATCTTATTGGACAATGTAATTAATTGTTGCAGTTATCAGAAAGCTATAAAAAAGTATATAACAACTACGTCAGGCAATCTGTGTGCATCTGCAGTAGACTTTCCTGCTCAATTCCAGTGGGAGAGGTCTCACGTCAGTGCTTCTGTTAATGTCCAATACTCAATAGAAATGTAGTTCATGGGTATAGCTGAAAGGGCCCACAGAGATTGAGAGACCAGAGCCTGAGAAAACCATCCAGATAGCAGCTGAATAAAGAGTTGAGTTTCCAGCATTTTTCAAGTGGAGTTACTGGTAGACTGTTGCAAATATGGAAGCTCTAAGGAGCTTAAAGTCAGTCACAGTGCTATACTATGAAGTGTTCATTTGCAGCTAGACTGGACTGGGACCAAGGTATGCATAAACCTAGCCCATTGTGAACTGTTTTTGTAGTAGCCAGCCTGAATGTACATCAAGGGAATTGAACATTAGTGAACTGTAGAGATAGAGTTGTTGTGGCCTATTTGCTATTCTGATTACTTAAAAATATTGTGAGTCTTTTATCATATATATTCATTTGCTGGCCTCTCAGTCATATGTGCGGACACAGCACATCCATAAATAAGGGCTTGTTTGAGAATCAATACAGTATTACAGAATCAAGAAATATTGAAGGTATAGTTTTGGTACTTGCAATGTAACCTTGTTTTAAATAACCTACTTTGAGCCAATGATAAAGCTTAAAATTAAAATATTAAAACTAGCATAACAATTTAAAATATGAAAGATCAAAAAAAATTGAGATATAACTAAACAATGTTATCTTATTTTTTCAATTGCTACTTATATGAAACATGAACACTTAAAAAATCAGTTGGGTAAAAAAAAATGTATTTGAGATGTATTATTATCAGAAAATACTTCTAATTTTCTATAATATTCACAAGATAAATGCTTCTTTAAAACACTTTAATTCAATAGAAGACTGATGGTTTAAAAAATAGATGGATAATGACATATTTTGAACACATAGTAAGGAGATAAAAAAATAATTATCAAAATTATTTTATATAGTTGCCATTCTATATAAGAGACAGAACAGATTTTAGCAAGTATTTCAGAAAATATGGAGGAAGGAAGCGGCACCCTATGAAACATTGATACACTTTCGAGAATTACATATTCAGTTGGTAATATATATAAATAGAAAATTTACAGAGATAGTTTCTTATATATTAATAATTGATTTCAGTAAATATATATTGACTTGATAGAAAATATGATTTCTGTTTATTTGTTTAAAACATTGTCGGTGTTATCAATCAATTCATTACCATTTGATTTCAAAAAGTTCTCAAATTTTAACTAAATCACCTTGTATTAAATATATTTATTGGCCATAAAAACAACTTTTGAAATCGAATGCAATTATTTATTACCTGTCTCTTTAGGTAAATAAAATATAAATTTGGAATTAGTTATAAAATGAACAACCTGCAAATATGTCATTGCAATATAGTGTTTAACGATAGTAAAATATATCATGTTAAGACCCCCCCCCCCCATGTCATTTATAAAATTGTGTGCCTGCAGACAGGATGTGATTTGGTATATTATGGGGAAACTCGGGCAACAGTGAGCAATAGACTGGCTCAGCATAGATATATATATATATACAAAAGCTACAACTAAAGGAGAGGGCAGCTCAGTATTTGCTGATCATCAGCAGGAGCAAAGCCATAGATTTGAGCCATCTAAAGCCGACATCGTATGCACAAAAGAAACGAAGTCAAGAGGAAGATCAAAGAGGCATGTTACATCACCAGCGATGCCATGTCAATCAAAAGAAAAGACACGTGCTTCGCGGTCTCGAAAAGGTGTGTAATTTGCATGCATTTGCATAGAATCAACAGCATGTAAAAAGGACTATGATTATGGAGCTGTAAGGGCTCCGAAAGCACTAAGTCCATAAAATAGAAGCTTACTAATAATAAACTTATAGTTTCACCTCAGTTATTAATTTTAGCTTATCAGTAAGTTACTCTTTTTCTGAACTTTTTACTTCTCTTTTAGTTTTTTCATGTATTGTCCTAGTCATTGTTTTTTTTTTTTTATGCTATCCTTTCTGTTTTTTAATTCTTCACTTTTTATATCACCTTTTCTTTATATTTTTATATGAACGCACACATATTTTTGTATTTTTTTTTTTTTTTAAGATTAAAAATTCCAGGACGTTTTTTATATATATTCATATTGTTTATATCTCAAACTTTGCTTAGCTTTTGAAGTTTTGCACAATACTTTATTTAAAACAATTAATTGTATTCTTCCTTTTATTTAATTTACTTTGGTCACAAATTAGAATATTAAATAACTTTTTATTTTGGTCACAAATTAGAATATTAAATAACTTTTTATTTATAAGCTGTTATATAAATAAAAGTAATAATATAAAAATAGGTCTTTTAGAATTTATTTAATCAAACGTATTAATTTTATTTTCAAATTAGGTCATTCCCGTGATTGATAATTATGTAGATTTTTTTTTATTACAAAGAAATATATTATACACATGTGTATATATAATACTTGATTACATCTATTTTATTAACTATTTATAGTCTGATCTAATGAAAAGATGACAGGTTTTCTTTTCAAATTGCCTGCGCTCCCATTTCTGAATTAGCACGTGTAACATACTTTAGCTTTTCACCAAAAAATTTTTAAGGTGCTAATGTGTTTGTATCACGAGTTATGACATAAAATATGTGTGTGTTTATATGCAAATGCAGTATGACAAATCTTCACGTTTTATATCTATAAAATATAGATTTGTTAAATCTGTTCTAACGTAATTATGTGTAACGTTTTCTATTACCGATTTTGTATTTAAGAATTGGTTAAAAATTAAAGAATTAGCTAATATATATATATATATTCGCATTTTCTCTTATTTTTTAACTGAAAATGATTTGCATTATTCTATTAATTTTTATTGTTTTACTTTTATTTTATCCTTTTGATTATTTTTGCTTAATGTTTGATTAATAATATTTATCTGAAAATTTAAAAATGACATTTTCATCAACATCATCATCAATCATTATCAATCCACTGCAGGATGAAGGTCTCTCCAAATTCAGTTCATCTTCTCCGATCATTAGCTTCTCTTCTCCACATCATCCCTGCACATTTTCTTATTTCATCCATCTAACATGTGGTCACTTTCTGGCTCTTTTACAACCTCTTGGAATACAGTTTAAAATTTCAATTGTCAATCTATTATCATCTATTCTAGCAATATGTCCAGCCCAACTCCACTTCAATCTTTAAATTTTTTCAATGAGGCCAGTAACATCTGTTTGTTCTCTTACCCATTTATTGTGTTTTCGATCTCTTCTTGTGACTCCCAACATGCACCTCTCCATACTTCTTTGAGTGGTCTGAAGTCTCTGTACTGCTCTTCTATTAAGTGTCCAAGTCTCAGATCCATAAGTAAGAATTAGGAAAACATATTTATTAAAAACCTTCATTTTTAAACACATAGACATATTTTCTTTTAGTATCAAGTTATTTCGACCAAAAGCACTCCAACCAAGTATAATTGTATGATTAATTTCATCCATTATGTATTCATCTATTTTAATAATCTGACCAAGTATTTGTAGCTTGTTAACTTCTAACTTGTCATAATCAAACTTTATTTTAATATTTTGAGAAAATCCATTAAACATTACTTTAGTCTTTTAACATTTATCTTTAATCCTACTTTCCTACTTTTATCTGATAACTCCTGCAACATTTCCTGCAGCTCTAAAGCATTATTTGCAAAAACAACTACATCATCTGCAAAATCTAAATGACTCAAATAATCTCCATTTACTTTCACATTTTAGCTTCCCATTTTAATCCATAAAATATTTATTGCAGCACTGCTATAAAAAGTTGTGGAGATATGGAGTCACCCTGTCTTACACCCTTCTCAATGTTGACTTTCCTACTATCATTATGTAATCTAATTGCTGCTATTGTATTTTTATAAATATTTTTATGATAATACCCTGGATCTACACCTTGATGATCCCATGCTTTAATCACTGAAGAAATGTTTATAGAATCAAATGCCTTTTCATAATCTACAAATCCTAAGTGTAGTGGCAACTCATATTCATTTGACCTTTCTATAACTGCTCTCAGTACCTGGATATGATCTACTGTACTAAAACCACTTTTAAATCCGGTTTGTTCTTTTAGTTGGTGGAAATCCAATGTTCTCTGTAGACGAGTTGTAATTATCTTGGTAAAAATTTTGTATAAAACTGATAAAAGGCTGATAGGTCTGTAATTTCTAATATCTTCTTTATCACCTTTTTTAAATATTAATATTAATACTGCATTCTTCCAATCATCTGTTACATCTTTATCATTTAGACATTTGGTATATAAATTTGCTAAAAAAATTATATTTTTTCATCTGCTTCTTTTAATATGTCAATTATAATTCCATCATTACCTGGAGCCTTTCTTTTCTTCACAAATTTAATTGCATGTCTCACTTCTTCATTTAAAATTCTGGGCAATTCAGAAGATATAATAGATATAGGAGGTACATGTTCTTTATTAGTATATAATTCTTGGTAGAAGTCTTCTATCCATTTCATGATATCATCTCTCTTTTTAGTAATAAATCCATCTTTTTTTCTTATTGCAAATATAAATTCCCTACCAATATCAAAATGTTGTTTTACATTCTTGAGACTTTTATTTTCTTCTACAGCTTTCCTTGCTAGTTCACAGTTATACTTTCTTATATCATTTTCAACTCTTTTCCACACCATTTTACAAAATTCGAGATATTCAATTCTTTTTAATGCATCATTTTTGTATATCTTCATATTCCTTCTTTTCTTCATAAATTCTCTAGTCTCAGTAGAAATTTTATTGGTCAATTGTGGTTTTTTTCTACCAGCTATGTTTGTTCCAGTTTTTAAAAGAATATCAGTTATTTTTATATTAATTTCATTCAAATCTGAATCAAATTCAAAATCTAATACCTGAAACCAATTTGTAAGTTCTAATTTAAATTCATTAGAATGTTTCTGAAGATTAGGTATATCATATTGTTTTTCTTAATAATTTTTGTCTCTCTAGTTTTGCATCAACATGTATCTTACAGCTTATTTAGTAATTGATGATCACTTCCTGTATTAAATTTATTAGGAACATTGCAATCTTAAAATATGTATTTTCTATTAGACAAAATATAATCCAATTCTGCTGTACTTTCATTTGGTTGCTTCTCTGTCCATTTCCTTTTAACATTTTTTCTCAAAAAAAAGAATTCATAATATAAAGTTTTTATTTTTCTGCAATCTCCACAAGTCTATGTCCTCTCTCATTTTTATTACTATAACCAAAATTACCTACAGCACTTTCATCTTTCATTTGTTTACCAATTCTAGCATTAAAGTCTCCCATAACAATTTAAAAATGTTGTTTACTCTGATCAAAAGCCTTTTGTACATCCATATAAAAATATTCTACTACTTCATCACTATGAGAATTTGTTGGGCATAAACCTGAATTATCTGCATTTGGTATCTGCTATTAAGTTGTATAACTAATCTTGCCACTCTGTCCGATACACCATCAATCTCAACAATGTTGTTCTTCCACTTTTTATTTTTAATGAATCCTACTCATTTGTATTTCCAATATTTGTGCCTTTATAGTAGAGGACATGTCCACTTTTTAAATCAATTGTCCCTTCACTTTTTCTTCTAACTTCACAAAGTTAAATAATGTCCCATTTAATATAAGACAGTTCTTCTAATTCTTGCAATGTTTCTTCACTTGAAAATGATCAGCAGTTGTAAGTACCTAAATAAAAAGTCATCATCAAATGGCAGCCTGGTTCCACAATCAGGGGATTCTTAGCACCCTACTTTACAGCTTCCCGGGAATAAGGACCATGATTTATTTTTGTCTGTCATGATAGTATATATCTATTGAAAAAATATTTATCATTTACACATACCTTCATTCTGCTTTATCATACAACTGAGAAGAAAGACCATGGTGTTTCTTGATCTTAAACTGAGAGTTAAAAAGCCAATAAACTCACTACACTGGCTATTGCATGTTGGTGAGCAACCCATCCATGTTCATATGCTATATGAATAATCACATAGTAATAACAGCTACAAATTCAAGACCGTATGGAGTTGACATTAGGAATTTGCCCTGCTCAGTTTTTTTAAGGTCTCCAAAAGGAATCAAAGGGTCTCCTTTCAGTTAATAGTAAACTATTTTCTGCAGCCAATGATATTTTATTTGTATCTATATAAGTATTTCCATAGTCTAATTGAATGAATTATTCCATATTGTTTATCTTTTATTTAAAAACAGATATATCAATCTTTAGCTGGATTAAAAATTTACATGTCGGCTAGAAATAATATTATAATCTTTATCCTAATAAATGTATGTATTTATCTGAAATGGGTGATATCAAGCACGTGAATCAGATTGTAATAGTTTAAATTGTTAAATATCTAAAGTAGGAAACTATGCATTTCCCTAATTAACATATGTAAAATAAAACACAGGTTTATGGCTCAAAGAAAAAAAGATGGTACTCACACAACATTGACAAATAACCTTATAAAAATTGGATTGATATTCCATAACATTTAGAAACTACCCTCTAGCATGGCTCCTTAAAAAATAGAGATGTTAGAAGATTACTCATAGATAAGTATATAAAGTTTAAATGATCTTGTTCATTAAAACATCTTAAATTCAGAAACTAAAGATTAAGTTTAAGAAAGTAGTAAAAATAGTAATTGAAATCCTGTATTTTTACTTACCTATATATTATTATTACCAGTTGAATGTATATGGAAAGGAATAAAGGAAAAATAAATTGGGATTTCGTCTTTTGTCAATATAAGACAGAAAGACAGTTGAATACAATTATATATATATAACAAAATAACAAAATTAACTCTGTGGGATAAAGCAATTGTAAAATAATCTTGTATACTCTGGTGAGCATTTTATGAAGAAAAAATAAAAGTCAAATAATCTTACAGTGTTGACATTCTCTTTAGAATCAAAATCACTCAATGAAGTATACAAAAATAATCAGCAATATTTTTCATTATACCTTTAGTGTATTTTATAGTTATATTAATTCTATGTGAATATAGAGTTGTTAATTTTTTTTTTCATGTCATAGCATCGGCCAGGAGGCAAACCCACAACCATCTGCAACCAACTACTTGCTTGCAAGGCGGCTGTGATGACCTCTCGGCTAACAATGCTTGACTAGTTGTTAATTGTTTTATGATAAAAAGATAAAAATTGTCTCATACATATTGGTGTTTTAGGAGTTTTTAAGTAGGGTCTACACAATCAATTACCTAAATCAAGTAAAAACAATAAATTGTGTGGCAAAATTACTACTTTAATCATGTGAAATTTTCAAGCTGTTTTGTAATGTGGAAAAAATATACTAAAGCTTGCAGAATATTATTAAGTATGTAACTGCTCATAAAATTTCTAGATTTTTCTTACTGCTGAGGCATCATTTATCTTTAGTGTACTCATAAGCATTTGACATATTTTTATGATATAACTTTCAATATAATATGAGATATCTTTTATGATAAGACAAGTATTTAGATGTCCCTAATGAATATTACAATACCTATATTGAACTCATCTTTTAAATAAGATGTTATCAAAATAATTTACTTTAACCTTATTATTAATGTTTCAATGATGTTCCAATGATGTTCCAATGTTTCTCAGCTTCTACGATTATTCTTATATCTTCTCCTTTACTTTTTTTGCATTCTTCATATATTCATATATATATATATATAACTTTTTATAAATTTCTTCATATACACTCCATTTCAAATTTTTTTAATATAATTCCTTTAATTTTTTGAAAGATTGAAACATTAAAAGACAATATTTTACTCTGATGAAGACTGCAGGACAGTCGAAACTGTTAGAAAATTAAAGGAATTATATAAAAAAAATTGCATTCGAGTGTATATGTGGAGATTTATAAAAAGCTTCTATGATTCCTAAGTTATATGATGAAAATCTTGGTTTCATTTTAAAAAATAATTGATTAGGATTATGTCTTAATATGTTGAATGATTACTTCACAGTTAAATTATAAAGATTATAAAAGTTTTTTCGAATTGAAAAAAAAACAGCAATCCACAAAAGGTCAATTACAATGATTGGAAGTCAAAATTGGTAATTGGCAGAGCCAGTGTAGGAATATAAAAGTACAATGTGAATGTTTAATAATAATTATAAAAAGAAACCTCATTGAAAATTTTTTTGTAATAAAATGAGATATGAATATATAAATACTATTAATACATATTGTAACAATTAAAACAATAAGGATAGAAATTAAAGACTTTGTATAACCTGCTACCTTAAGATATCAATTGAAAGAAGATAAAGTATAACCCAATTGCTGATAGCCAATGGAAGATTAATAAATTAAAAATAATGCTAATGAAAATAAAAATGATGCTGATGGAAAGTAATCATCATCATCATCATCAACCATTATCAATCCACTGCAGGATGAAGGTCTCTCCAAGTTTAATCCATCTTCTCTGATCTTTAGCTTCTCTTCTCCACAACACCCCTGCACATTTTCTTATTTCATCCATCCATCTCACATGTGGTCTCTTTCTGGGTCTTTTACAATCTCTTGGAATCCAGTTTAAAATTTCAATTGTCCATCTATTATCATCTCTTCTAGCAATATGTCCAGCCCAACTCCATTTCAATCTTTTAATTTTTTCAATAAGGTCAGTAACACCTGTTTGTTGTCTTACCCATACATTGCGTTTTCGATCTCTTCTTGTTACTCCCAACATACATCTCTCCATACTCCTTTGAGTGGTCTGAAGTCTCTGTATTGCTCTTCTATTAAGTGTCCAAGTCTCAGATCCATAAGTAAGAACTGGTAAAACACATTTGTTAAAAACCATCCTTTTCAAACACATAGGCATATTTCCTTTTAGTATCAAGTTATTTCTACCAAAAGCACTCCAACCAAGTTTAATTCTATGATTAATTTCCTCCATTATGTTTCCATCTGTATTAATAATCTGACCAAGGTATTTGTAACTGTTAACTTCTTCTAATTCTTCATAATCAATCTTTATTTTCATATTTTGAGCAAATCGATTAAACATTACTTTAGTCTTTTTAACATTTATCTTTAGTCCTACTTTTCTACTTTCATCTGCTAACTCCTGCAACATTTCCTGCAGCTCTGAAGCATTATTTGCAAAAACAACTACATCATCTGCGAAATCTAAATGACTTAAATACTCTCCATTTACTTTCACTCCTTTAGTTTCCCATTTTAATCCACAAAATACTTCTTGCAGCACTGCTGTAAAGAGTTTTGGAGATATAGAGTCACCTTGTCTTACACCTTTCTCAATGTTGATTTTTCCAGCATCATTATGTAATCTAATTGTTGCTGTTGCATTTTTATAAATATTCTTTAAAATATGACAATATCCTGGATCTATACCTTGATGATCCAATGCTTTAATCACTGAAGAAATGTGTATAGAATCGAATGCCTTTTCATAATCTACAAATCCAAAACATAATGACAACTCATATTCGTTTGTCCTTTCTATGACTTCTCTCAATACCTGGATATGATCTATTGTACTAAAACCACTTTTAAATCCAGCTTGTTCTCTTGGTTGGTGGAAATCCAAAGTTCTCTGTAGACGAGTTGTAATTATCTTGGTAAAAATTTTATATAAAACTGATAAAAGGCTGATAGGTCTGTAATTTCTAATATCTTCTTTATCACCTTTTTTAAATATTAATATTATTACTGCATTCTTCCAATCTTCTGGTACATCTTTATCATTTAGACATTTGGTATATAACTTTGCTAAAATTGTTTCTATTTCTTCACCTGCTTCTTTTAATATATCAATTATAATTCCATCATTTCCTGGAGCCTTTCCTTTCTTCATACACTTAATTGCATGTCTCACTTCTTCATTTAAAATTCTGGGCAATTCGGAAGATGTAATAGATATAGGAGGTACTTATTCTTTATTACTATATAATTCTTGATAAAAATCTTCTACCAATTTCATGATGTCATCTCTCTTTTTAGTAATAATTCCATCTTTTTTTCTTATTGCAGATATAAATTTCCTACCAATACCAAAATGTTGTTTAACATTTTTGAGACTTTTATTTTCTTCTACAGCTTTCCTTGCTATTTCACAGTTATACTTTCTTATATCATTTTCAACTCTTTTCCATACCATTTTACAAAATTCGAGATATTCAATTCTTTTTAATACATCATTTTTGTATATCTTCATATTCCTTCTTTTCTTCATAAATTCTCTAGTCTCAGTAGAAATTTTATTAGTCAATTGCTGCTTTTTTCTACCAGCTATGTTTGTTGCAGTTTTTAAAAGTGTATCAGTTATTTTCATATTAATTTCATTCAAATCTGTATCATGTTCAAAATCTCCTAACACTTGAAACCTATTTGTAAGTTCTAATTTAAATTCATTAGAATGTTTCTGAAGATTAGGAACATCAACTGTAAATATTGTTTTTCTTAATAATTTTTGTCTCTCTAGTTTTACATTAACACGTAACTTACACCTTACTAATCGATGATCACTTCCTGTGTTAAATTTATTAAAAACATTACAATCTTGAAATATGTATTTTCTGTTAGTCAAAATATAATCCAATTCTGCTGTACCTTCATTTGGATGCTTCCATGTCCATTTCCTTTTAACATTTTTCTCAAAAAATGAATTCATAATATAAAGCTTTTCTTTTTCTGCAAACTCCACAAGTCTATGTCCTCTCTCATTTCTATTACCATAACCAAAATTACCTACAGCAATTTCAACTTTCATTTGTCTACCAATTCTAGCATTAAAGTCTCCCATAACAATTTTAAAATGTTGTTTATTCTGATCAAAAGCCTTTTGTACATCCATATAAAAATCTTCTACTACTTCATCACTATGAGAACTTGTTGGAGCATAAACCTGAATTATCTGCATTTGGTATCTGCTATTAAGTTGTATAACTAATCTTGCCACTCTGTCCGATACACCATCAATCTCCACAATATTGTTCTTCCACTTTTTATTTATAATGAATCCTACTCCACTTGTATTTCCAATATGTGTGCCTTTATAATAGAGTATATGTCCACTTTTTAAATCAATTGTTTCTTCTCCTTTTCTTCTAACTTCACAAAGTCCAATAATGTCCCATTTAATATAAGACAGTTCTTCTTCTAATTCTTGCAATCTTCCTTCACTTGAAAGTGATCTGCAGTTGTAAGTACCTAAATAAAAAGTCGTCATCAAATGGCAGCCTGGGTCCGCAATCAGGGGATTCTTAGCACCCTCCGCCTTCGGCCACCAACCGCTGCCTTGGTTGGTGACTTTACAGCCTCCTGGGAATAAGGGCCATGCTTTATTTTTGTCTGTCATAATTGTATATATGTATTGGAAAAATATTTATCATTTACACAAACATTCATTCTGCCTTATCAGGCACTGAGAAGAAAGACCATGGTGTTTCTTGATCTTAAACTCAGAGGTAAAAAGCCAATAAACTCACCATGCTGGCTAATGCATGTTGGTGAGCAGCCCATCCATGTTCCTATACTATATGAATAATCACATAGTAATAACAGCTGCAACGACAAGAACGTATGGAGTGGACATTAAGAATTTGCCCTGCTCGGTTCCTTTAAGGCCTCCAAGAGGAATCAAAGGGTCTCCTTTCAGTTAATAGCAAACTCCTTTCTGCAGCCATGGAAAGTAATACTGTCTCATAAATAATAATATGTCCTTGCTGGATAAACCAATTGTAATGGGTTACAATATGTAACAGTTATAAAAGGCTATAAAACTATAATAAAATACAACACCAACGATCAATTCATTTAATATACTTCATTATTAATGCCAAATTATAATAATATAAAATGGAAATCAACACCTGAATTAACCTTTCATTTCACAATATCCAATCATGATGATGTAAAATAAATGTAAGATTCTTATTTGACATTTATACAAATATGGTTACCAAATCACAATGAATTCTCCTTCAAATCAGTAAAGCCAAATTATTAAACCCTAAATTATAATTACCCTCATATGTATAGTATTTTTAATACTCTATTATAATCAAATGAAAAATTAACAGCTTAAGCCTACAATCTGTACTGGTGAGTTTTAAATCTAAACAAAGTAAATCATTCTATGTAATGAAATTTAAATATCCATTTCAATGTATGTAATTATTAATTTTATAATATCATAAAATTACCATTTTTCATCTAAATACTATGTTCACATGATCACCATATCTTATGCTTGCTCATAATTGTTATTAAAACAGGCAAAACACTCCATACAGTAGTGCCACTCAGTGCAATCCATAGTAATCAATGGGTCCCAGAAGGTTTGTGCATAAATCCTTATCTAGTGCCTATTCATCCAATATCCCCAGACTAGTTTCTAGCTTGTGGCTTTCATCACTGAGGAGATGTGAATCTGAGAGCAGTGCACCTAGATCTTAGGATTTAATACAATCTTCCAGCATCCACCATTTATCTCTACTTAACTACAAAACTACGAGTCTAAAATTGAAAACGCATTAATATTTTTGATCCAAACTCATTAGCTTATATAATCAAATAGGTCTGAACTGAGTTCAGTACCCATACATTTTGGTGTCTTTGGTTTTTAATAACCATATCCACCACTATTAGGTAAAATGAGGTTAAACTATTGAACATCACATGATTACCATTTGTTATGCTTGTTCATAACTGTTATTAAAACAGGCAAAACTCTCCATAGAGCAGTAACACTCAGTGCAAGCCAGAAAAATCAATGGATGCCAGAAGGCTTGTGCATAAAATCTTTATCTAGTGCCTACTCATCCAATATCACCAGATTCATTTCTAGCTTGTGACGTTCATCATTGAGGAGCTTTGGATCTGAGAGTATGGACAATTTTGCCTGTTTTAGTAACAGTTATCTGCAAGCATAAGAAATGTTGATCATGTGATGTAAAGTGGTTTAACACCAATCCTCCCTAATAGGATAGTGGTGACTATGGCTATTAAAGAACCGAAAACATCAAAATGTATGGGGATGACTGAACTGGGTTCAGACCTATATGACTATAGTTTTGTAGTTAAGTAGAGATTAAAGGTGACTGCTGGAGGTTTGCATTAGATCCTAAGATCTAGGTGCAGTGCTTTCAGATGCAATGCTCCTCACTGATGAAATCCACAAGCTAGAAACTAGTCTGGAGATATTGGATGAATAGGCATTACATAGGAATTATATGTGCAAGCCTTCTGGCAGCCATTGATTACTCTAGCTTGCACTGAGTGGTACTACTGTATGGAGAGTTTTACCTATTTAAATACTGTTACTATAACATATACCAACTTTTTTAATCCTTTTCCAAATAAGAAACGTAAAAGCATATTAAATTAGCAGCCTATTTAACAAAAACGAGCAGAAAAAGTTAGTTTCCCCAAACTTTCTGAGGAATGCTAAATGACACATATCTACCCAATGTAGAATAAAAAGCCCAATTTTCAACAAATAGATGTGATTTATCAATACTATTTCAAGAAAATATACAATATAAAAGTATTGTGGTAACTACATTAAAAGGTGAAAATAATTATAATGTGAGTGAAAATGCTTTTAATTCTTCATTATCACATGAAGCTTTGTTATTAGTCAAAAAAGAAAAGAAGAAAATTAAAAAAAATATTTTCATCAAAAATTTTTTTAGAAAAATTTATTAGGTATAAATACATTAAACTAAAAAAAAAAAAAAAGAAAATTTAAAGAAGCTGCTCACATGACAATGGCAAAAAATCCCATAAGCCAACCTAATGTGACTTTACATAATGTATGGAAACCACTAATCAACTTTGCTCTGAGGAAAAAGTGGAGAAATTAGGAGGAACCTCATAGATAAGTATATGAAATTACTATATACTGTTGCCTTTGACAGGATGGCTCAGTTGGTTAGAGTGTTACCTTAAATTTCAATAATCAAGAATCTAAGGACCCATGTTCAAATCCCATGCTAGTACTGTCACTGGTCAGGCCAGCAACACCTGAAGAAGAGGGAAGAAAAATACCTCTCAAAACGTTGTGCATATACGAACCTGTTTGCTGTGATATTGCTAACAGTTAGTGCATATACTAACCTGTTTGCTGTGATGTTACTAACAGTTAGTGCATATACTAACCTATTTGCTGGGATATTACTAACATTTGTTTGTTGTGATATTACTAACAGTTGGTGCATATACTAACCTGTTTGCTGTGATATTACTAACAGTTGAATGCATTTGGAATATTTAACTAAAATTAAAACTTTTCTAAGGACATTCAACACACATATCAGATGATGGAAATGGTCTAATATAAAAATACAGCTAGAACACCATCATCACAAACCTTCAGAAAAACACTAAGCTACTGATATTTATTTTGAACTATATAAAAAAATTCTCGCTTTACATAAACTAGATTAGTTAAATGTTATCCAAACTGAATTATGAAAAATTATTGCTCCATTGTTAAAATTATACTTTATAATATTATTAATTTTCTTTTATATATGTAGATGTATTTATGTATCAAGTTGATTTATATCACTATTTTATTTACAAGACTTTGTTTAAATATTTTTTTAAGAAAAAAGAATGGTTAAGCAGACATATCTTAGAAAAAAAACATTTTTTATTTTTTTTTTTAAAAGTTACATTATGCATTTGTAAAAAAGAGAAAGAAAGTTAAGCTTGCTTAAATGACAATATAATTTTAAGTATTAAAAGAAAAAAAATCTTGATAATTTAAAATGCTTTTTATTCAATATCATATAAAGTTATCAAGAAGTGATTATTGTAATAATAGCTTAAAGATTATACAAAACATACAGAAGAATATGTGTATGTCTATATAAATGCTATGTGCAACAAAACAACAGATGAAGGTTTTTTTATTATTGTTATAATTTTGCGAATTTTGAATGAGCATTATTTAGAAATAATTTAGTATATCAAACTCTTTATTATTAACACTCGTAAAAAGCGCTTGCACATTAGCTTGAAAAGGCTGATCTTTAATGCATTCCATTAATGATGTGGATTAGAATATTTTAATGGTTGTATGACTGATTGTTTTGCTTCGCATATACATAAATAAAAGCTAGTATATTCGAGTGTGTGTTTATTTTGGACAGACGACTTACAATGAGAAAATATTGTGAGATGTATAAGAATAAAATGATATTATGTTAAAACAATGAGATTGAATATTAGATGAATAACAAAATGTTTATTTTATGATACACAACTTTGTTTTGAGAAAGAATTAAAATTAAATAATAAAAAATAAAATTATATTGAATTTATGAAGACTTTAGTATAAACGTTATTTTATTAATATATATGTGAATTAGTATTTTGCAATTGAGTATAAAAATATGTGAAATGTTATTTGACGTTAAAAAAGCAGATGTTTAAAACTAAGTATTCTTAAATCGATCTTCTATATGAGATAAAATATTTAAACCACTCAACATCATATGATCACCATTTCTTATGCTTTATGAAATATTTATTTATACATTAACATTTTGATATATAATTAGTGGTATCACATATTTAATGAATAACAATTGAGATTTAGCAATATCATTGCAGGTCTAACTATTGACATATTATGATCTTTCTAGTACTTTACATGCTATCTGAATATAAATATTATTGATGGTAAATACTGTAAAAGTTATTCATATTTGCTTCTAAGACTTAAAATAAAATACCTAATGAGATTGTGTTAATATGGTTTACCATAGGATAGTTTAAATATTTAAATGTGTATATATATCACGTATTGTCAGCACATATATTTTTGTGAATTATTTTAATGTCTTATGAGAATAGATAAAATAAAGGCTGTTTCTTAGAAGTAATAAAGAAATATATATAACTACTGACATCGGAAATAGAGCGTTATTAAAAGGAGCAAACTTTATTAAATTGAAAACGATATATTATAGAATGTGAGTAATTGGAGTTATAAATACTCATTCCATATTACTAAGTTAATAAGTGACACATTTTTATTTAATTTGTTTCTGCATAGTTATTATTTTAGAAGCAAAACTGAGATAGAAATAAAAATAATCCCCCCCCCCCAAAAAAAAAAGCAACAACTAAAAAAAAATTTCTAGCTAAAAGTATATGCATTCGTGTAGACATTTATTTAGTTCTGTATAGATATGGTAGATGGTGGTATGATAAAGAAGTCCTTCTTTGATGTCCATGCACATTACAAGATGTATATGACTAAATTCTTTCCTAAATTTGTTTTATGATGATGATTTGATATAGCTTATATTCATCAACTCATGCTAGACCATTATAATATATATATATATAATATTTTATAATGGGTATTGTATTTATATATATATATATTAATTTACAAACATAAACGTGACTTAATTAACAGGCAAGCAGCAAACGTTAAGATCACGGAATTGTGGGAAGATTATTCTTTCAAAGTTTTAGTTGACAAAGATTACTGGGATAATCGAAAGTGCTCCTAAGTGGATAAAATTTTTAATTATTTAGTTACTGTATTTACAAATATTCAATTATATAATTACGTATATTGTTTTGAAAAAAATACAAACATTGAATAATATATATATACATATGCAAGAGTGTATTTGTGTGTGAAAGAGTGTATTTTTTCCAAAAAGTGAAATAAATATTGAAGTATAACATTTTAAGAAAATTTAATACCACTTTTGATGTTATTATATGTTCATAATCAATATTTATTCAACCACAGTGATTAAAAAAATAGTCTTAAAGTTTATAATAACTTAATATTATTATATTTTACATTAAGCTTTGAGTAAAATAATATATTTTTCTAATTACAACTCATATATCAGATCCAAGGCTCCTCACCGATGAAAGCCACAAGCTAGAAACTAGTCTGGGGATATTGGATGAGTAGGCCCTAGATAGTGATTTTATGCACAAACCTTCTGACATCCATTGATTACTCTGGTTTGCACTGAGTGGCACTACTGTATGGAGCATTTTTTCTGGCTTTAATAACAGTCATGAGCAAGCATAAGAAATGGTGAACATGTGATATTGTGAATTAAAATGAGAAACTAAGGAAAAATGTATAGAGATTTTTTAATCATTTAGATCTTATAGATGGTATGCTTTTGTATTTTTTTTGTAAATAATGCTTCAGGAAATTTTGCAAGAGATATCAAATGAGAGTAAAAAAGTAGGAGTTAATGTAAATAATAAAAGAATTAAAGTAATGTTCAATGATTTTTCTCAGGAAAAAAACAAAGTTTATCTAATCATGAATTAGAAAATATCAATAACTATAAATACCTTGACCAAATAAATAATATAGATAAAAAAACATAAAAGATGGAATTAAACTTGGGAAGAATGGTTTTGATAGAAATCAATTAAAAGGAAAAAAGCTTGTTTGAAAAGGATAATGATCATTAGAAGTTTATTTATATAGATGTGAGATTTGCATATTTAATAAGACCAATGTAGGAACTTTATACCACTCAATAAAATAAACAGAGTTATATGTTGGTAGTAACAAGAAAAGACTGAAACAAAATATAGAGGGGAGAGGATAAATAAATATTACTGAGATCATTGAAAAAAAGGAGATAGTCTAAAAATATGGCAAAAAAAATGCAAAATAGATAATTGAAGTCTTAAATTTTATTCCAAAAGATTGTAAAAGATGTAGAAAGTGACCATATGTGGGTAAATATATGAAATAATGAAGTTTATAGAGGTAACGTGGAGAAGGAAAACTATGATTGGAGAAACTGAATTACATTTCAACATATATTTATTTTGCAGATGATTGATATTGTTAAAAACAATGATGATGGCCTTGCACTGTATGAGTACTATGTTAATAAGATGTTTGATTACAATTAAGAATATTAGAAAACATTCCAATTTGTGTATCATAAAGCAGTAATATTTCATTATACAGATCTAAACAAAAGATTGTTTAAGAATTTTAGTGCAATGAAAGTACATGATGGAGCTAGAGTATATAAGTGTGATCTATATGTAATTAAAAAAAATGTTCAATATGTTCACCAAATTCCTAATTAAATGATTTTATTGTGGTATGCAAAAAATAAAATGATATTACTCATATATATCATAAAGTAAAATGATAGTCATTGAAAGTAATTGATGTTTGTATTTGGATTTTGGGATTCATATAAGAGTGTACAAAGGTCTAGGAATTGATATTTTTGGAAATAATTAAAATGAATAAAACTTTAAAATATTTTTCTTTATTTAGTGAATATATTTATAAATGTACTATAGTAAATTATGACAAGTAGTTGATTATTAAACTGTCAATTTTCCAAGTTGGCATATAAAAGTAATGCCATTTTATTAACCCAATCATCTACAATATTAAATAATTACTACATACTTTTATCATGAAAATGTAAATAGTAATATTATTACTTACCGAAGTGTACTAGACCACTGTTTGTCTAGATCATCACCTATATTAATATTTGGAACATTTTTTAACATCAATCCCACTATTAACATACCTAAAAAAAATATGTTTTGATAAATAAACAAGATCTTAAATAAACAAATACAAATTGTTATCTGTTTTTTTCAGTATTAATAATAGCGATAAAAATAATAATTTCTAAATTGTGCGGTTTAAAGCAGTGGTAGTGGGTTAAATTCTGGGGCAGAATAAAATCCTCAGATTGGTTCAAATTATGATAATTCAGCCAATAGAATTTCTTATCAACTCGTAAGCATTTAAGTTATTTTATCACTTATTTATTTATAATAATAATAATTCTATATACGTTAGTTATTTTTTCCTATACAATTGTAATTGATGTAAACATTAGGAAATTCCTAATGCTTATATCAATTACAACAACAACAACAACAACAACAACAACAACAACAACAACAATAATAATAATAATAATAACAACAACAACAACAATAATAATGATGATAATTGTAATAATTTTTTAATTAATGTATGATAATATAGATTTTTCATTGTCCATGATTAACTTTCCATTGCTTTCGACTTTTTTAAAACATAATTTATTATAGAATGTTAATATTTAGAGTTAATCACAAACTGTCGCAATCATTTTCAACCATTATTAATCAACTGCATGATTGAGGATCTCCGAGTTCAATCTATCTTATCTGATCTCTAGTCATTCTTCTCAATATCCACTCAGCATACTTCCTTATTGGATTGATCCATCTCATATGTGGTCTCTTTCTGGGTCTTTTACAATCTCTTGGAATCCAGTTTAAGATTTAAATTGTCCATCTATTATTATCTCTTCTAGCAATATGTCCAGCCCAACTCCATCCACTTCAGTCTTTTAATTTTTTCAATGAGGTCAGTAACATGGGTTTGTTCTCTTACTCTTATATTGGATTTTTGATCTCTTCTTGCTACTCCAACATGTATCTCTCCATATTTCTTTGAGTGGTCTGAAGTCTCTCTATTGCTCTTCTATTAAGTGTCCAAGTCTCAGATCCATAAGTAAAAACTGATAACATACACTTATTTAAAACCTTCCTTTTCAAACACATAGGCATATTTCCTTTTAATATTAAACTATTTTTAACAAAAGCACTACAACATCGTTTAATTGTATGATTAATTTCATTCATGATATTTCCATCTGTTAATAATAATCTGACCAATATATTTGTAGTTATTAACTTCTTCTAACTCATCATTATCAATCTTTATTTTCTTTTTTTAAGAAAATTAAATGCACATTACTTAATTCTTTTTGACATTTACGTACAATCCTACTTTCATATTGTAACATTTCCCGAAACTCTAAATCATTATTTACAAAAACAATTACATCATCTGCAAAATCTAGATGATTTAAATAATCTCTATTTACTTAAATTTCATTAGTTTTCTATTTTAATCCATGAATTACTTGTTAAATTGCTGTAAAAAGTTTTGTAGGTATGGAGTCACCCTGTCTTATACTCTTCTCAATGGTCATCTTTTAGTATCATTATGTAAGGCTAATTGTTGCTGTTGCATTTTTATAAATATTCTTTAAAATATGACAATATCTTGAGTCCACATCTTGATGATTCAATGCATTAATCACTGAAGAAATGATTATAGAATCAGATGTCTTTACATAATCTATAAATCCAAAGCATAATAGCAACTCATATTCATTAGTCCTTTTTATAACCTCTCTCAATACTTGGATATGAATCACTGTACTAAAATCACTTTTATATCCAGCTTGTTCTTTTGGTTGTCCAAAATCTAAAGATCACTGTAGACAAGTTGTAATTATTTTGTTAAAAATGTTGTATAGAATTGATAAAAGATTAATAGGTCCATTATTTTTAATATTTTCTTTATCACTATTTTTAAATATTAATATGGAATTCTTCCAATCATGTGATACATCTTTATTATTTAAACATTTGGTATATAACTTTGCAAAAAAATTTTTTCACCTGCTTATTTTAAGTTATTGATTATAATTCCATCATTATCTATAGCTTTTCCCTTCTTTATAAATTTAATTACATGCATAACTTTTTCATTTAAAATCTTGGGCGGTTCAAAAGATATAATAGTTGTAGGAAGTAGCTCTCTTTGTTTTTTATTGCTATATAATTTTTGAATAGAACTCTTCTACACATTTCATGATATTATCTCTCATTTTAATAATAGTTCTATTTTTTTTTATTATTGTAAAAAAAGGTTTCATACCAATGCCAAAATGTTGTTTTACGCTCTTAAGGTTTCTATTCACTTCTACAGTTTTCCGTGCTAGTTTACAATTATAGTTTTCATAACATTATCAATTCTTTTTCACACTATTTTATAAAATGGAAGATATTCAATCCTTCTTTATGCATCATTTTTATGTATTTTCATATTCCTTTTTTTTCTTTATAAATTGTCTTGTTTCAGTAGAAAGTTTATTGGTCAATTTCTGCTTTGTTCTACCAGATATCTTTGTTGCAGTTTTTAGAATGTATGTTATCTTCCTATTGATTTCATTCAAATCTGAATCATGTTTAAAATCTGTTAACATTTGAAAGTGATTTGCAAATTCTAATAACAACTATGAATATTGTTTTTTAAAATAATTTTTGTCTATCAAGTTTTGCATTAATATGTATTTTATATCACACTAATCGATGATCTCTTCATGTGTTGGATTTATTAACAACATTACAATCTTAAAATTATCAAAAAAAAACATTACAATATTGAAATACATTTTATCTGTTAGCCAAAATATAATCTAATTCTGTCATACTTTTATTTGAATGCTTCAATTGTCCAACCTCATTTAACATTTTTTCAAAAAAAGAATTCATAATATAAAGTTTTTCTTTTTCTGCAAACTCCACAAGTTTATGTCCTCTCTCATTTCTAACACCATAACCAAATTTACCTACAACAGTTTTATCTTTTAATTGTTTATCAATCCTAGCATTAAAGTATTCCATGACAATTGTAAAATGTTGGTTGGTCTGATCAAAAACTTTTTGTACATCTGTATAAAAATCCTGTACTTCATTCCAATGAGAACTTGTAGGGGCATGAACCCAAATTATCTGCATTTAATATCTTCTATTAAGTTGAATAACTGATCTTTCCTTCTTTCTGATATACCATCAATCTCTACAATGTTGCTTTCCCACTTCTTTATTTATAATGAATCCTATTCCACTTGTACTTCCAAAGTTTGTGCCAGATAGTACAGTGAATACCCACTTCTTAAATCAATTATCTCTTTACCTTTTAGTCTAACTCCAGTAAGTTTAATAATATCCCATTTAATATGAAAAAGTTCTACATTCTATTCTTACAATCTTCCTTCACCTGAAAGTGATCTGCAGTTGTAAGTACCTAAATAAAATATCATTAATGGCAGCCAGGGTCCACAACAGGAGATTTTTGACACACTCGTCCTTCAGCTGTTAACTGCTGTCTTGGCTGGTGACTTTACAATATCTGGAGACTAAGGACCATGATTTATTTTTGTCTGTCATGATTGTAGATATCTATTAGGAAAAAAAATCATTCACTCACACATTCATTTTGCCTTCAAGA
Source organism: Epiperipatus broadwayi (assembly GCA_028023455.1). Lineage (NCBI taxonomy): Eukaryota > Metazoa > Onychophora > Udeonychophora > Euonychophora > Peripatidae > Epiperipatus > Epiperipatus broadwayi. The sequence continues at coordinate 57,411 of JAQFVV010013170.1, forward strand.
AAACAAGTGATTACAATTAAGTGAGCTATTAAGCAATTAAGATGAAAGACCATGATGATTCTGGAGCACAGTTTCAAACTGTAATTTTGAACTGAAAGTGATTAGCTCTTTACACATGGGCTGAACTGTTACATTTAATCAGTGTTGTTTTTGTTGAATGTTCGAAAACTTTTCAATCCAAGGCACAAGTTAGAGGCTTTGAAAAGATAAAAGTGGCTGTCTTATTTTTTATATCTAACTTCAATTATATAGTCCAATGTTAAGTATCTTGGAATAATAATGTAAAGACTATATTATTCATTTTACTTCCATTTTCTTTATAATGCATATTAACACTCATAAAATTTAAACATTTACTGTGTGTTAATGCTAAGGAATGTTAGAATTAATGTAATAAGTTGAGAGATTTACTAACACTGTTTCCTAATGTTCAACAAAAATAACATTGATTGAATATAAGAGTACAGCTCATGAGTAAGGTATTGATTGCCTTCTGCTTAGAATTACAGTTTCAAACTGGGTTGCACATTTCTTAGTTTGCTACATTAATTCTAACATCTCTGAATGTTAACTTGCAGTAAATGTTAACAATTTTATGAGGGTTAATATGTGTAATAAAGAAAATGGAAGTGAATGATATAAAATCATTATGTTATTATCCCAAGATACTTAAGATTGCCCTATGTAATTGGAATTTAGGTGCAAAAGATAAGATTGACTACTCTTATCTTTTAAAAAATTCTATTCTGTGTCTTGGATTGAGAATTTCCTAACATTCAACAAAAATGTTAATTGAAAAAAGCAGTACATTGCATGTGTAAAGAGTTGATTGCCTTCTGCTTAGAATTAATATTTTATTTTGCTGTTCGTATTTTATTTCCATTATAGAACACTAGATGGTGTTCTCTCTGCAATAATTGGTTAAAATTAAAATAGATGCTCCAACATTTGAAATGGACACAAAGCCATATGCTGAAAAAGGTTTATATGTGAAATTATTATTAATATATATATATATTTAAATAGCTGTTGTGTTTTATTATTTATTATAATTTATATGAAAGCACAGAATCATGGGCTTCTTTAATTTCTATTTTTGATTAATTTCATTTATATAAACATTGTTTGTTTAGAAATACATTTGAATTAGCAGAAAAGGTATAATATTTTTCTGATTTTGATCTGTTTTCCTTTCTTATTTGTAATTATAAATCATCATCTGTTTTTCTATATTTTTGAAAAAAATGCCATTGATAAAGTTTGGATGGAGATAGATAATTTGTTTTTCAAGAAACATGGCATTGAGATAATTTAAAATAAAGTTTTGATGGAAGTGATTAATTTACTCTTTAAAACACACTTAATAACCATAAAAATGTTATGATAGTAGTTTTAGTAATCAGAATTGCTGGCAGAGAGAGAATGGAGTGAAAAACTTTACTGTGAAAACCATCATCGGAAAGCACACCTTATGAATCTACATATATAAATAGAGGGGTATTGTGAATATTTATATTATTATTTAAATATATAATAATGACATATGTATATAGTTAAAACTTCCCCAGAATGACTTACTAAAAACTTTAATTCTCCATGCCTTGTCTGGCATAGCTACTCCATAAAGAATGAATTAACAATATCCAGTCTTTAAGAAAAAAGAATGCTTGGGTATAATGAAGAAATCATTGTTGTTACCCGCATGTTCTATTTGATTCATTACTCATCACCAAGAAAGATAAGAAGAGCTCCTGATGCCTGACAACTATAGAATTTTGAAAAATACATGAATTATTCACTTTAATGATCAGTGGAAAAGTATGGACTTTTTTATGGAACAAGAAATTTCATGGATTATATAGGATTAATCAGTGAACTAAACTAAAATTACTTCATTGACAAAAAAATAAAGGAAGAACCTCAAGGATTATTATAATCAAACAAACATCAGACTGGTTAAAACATTATCTTTCTATGGAAATACATTTTGCTGGAAAAGAAGCTTAGTCTGAAATATGATTTATTTATTATTATTATATTTTTTGTTTGGTTAAAAATGTTTATTTAACTGTATATTTTATACTAATCTACTTACTCTAATATATTATGTGTTCTTTTTTTAGAGTAGCATGCACATTTTTTTTTTTTTTTTTATATTATTTAGTTCATAAACATAAAAGTTGATATATGCATTTTTTATTATGTATTCAATTATTCGTTCAAGTCTTGATTAAACATCTGGTATAATATATATATATGTAATGTTTTCACGGTTGTATGATATAGATAAATTATTACTTTTTGGATTAAATCGTGTGTAATTTTCAACAACTTTTCTTAATGGCGGATGTTAGTTCGTCGAAATATCGATCCGTAATGGAAATAACACACGGTTTAACCCAAAAAATATTAATTTATATATATTGCATTTTGTTTAAATTAACAACAAAAGGTAATAAATTTTATCATTATCTAATAAAAGAATGTCCATGCTTTATCAATGGTTGTATCACCTATGTTGGGAATAATGAACATTGTTTGAGAAAATATGGAGGTACATAGTAGGGTTGCCATTATGTGGAATAAAGTGTTGTTGAATTGTTGTTCCTTTTTTCTTTATGCATTTCATCAAATTAAAACTAAGTAGTGCAATATCATAAGTGATGTTTGTGAATCCTAAGCTATAGTTTGGTACTGATAGGATGTCCACTAACAATTACAAATTCAAACCCAGGTTATTAGTTACTGTTATGAATATTAAGTAGTATTATTAATCCAAACGAATAAATATTGCAGTCATTTTGGTTATCATAAACTATATCCATAAGATGAGTAATAATGCTATTGTTATGGAGCCAACATGATCAGTAATAATCATTAAACTGACAATGCCCTTCAGTATGCTCATCAAAAGTTATGATTGGGTATATAAGAATAACAAATAATCACCTCAATCGATATATTTGGCATTCAATTACATTAGGCTGTTTAAGTATGGTTCGATTGATCATCCAGTGTCATTCTGTTACAATATTTTTAAGGCTTAAATTAGGATTAATCCTTATGAATATATCTAGCTATAAGGAATATATTTGTTTTTACATTGAATATAAATGAAGTACATAAAATGTAGACGATTTTTTTCTTCTGTTACATTAAGAGTATTAAAATATATTATATAAAAAAAGAAATGAATTAAATTTTATTTAACGTCAGTTTTATTGCATTCAAATTAATTGCATTAACTTTTTTTATTATTATAAGTTCTTAACAACACAATTTAAGTTTTATTACTAAATACAAATTTAATAATTCAATTAAATAAAGTATATTTCCCTGCAGATATATCAAATGAAGTAATTCTTCAGACAAAATAAAAAACAATTTCAAATAAAAGGATGTATTAAATATTTTGAATAGCCAATTATAAATAAAGATAAAAGTCGTAGTGATTGATAGAAGATTAGAATATGTTATTAGGAATAATGTTTATCATTGTATCATTAATATAAAACGTAAATCCACTTAGCATATTTTTTTAAGCAGCTCGAGAGCAATATTTTGAATAAAACAATATTTATAGCCATAATAACAAAAATGAATTGCCGATAATATTTTGTAAAGTTTTAAATGTAATTTTAATAGAATACATGTTTAATTGTAAATAAGAATAGACTTTTAAAATTGGAAAATTGAATATACTTGAAAATAATAATAAGTACAACCGTAATAAATAAAACCAATGCAAAGATAAAAACAGATTTGATAGTATTCGTCTAAAAACTGTGCTTTGAAACTGCTTAGGATATGAATCAATAAGAATTCAAATACAGAAAGAGTGATTCTTATTCCAGAAAAAAAAACAACAACTTTATTCTAATTGTACTGTTTTTTGGATTGAATCTGAACTGAATATAAGTAGGGGAAAAAACTAAGTTTAGTCAAACCAATAGTGCTGTTAGCTCAACTGGGTTATTGATTTCGTCAACATTACATGACTTACTAAGCAATTAATCATATGTTTAAATGATTAAGAAAGTCTCAAAACTCACTATAAAAATAATTTATATAAAATAAATTGATAAAAATAAGTTATAAACATTTATTAATTTAAAAATAAGTAACTAATTACTTCAGAATTAAATAGTAGAATATAATTGTTAAAGGATCAAAATGCTATATATTACAGTTAAAACTCTTAGAAAAAAATATTGCCATTGAAATATTCTGTCAAATTAATCACTTCAAAATCAAAGATTCTAATATATATATAATATAAATAAAATGTCCTTTAATTAAAACAAAATTGTAATTATAATTGAAATAATAAATGTAACAGTTTACAAACTATTATACACAATCCTTAAATCTCCAGAAGAACTTTCAGTTAATTTCTTAAACCTGCCTCAACTGCCATTAAAAAAAAAACAAAGCTAGGAAGCAAACATCATCAATTCAAGGCCCATGATTCTCGTATTTTAATGTTAGCAGTTTGTCTATTTATTAACTGCATTTTATTCCTATTTATAAAAATTGCCTCTTTAATTTTTTTTTTTATTATGGTTTCTCTTTTCATGAAAAATTTTCACATTTTCAATGATGCATAAAATGGCGAATTTTAGATCTTTTTTGTTTCGGAAAGAAAAATTATGTCATTACCAAAGTGATAAACTAAAAAATATTGAGATATTTGCCAAGGAATTTCTTGATATTGGTCATAAAATAGAACAATAAATTTTTTTAACTTATTAGTATATAATATAGTAATTTAAAAAACAATACTTTATGTCAATTTAAAAAAAAAGGTATAATGATTTAAAGGAAATGAAGATTAATAGTAAACAATGGATATCTATTCCATTTATTTAAAATCCACAAGTGAAATTTTTTAAGGATATATATAAAAATGTGTTTAATGTTTCATTCTACATTCCAAACAATATTAATAAATTAGTCACTAATTCTAAGGATGTCATAACTGTCAAGCAGAAAAGTAATGTTATATATTAAATTTTCTGTTATTGTATGCTATCATATATAGATGAATCTAGGTGCAGTATTGAGAAGAGATTGAGGGAGCATGAATTGTTATATAAGCATGTAACAAGTGAAAATAATGGTGATTTAATGTCTACTTCTGTTTTCTTTGATCATGAAAAAACATGTAAATATAAATTTAAATTTGATTTTGAAAATGTGAAAATTCTTCATGAAGAGAGAAACCATAATAAAAGAAAAATTAAAAAGGCAATTTTTATAAATAGAAATAAAATGCAGTTAATAAATAGACAAGCTGCTAACATTAAAATACGAGATTCATGGGATTTGAATTGATGATGTTTGCTTCCACTTTGTTTTTTTTTTAATTTAATGGCAGTTGAGGCAGGTTTAAGAAATTAACCAAAAGTACTTCTGCAGATTTAAGGATTGTGTATAATAGTTTGTAAACCATTAAATTTATTATTTCAATTATATATATATATTGAACCATATTCGGATGTGTGCATTCGAAACACCAGTCTCTTAGGCAGAGAAGAACATACTCAGAGAGTATGTATGCCCAAACGATAGCTATAAAGTATATAACTAACGTTACATTTCCAGGACATAGCTTCTTCTCGGCTGTTGAGTTGAACACCACGTCCAAAGCACTTTTTTGTTTGTGTATAACCATGGGCGCCAGCTGCTTATTCTAAAAGAATACTAAAAGAATAGACAACGCACTTTGAACAGTGGCCACTAACTCAACACCTAAATCCACGACTAGCTCAGTTGTTTGTAATCACTAATAGATTATATTTAATTAGTGGTTAAAAGACTTGATAAAAGAATGGTAAAAGGAGTTGATAAAAGAATTTGATAAAAGGAATTGATAAAAAGAATTGACCGACAAATAAAGTTTAATTTTAAAGATAATTTATTAACTAACATTTATTTACTAAATTTAAACATTTTATAATTCTAATAAAACACACGCATATTTTAAATTAACATTTCTAAATGGTTTAAATATTCCTATAGATTTAATAACAGAACACTCTAATTTAACTAATAAATATTGATATAATGATCATGCACATATTAACTCATGTACACACATAATAATAATAAAGTATTACATAGCATTTGGAATTTAATCACACATATCAATAGTTCATTTATGTATGATATAAAGTTCATATAATTAGACTCTTGAAAGATTCATATGAATTAATGCAATGCAATGGCTATTACAGTATAAACAAAATAAGTAAATGTTTTACCTAGGCTTTTGAATGTAGACGTAGAATTTTGTTCTCTATGGTGGCTGCTTTCAGTGGAGGATATTTCCATAATGAATGCTTACCAGCCATCTGGGACTTTTCCTGGATGAGTTTCACGATTATTACTATTGGAGACAATTAGATCCTGATGGAGATTTTCTAAGATGTTAAGCTGACATTATTTCACAGGCAGATCTGCTGTTTTCATCGGACATCGGGGCTGGAGATAAACGTGCATTCCCGAAATCTTCTCAGCACTGCATTTTGTTTCTGAATACCATTAACTTAACTGATTCAATTAATTGGTGAACTGCACTCACTCAATTAATTTGTGAACTGACTTGTCCGATAAAAAAAAGTCCATTTATATCTGCGACGTGTTGTCTTCTTAATATCTCCTGCAAAGATCTGTTGTCAAATTCCAGTGATAATCATTTGATAAACGTGTTTTGAAAGATTGCTTAATTAGTAATAGCCATGCAAAAATGTTGTTTGATATTAATTAATAACCATTGCCATGTTTTTTAATGATAATCTTCTTCAACTTTCATTTATTTAAAATAACATTTATTCTATTGTTGACAATCGCAGATATATACGCACATATATTAGTTTTAACATTATTTTTTCTTTAATTAAACTTGAATGAAAAGAGATTTGTATGTTTTAACCTTTTAAATTATATTTTTACGAATACTAATAAAAACTCTTTACTTCCTTTTATAACCCTTAGTTTAATTTCTCAAACCAAGACTCCCCTCCCCCCTTTTGATTAATTAATTGTAGCTTTTTTATTTCAAAACTAATGCTAGAAAACTATTTGATTTTTATCTTTTTCAAAAACAAACTGAATAAACTCTTCAACATTTAATTTTATGTTTTTCTTTAACAAAAGATTATTTTAATAATATAATTTTAGATAAAATTATATGTGCCTATATCAATATAGGTACATTACACCGCCCTTCCTTTTGAGAGTAAAATGCATCATTTTTGACCATTTTACCTCTGACAACATTGAATCTTAATTTATTTATTTTTTTTGTATTTTATTGATATGTTATTTATTTGTTTAATTCGATCACTTTAATCAAACCCTTTATTTTATTCATTTATTTAATCCTATAATTGTTACTCTTAAATCATTCATTTGACCTACTTATTTAACTTGATTTTATTGATTTTTAACTGTTTATTTACAAGCATTTCTTCTTACATAATATGTGTGTGGAGAAAAAATCCTTTATTCAATAATGCCTCCTTGTTATTATTATTATTCCTAAATTTCATTTAGTATTATTACCACCTGTCCGGTGGTGGTTTTTCTCTTTTCACTAACCTCAACGACCGGGCATTATATGTTCCTTTTTCCTCTATTCCCTGTGCTATCACAAACACATTATTACCATATTGCCGTTTGATGATATAAGGGCCATCGTATATTGGCTGGAATTTCTTGTATATATGTTTTTCAGGATGACTCACCAGATGAACTCTCACCATGACCTCATCTCCCCTCCTGAATATAGCCTTAGGTCTTCCCTGCCTCTGCTGCCATAGCCTGCCCATTTTTCTTAACCAGTTGAGCACTTGCTTAGCATCTCTTCTCTGGTTGATTGGATTTATCCCCACTGGCAATTTAGTCTCAAACTGATATGGAATATTTCTTCCAAAATGTAGCCGAACAGGTTCGAATCCTGTAGACTCATTTCTTGACCAGTTTATCGTGTTGATTATTCGTGATGTTTTTTTCACCCATTTGCGATGATCATCCTGTATATAAACCCGAAATAGATGCGCCAACTTCCTCATAACCCGTTCACATGGATTAGACTGAGGGTTATGAATCGATGTAAGTATATGTCTTATCCCATGTCTGTCCATCCATTTCTTCCATTCGCTAGATATAAAGGGCGTTCCATGATCCGACAGAATTCTGTCTGGAATTCCTACAGTTTTAAAATATTGTTGCTCCAAAACTTGAATAGTCTGTCTTGCGTTTGCTTGGGCTACTGGATATGCTGCTACCAGCTTTGAAAACATGTCATATGTTACTATGAGATACTTCATTTTATTGAATGGAGGCAGAGGTCCATAGAAGTCTACTGCTAGTAAGCTGTTCAGGCATTGGGCATATGTAGGTTGCAGTGGCACGACTCCTGATGTGTTAGCAGGCTTGGTTGCTGAACATATGGTGCATCTACCAATCACGTCTGTAATATTGGCATTCATTCCTGGCCAGTAAAACCAATGACTCAGCCATCCTTCCACTTTATTTGCCCCATAATGTTCGAAAGTGTTATGCGCATATTTAATCATTTGCTCTCTCATGGTGACTGGAAGAATAATGCGTGTTTTTTTTCCGTAACACACGCTGTAAGAGTCCTCCCTTTAAACAACAGTGATTTTGGTCCCTCCACAGCGGATTATTGGCTGTTTTCATTACAGGCTGATTGCATAAATACTCTATTATTTGTTTGCAATCGTTATCTTCCTCTTGCTGCTCCTTTAATCTGTGCAACTCATCTTCTATCCCATTTCTTTTATATATTTTGGTGGCAGCTATATACACTCTGTCGCAACTCAAGTGTTGTTCTTGAGCTACCGGATATCGGCTTAAGGTGTCTGCCACAATATTCTCTTTGCCATGACAGTAAGCCACTTTGTAATTAAATTCTTGCAGGAATAAGCTCTTATCTTATTAGCCTGCTATTATTCAAGAAGCTGTGATTAATAAATTCAAGGCTCTTATGGTCAGTGACTACTACCACTTCAGAGCCTACTAAATACTGCCTAAATTTCTTGAATGGCCACACAATAGCCAAGGCTTCCTTCTCGGTTACAGTGTAGTTCACTTCCGGTCCCCTTAGTAAATGGCTAATGAAACAAAGAACTCTGTGCTGTCCCTTGTCCTGTATCTGAAATAGCGCAGCCCCCAATCCAAATCTGCTGCTGTCCATTTGTACAAAGAATGGTTTGTCAAAATCGGGATATGACAGCATAACTTTATTTAAAAATCCTGCCTTCATGCTCTAAAAACTGCACTCATGCTGCTCATTCCACACCCACGATTTCCCTTTTCTTAATAACTGCAATAACGGCTCCATGTCAAGTGAAAAATTTCTATAAAATCGATTATAGAAATTACAGAGTCCGAGAAAAGATTTAATATTGTAACGAGCACAGACGTTCGTTACATTGTTTTTTTTTATATTTATTAAACATGAAAGTAAATTAAAAAGTTCGCATTTAAAAATTTTCTTTAAGAATTAAAAATTGAAACTAAATATCATCTTAAACTCATATATATATTAAATCGCACAGATAAAAAAAAAATTATTAAAATAAAACTGTATTAAAAATAGAAAAGGTATTTTAAAAACAAAAACTTAAAAAGATTTAGAGATAAAAATATATCTTTAATCTTGGAAAACAGGTTAATTAATCAGAAATGGAAATGATAAATTTAATTAGTCAAATGTAAACCAGCCTTGGGCATTTAAATGGAAAAACATCGGTCAGATAGGAAAACAATAGAAACCCCACCCCAATTTAAGAGTGGGGGGGTTGCTTTTTGTCGCCAATAGGGAGGTTTCGAAGCATTAATTTTTTTAAAAATTTAATATTTTCAATTTTTTTTTTTTTTTTTTTTTTTTTTTTTTTTTTTTTTTTTTTTTTTTTTTTTTTTTTTTTTTTTTTTTTTTTTTTTTTTTTTTTTTTTTTTTTTTTTTTTTTTTTTTTTTTTTTTTTTTTTTTTTTTTTTTTTTTTTTTTTTTTTTTTTTTTTTTTTCTTTTTTTTTTTTTTTTTTTTTTTTTTTTTTTTTTTTTTTTATTTATTATTTTATTTAATTTATTTCCCCCCAAAAAAAATTTTTTTTTTGGGGTGTTTGTTTTTTTTTTTTTTAAAAAAAATATAATTTTTTTTTTTTTATTATTAAAGTATTTTATTTTTCCAAAAATGATTTTTTTTTTTGTTTATGTTTGTTTTGAAAAATTTTTTAAGGAAATTATTTAAACCAACTATAAACAACATTAAAAAAAACTTTTTAAACCCCCCTTTGGAAAATCTTTTAAAAAATAAAAACTAATAAAATAAAAAAAAAAAAAAAAATTAAAATAAAAAAAAAAAGAAAAAAAAAAAAATTAAGTTAAAATTTGAAATAATAAAAAAAAAAATAAAAATTTTTAAATTTTTGATAAAAAAAAATATATATAGATTTTTATTTGGAAAGGTCTTTTTTTCATATTATATTTATATTATAATTTTATTATTATATTTTTTTTATTTTCCGGTGATCCAGGAGAGGAAACGGAAAAAAAAAAATTTTTTTTTTTTCTTCCCTCTCTACCTTTTAAAATTTTTTTAGTGGAAAGTCAGAGGCGCCCCGCAGTGGACCTGTTAGAATTTTTCCTTCTCCAGACTTACAATATGTTTTTAATTCTGGGGTGTGGGGAATTCCTGTATTGCTCGGATTTTTTCAGGATTAGGTAATATCCCTCTTTCTGTAATTATATGACCTAAAAACTTGACCTCATCAGTCATTATCTTACTCTTATTTAAATTAATTCGAATTCCCTTTCTCTCACACTCCCCCAGCAACATTTCTAAATGCGCAAAGTGCTCATCTATACTTTCCGACGCCACCACAATGTCGTCTACATACATTATAACTAAATTCTTAATATCATCTGACAATACTTGATCCAGACATTGTATAAGCCCTGCCCCACTATTTTTTAGCCTGAAGGGAATCCGGTTAAAATATGTTAAAGTAATGTTTGTATGAGTTTATAAATAATACTGTATTAGGATGTGTGCATTCGAAACACTGGTCTCTTAGGCAGAGAAGAACATACTTGGAGAGTATGTATGCCCAAATGATAGCTATAAAGTATATAACTAACGTTACATTTCCAGGACATAGCTTCTTCTCGGCTGTTGAGTTGAACACCACATCCAAAGCATTTTTTTGTTTGTGTATAACCACGGGTGCCAGCTGCTTATTCTAAAAGAATACTAAAGGAATAGACAAACACTTTGAACAGTGGTCACTAACTCAATGCCTAAATCCACGACTAGCTCAGTTGTTTGTAATCACTAATAGATTATACTTAATTAGTGGTTAAAAGACTTGATAAAAGAATTGTAAAAGGAGTTGATAAAAGAATTTGATAAAAGGAATTGATAAAAAGAATTGACCGACAAATAAAGTTTAATTTTAAAGATAATTTATTAACTAACATTTATTTACTAAATTTAAACATTTTATAATTCTAATAAAACACACGCATATTTTAAATTAATATTTCTAAATGGTTTAAATATTCCTATAGATTTAATAACAGAACACTCTAATTTAACTAATAAATATTGATATAATGATCACGCACTTATTAACTCATGTACACACATAATAATAATAAAGTATTACATAGCATTTGGAATTTAATCACACATATCAATAGTTCATTTAGGTATGATATAAAGTTCATATAATTAGACTCTTGAAAGATTCATACAAATTAATGCAATGCAATGGCTATTACAGTATAAATGAAATAAGCAAATGTTTTACCTAGGCTTTTGAATGAAGACGTAGAATTTTGTTCTCTTTGGTGGCTGCTTTCGGTGAGGATATTTCCATTATGAATGCTTACCAGCTGGCTGGGACTTTTCCTGGATGAGTTTCACGATTATTACTATTGGAGACAATTAGATCCTGATGGAGATTTTCTAAGATGTTAAGCTGACATTATTTCACGGGCAGATCTGCTGTTTTCATCGGACATCAGGGCTGGAGATAAACGTGCATTCCCGAAATCTTCTCAGCACTGCATTTTGTTTCTGAATACCATTAACTTAACTGATTCAATTAATTGGTGAACTGCACTCACTCAATTAATTTGTAAACTGACTTGTCCGATAAAAAAAGTCTATTTATATCTGCGACATGTTGTCTTCGTAATATCTCCTGCAAAGATCTGTTGTCAAATTCCAGTGATAATCATTTGATAAACATGTTTTGAAAGATTGCTTAATTAGTAATAGCCATGCAAAAATATTGTTTGATATTAATTAATAACCATTGCTGTGTTTTTTAATGATAATCTTTTTTAACTTTTATTTATTTAAAATAACATTTATTCTATTGTTGACAATCGCAGATATATATGCACATATATTAGTTTTAACATTATTTTTTCTTTAATTAAACTTGAATGAAAAGAGATTTGTATGTTTTAACCTTTTAAATTATATTTTTACGAATACTAATAAAAACTCTTTACTTCCTTTTATAACCCTTAGTTTAATTTCTCAAACCAAGACTCCCCTCCCCCCTTTTGATTAATTAATTGTAGCTTTTTTATTTCAAATGTTTTTAAATATTTTTTTTTTTAAATTTTTAAGGGGGGGGGTAAAAAGGAAAGAAAGAAATAAAAACAGGGAAAAATTTGGGGAGGGGGGTTTTTTTATTTTTTAAAAAAAAGGGGTTTTGGGGGGGGGGGAATCCAGAATTTGCACTCACTACCATAGGAAAAAGGAAAGGTAGAAACTAACGCTAGAAAACTATTTGATTTTTATCTTTTTCAAAAACAAACTGAATAAACTCTTCAACATTAAATTTTATGTTTTTCTTTAACGAAAGATTATTTTAATAATATAATTTTAGATAAAATGATATATATATATACATATATATATATATATATATTCACTAGATGGAGCTTACCACTAGCTCCAAACAAGCATTAATAAGTGCCACAGAGAAAGAATTCAAAATCTCTATCATACTATCCTCATCTCTCAGTTCAGACCCATATAGCTATCTGGTTTGTAAAGCTAGATTTGAAGAAATTTATGTTTCTGAAAAATTCGAGTTTTCAAACTGATAGTAACATATTAAATAAATGCTCTGAGTTGGAGTTTTAAATTTAGTTTCTGAAATCCTAACTCTTCACTGAGGTGAGCCATTAAGCTCAAAACCAATTGGTCTAGAGATGAAAATAGTACAATAGAGACTTTGAATTCTTTCTCTGTTGGCACTTATTATTAAAGCTTGTTTGGAGCTAGTGGTAAGGTCCATCTAGTGAACATTTTAGCACAAGCTTAAAGGCAATTTGCACAATTTGTGACTTGGTTTTATTAATTTTATATATATAAGAGCTTTCAATACTAACAAATTTATTATAAAAAGAGCTTGCTTAAAGAAATACTTTGTTATTGTTATAGCTGAACTCCCATTTGCATTTATTGTGTAATAGCTAGAGTAATCAATGGATTCCAGAAGGTGTATGCATAAAATTCATATCTAGTGCCTACTCATCCAATATCCCCAGACTAGTTTCTAGCTTGTGGCTTTTGTAAGTGAGGAACATTTGACTCTGGGAAAACTGCACATAGATCTTAGGATATAATGCAATCTTCTGGCAGCCATATTTTATCTCTACTTAACTACAAAACTATGAGACTTAAATTGAAAACACTGTAATATTTTCAATCAAAGCTCATCACCTTATATATTCATATAGGTCTGAACTCAGTTCAATACCTATACATTTTGGCATCTTTGGTTCTTTAATAATCATAGCCACCACTATCCTATTAGGCAAGATTGGTTTTAAGCCAATAAACATCACATAATCACCATTTTCTTATGCTTGCTCTTAATTGTTGTTAAAACAGGCAATACTTTTATATGTATTGCCACTCAGTGCAAGCTAGAGTAATCAATGGATGCCAGAAGGATTATGCATAAAATCCCTAACTAGTGCCTACTCATCCAATATTCTCAGACTAATTTTTAGCTTGTGGCCTTCATCAGTGAGAAACCTTGGATCTTAGTCTGGGGATATTAGATGAGTTGGCATTAGATAGGAATTTTCTGCATAAGCCTTCTGGCATCCATTGATTACTCTAGTTTGCAGTGAGTGGCACTATTGTATGGAGAAATTTGCCTGTTTTAATAATAGTTATGAGCAAGCATAAGAAATGGTGACCATGTGATGTTTAGTGGTTTTATTATGTAATAGTTTGGTTTATTCAAAATGGTATTGATTGTGAATATCTGAGTATTCTAGTAATTGATTTTTTAAATTAATGCTTGGAACTAACAACTAGTTGTAATATGAATATCAATTAAAAAAAAAAAAAAATAATGCTGATAGCAAACGATTCCCGTATTTATGATCACATTTAATGTTGTATATTTTCTATAAAATTTAAGATCTGACACATACATTAATAAAAATTATATATCTTTAAAGAAAAAATTCAATTAATTTCTGCCTCCATTATTTTTCAATTTTTATTTTTTGATATATTTCTTTAATACATAGATTTAAAACATCTTAACTATTATTAAAATATCATAGAGAAACCTGTAGAGATTTCAAACCAGATGGTAACTTCATTAGTCTTCTTTTTAAGCCATTCTATTGTGTCATTGTAACCATGGATTAATAGTTCTTGGATTATGTTTATCTTCTCTACATCAATAATTGCTGAATTTCATTGATCAGGCTAATAACTGTAATGAGCATCGGCTATCTATTACTAAAACTAGTAATATCTAAGAAGATTTTGTACCACAATTTTTCAATTGTAAACTTTTCGTTAAACATCCTGAAAGGAGGAGATCTTGATTTGAATGAACCTTAGATGTGAAAACAATCTTAAGTTATTAGCAAGGTGGATCTACTTGCAAGTGGACTTGAATGTTCTAGTATTATTTATCATGTTATTATTGAATTGAGTGTCAAACATTAGTGTGAGTACTTTTTGTTCAAATGTGAGCATAATATTCGTCAGTAATATAATGTACAAATTGTCTATAAAATAATTATAATCCATGCTCAAATAAATTCTTAGAAATTATTATAGATATAGCCTTAAATAAAAAAAATATACATTAGGTTAGAGTCTTATATCAAAATAGAATGGAATAAGATTATATTTCAGTTTTTTATTGTTTATATAGAAAATTAAATATATATTTTTATTCTCTTTTACTTTCTTTTCTTTTCTTCATATATTCATATATATTGCTTATAACAACTTCTCTCATATACACTTTAATGCAAAAAAAAAATTAAAATAAAACTTCTTTATTTTCCTGACTATTTAGAACTGTCCAGCAATCTTTATCAGAGTTTTCTCAATTTTGTCTACCTTTTTTTAAGGGCAGAGGAAATTGAGAACACTCTGATGAAGACTGCTGGACAGTCAAAAGTGTCAGGAAAATAAAAAAGTTTTATTAAAATTTTTTTTTGCATTAAAGTGTATATGAGAGAAGTTATTATAAGTACTATATATATACAAATTAAATAGACTGTTATTTTTGTGAATTAAGATTTCAGTCTTAACAAACAACTTCCAAACTTTTCATATTTTTAATGTGAGATCTTTTATTCTAAAAAGTATCATTGGTGTTAAAGCAAATTCATCAATGCACATTGAATATCCTGTATCTTGTTTCTGTAAGAGCATTGATGAATATATTAAATAAAATGTAATACATTAAAGATCAGCCTTTCCAAGCTATTGTGCATGCACTTTTTACAAGTGTTAATAATAAATGAATATTTTCACTCCCAACACAAGATATAGTATTTATGAAAGAATAAAATGAATCCACTTATTCTTTCCAACCCAAATGCTTATATATGGGTAAATCTTAAGTACTGGAAGTGAAAGTTTGAGGATAGACCACTCACTTTAAATTACTGTTTATGATGTCTGAATGAATGATGTCGATGAAATTATCTAGAATTTACTAAATGTCACTCTCAAATGAAACTTAAACATATGTAAAGAAGCATTTATTTTTATAGCACTACTGCATATAAACTGTAATACATTAAAGATCAGCCTTTCCAAACTATTGTGCATGCGCTTTTTACGAGTGTTGATAATAAATGAATACTTCCACTTCCAACACAAGATATAGTATTTATGAAAGAATCATAAATACTATATCTTGTGTTGGGAGTGAAAGTATTCATTTATTATTAACACTCATAAAAAGCATATGCACAATAGTTTGGAAAGGCTTATCTTTAATGCATTACAATTTATAAGACATAGTGCTATAAAAATAAATGCTTATTTAAATAAAATGATAAAAGATCTCGACCATGTAGTAGATCATTCTATAAAATTTTATATCATGATTATCATTTGGGATCATTTAAATTCTTCCAATGAAAGACCAAATTTTTATGTATTTAAAGAATTTGAAAATTTTAAAAGATTAACAGTTTTTCCAAACATAATCAAAAGATGAGGTTAGATTAATAAAAATAGCATTCATTAATTTATTTTGAAAACACTTTTCAAATGTGAATTATTAAAATAAAACTCAATGCAGCAACTTTTTCTGGCCATAACCCGGCCTCTGTGGCTCTATTGGCAAAATTGTTGTTAATATATTTACAAAAAAATTATTAAAAAACACATGATGATGATATTAGAAAATATTTTCTTTTATCATAGTTGGATTTTATCTAGTTTTAAGTCTACATTAGATTTTCTTTTGTGCTAAATTTTTTAATAACATTGTGAAATAGTTTTGTAAACAATGCTTGGGAGTTTAAGATCTATAATTGTAGAATCTCTGAAAATATATTATTTGATTCTGATGTCTTTGCATTTTAAGACAATTAAGATCAAAATTGTATTTTTTCACTATCTATTAGATCGATATTAAAGAGACCATTGTGAAAACAGTTCTGTTTTAGAGATGCTTTTTTTATTCTATAAATCCTAGGATTGAAAATTTTATATATTTGGACTCATATTAGCAATTTTAATGATGTTTTTATAACTGCAAGACTCATATTAAAGCCTTTTAACTAGTTTGTTTAAAAATTGTGTTCCTTCCATAGTCTCTCCCCACTTTTAATAGCATCTGAGGATTTTATATTTTTCTCAGTATGCTCTGGATCAAACCACTAAACATCACAAGATCACCATTTTTTATGCTTGCTCATAACTGTTATTAAAACAAGCAAAATTCTCCATATAGTGGTGCCACTCAGTCAAGCCAGAGTAATCAATGGATGCCAGAAGGCTTGTGCATAAAATCTTTATCTAGTGCCTATTCATCCAATATCCCCAGACAAGTTTCTACCTTGTGGCTTTCATCAGTGAGAAGTCTTGGATCTGAGATGACTGAATCTAAATCTTAGGATCTAATGCAACCCTCCAGAAGCCACCTTTTATTTCTACTTAACTACAAAATTATGAGCTTAAAATTGAAAACACAATCCAAGCTCATTAGCTTATATAGTCATATAGGTCTGAACTCTGTTCAGTACCCATACATTTTGGTGTCTTTGGTCCTTTAATAACTATAGCCATCACTATCCCATTAGGCGGGATTGGTATTAAACCACTAAACATTACATGTTCACCATTTTTTATGCTTGCACATAACTGTTATTAAAACAGGCCAAACTCTCCACATGGTTATATATTGGATGAGTAGGCACTAGATAGGGATTTTATGCATAAGACTTCTCCATTGATTACTCTGGCTTGCATTGAGTGGCACTACTATATGGAGAGTCTTGCCTGTTTTAATAACATGTTCTGGATTCTTAGTATCTAATCTTTAACTGAGACAAAAAGATTGGAAAAAACCCCTCATAATGAATATATAATATACAAAAAGTAAACATATAATATGTAAACAAAATATCAGACAATCTCAAGTTAACTACATAATCTTCAAAATCTATATGATTTAAATAATCTCCATTTACAATGACTCTCCTAGAATCTACAAAACACTTTTTGCAAAACTACTTTAAATTTTTTAGAGATATGGAATCAACCTGTCATACACCTTCCTCAACATTAATCTGCTTATAAATACTATGTATTATATTTCTTTCTTTCTGTATTTTTATATATATTCTTCAGAATCATTATAGTGTCCTGGGTCTATATTTTGATAATACAATGTTTTAATCATTATAAAAAGCTTATAGAATCAAATGCCTTTTCATAATCTATGAATTCAAAGCATAATGAAACTTTTACTCATTATCATGTTTTATAACTTTTCTTAATATTTTGATGTGATATTCTGTGTTAAAGTCATATTTAAATCTGGCATCCAGCTTGTTCTTTTTATTGGTTAAAGTCCAAAATTCACTGTAGATAAGTTGTAATTATTTTGGGGGGAAATGTGTATAGAAATAATAAAAAACTAATAGGTTTGTAATTTTTAATATCTCGTTTATCACCTTTTTGAAATATTAATACTACTACTGCATTCTTTTAAAAATCTCCTTTTTTATCATTTAGACTTTTGGTGTATGACTTCACCAACATTTTTTATTTCTTCACATGCTTTTTAAAGATATTAATTATAATCCCATCATTAACTGGGCCATTTTTCTTCTTCATAGATTTAACTATATGTTTTGCCTTCTTTAGAAGATGTAGTAATTGTAGAATATCATTTGTTTTCCTATTCCTTATTGTTATATAATTCTTTATAGAACTCTTATACACATTTCAGAATCTCATCTTTCTTTTTAGTAATTTTTGCATCTTTTTGTAATAGAAATATTTCCTACCAAAATCAAAGGTGTTGTTTTATACTTTCAAGACTTTTATTTTCTCCTATAGCTTTTATTGCTACTTCATATATTTTGTTATATCATTATTGACTCTTTTTTGTATTACTTTACAAAACTCTAAACATTTTTCTTAATGAACCATTTTTATTTATTTTTATATTTATTCTTTTCATTATACATTGTCATGTCTTAGTAGGAAATTTACTGTTTAATTGCATGTTTTGCAGTTTTTAGTAGTGTATCAGTTATCTTCCTATTGATTTCATTCAAATCTGAACCATCTTCAAACTTTAATATTTTAAAACAATCTACAAGGTCTAATTTAAATTCATTGGAATATTTCTGAAGGTTAGGAATATCAAGTATGATGTTATTTTTAAAATAATTTTCATACCTCAAATTGTGCATTAACATATATCATACATCTCACTAATTGATTATCATTTCCTATATTGAATCCATTAAGAACATTACAATTTAGAAATGCATATTTTCTGGTAGCCAAAACATAATTCAATTCTGTTGTATCTTTATTTGAATGCTTCCATGTTTATTTCCATTTAGCATTTTTCTTAAATAATCATAATACAAATTTTCACTTTCATTTTTTCTGCTAACTCTACAAGTTTGTGTCCTCTCATTAATATCACGACAAACAAATTAGCTCATGGCAATTTCATCCTTCAATCATTTCCTAATTCTAGCATTAAAGATTCCCATGACATTTTAAAGTATTATTTGGTCTTATCAAAATATTTTTGTACATCCATATAAAATTCCTCTACTCCTTCATCACAATGAGAGTTTGTTGTTGCATAAACCTGAAAAATATTCATTTAGTATCTCTCATTAAGTTAAATAACTAGTATTGCTATTCTGTCTGATGCATAATCCATCTCAGAATATTTATCTTCCACTTTTTATTTATAATGAGACCCACTTCACTTAACATTTGTGTCTTTATAGTAATGTATATTCCATTTTCAACATAAGTTATCATTTCACCATGTCTTCTAGCTTCACAAAAAACAACAACACCATAATTTGTCATGATTGTAAATATCTATTTAAAAAAGCTCATTCACACACATATTCATTCCACTTTCAAAAAAAAATCAAGTGATATTGTACTTGAGAACTATCAGACAACTGAGAAGAGAGACCATGATATTTCTTGATCATAAATTCAGAGGTAAAAAAAAAACAACTGGTGGTTGATGTGCATTGATAAAAAGGTCATCCATATTTACAAATAATTATATACTAATAGCATCTGCAATAACAAAGAAGGTAAGGAATGGACATTAGGAATTTGCTCTTATAATTCTTTTACTGTCTCAAGAATCAAAGCCTTTCAGTTAATATCAAACTCCTTTCTGCAGCAATATTCTCCATACACATAAGTGTTATTATTGCAAAATCCAAAATGTGTGACTTAATGTATGCATAAATATTTTAGTTGCATATTTACAACATTTTATATTAATTTCAATTACAAATGTTATATTAAATTAGGTCATGTGACATATGACTTGATTTCTTTGTAATATCAATCACAAGTAAGAAAGTTTTTGTTTCTTTGTTGATGCCATTAATTTCTTATATGGGATATTATCATTACAAAAAAAAAAGTGAAAACATTTATTGTTATTTTTAATGTCTCCACATATTAATTTGACCAAAAACTAGAATGTCTTTTAGTCTCTCTATTGATTATGTAGGTATATAACTACAATTATTTATGAGTTTAAAGTACTCAATACCTAAACTTTGATTCCATAAAAGCTATATGCATCCAAAAAGTATCTGATAGAATATATTTTAAATTTCATGATTTTAAATATATACCTTCACATTTGAGTTAGAACTTCCATCCTAACATTACACTCACCATTTCTTATGCTTGCTCATAACTGTTATTTAAACAGGCAAAACTCTCCATTCTGTAGGGACACTCAGTGGAAGCCAGAGAAATCAATAGATGCCAGAAGGCTTGTGCATAAAATTCCTATCTAGGTGCAGTGCTCTCAAATCCAAGGCTCATCACTGATGAAAATCACAAGCTAGAAACTAGTCTGGGAATATTGGATGAGTAGGCACTAGATAGGGATTTTATGCACAAGCCTTCTGGCATCTATTAATTTCTCTGGCTTGCACTGAATGGCACTACTGTATGGAGAGTTTTGCCTGTTTTAATAACTTCCATCCTATTTGACATAGTACAAATAAAAAAATTCACTTTTGAACTGCTAGTTTTTTTGCCACTAAAAATTGTGGATAATACACACCACATTCTACTTCACATGCTTTTTCAATTTCAGTATCTACCTGAAAGCTCTTAAACTGAGTTGAATTATTTTTTTAATTATTTCAATACAAGTATTTGTCTAAAATAAAGTGATGATGATATTTGGCTTGTAATTATATGTTCAATTATTTACATAATCTACAATTAAATATTATATATACTTGGGGAAAAAATCAAACTTTGTTTAAACCTTTCAATTACATTCACTTGTTAGTAATAGCACACACATTAGTATATTATTATGATCTCTTTTTTATTTATTTAGGATAATTCTCATAGATAAGTATATCAAATTTTTACTATTGTTGTTTTTGACAGAATAGCTTAGTTGGTTAGAGCATCACCTTATATTCACTAGTCAGAATCTAAACATTCCAGGTTCAATTTCCATGCTAGTTGTGTCAATGATTAGACCAGAAACAACTGAAGAAGAGATTATAATAATATCTGTTGTAAGGAAATGTTGTGTTATACAATGACCTGTGAGTGATTATATATTTGAATTGTTTAAATGAAGTTTGAATCTTTCTAAAGATATTTAATAAATAATTTTAAATAAATCCAATAATAGAACTGCTCAACACATGTATACATACAGAAGAGCGCAAAAGAACAACAACAACATTTCAAAATTGCTTGAACATGAGCAGGTCAGTCATAGGTTTAAATTCCCAAGCCCAAAATTGTGTGCTGTGAAACAAACGACTGCAAAAGGAAGTTAAAAGAAGCGTATTTTATCATCAATGATAATAACGCTATTAATAGACACGACACATGCTTCACTACATCCAGAAAATGGACAACTTGTTTAATTTGCATATGTATTTGCATACATTATCATCTAACAATATCCACAGCAATGATTTATGATTTAAAATCTATTTTGGCTATGATTATGAGGGATAACACCTCGAAAATGCTTAGCCTATGTTGATTTATTTTGATTGTTTGCCATTAACATCTTCTTCACCAAGCGTTTTAAACCACTTGTATATACTATAATTCAAGATGTAATTATAAATTTCAGTACAATAATTTACCTCTAAATTTAGATATTTATTGCAGTCTTTAGAAACTATTTATAAATCATAAATGTCCCGTTTCTAATTTGTTTTACATTCATAAAAATAATATTTATTTGTGGTCCAAATTCTAGTTTTCAGAAGAAATATTTGATAAAAATAAATTGAACAATCTTTGACTTTACAAATCATATTATTAAAATAGTAAAATAAAGACAAAATGAACATTAGTACATACTGTATATTAATGGCTAATTACCCAATAAAATTTTTAAAACATATCTTGATCCAAAAAGTTATGCTGCTTAATTTTAAGGGTACTTATACAGTTCCAATTTTTAAAATTAAAGAGAGTAGATAAGATTGGAGCAATTGTCATGGAATATCATATTATCCATTTACAGAAAAAAATACTTCCAATAATTTTTTTTAATAAATAATTGTCACCCATAAATGAAATGTGGGTTTCAAGAAACATGGAACTATAGATCTGTTTTTTGTTGCCAGGTAAATGCAAGGAAAGTGTTAAGAACAAAATAATTATTCATATATTGCTTTTATTGATTTGATTAAAGCATTTGATTCTGTTAGTTGAAAATGTTTATAGCACCCTTTGAAATTAATTAGTTGTTCATATTTGTGCTATAAAGCTTCTATATGATATAATAAGAGGATGAGTCATTACTGTAAGTGGAAAATCAGGCATTTGAAATGAAAACTGTGTTCAACCAAAATGTGTACTTTGTTTTCAATTTTTATGACAGCTATCTCTGGAATTGTTTATAGATGGCTTAATAAAAGGAGATCTTAGATGTTGAAGTAAAACACAGAATTCAATGTGATGCTGTTATTTTTAATAAGTTAAAAGATAGAGGACATGTTCATAAAGAAATAACTATTGTAATTAGATGACCTGCATATATTTCTAAGATTTGAAATACCAGGCACTCTTAAACCTGGAGTGTAATTATAAATATAGGAGATTTGAAATCAAGACTTTCAAGCCACTTCACTATCCACACTGTGTCATACTACTGATACACATGGCCACACACATGCAGAAAAGATAAATAATCACCAATATTTGTATTTCATGCTAAACCAGCACTTATCATTTGGTCCAGATTACCATCTCCCATACATATCATATAAACTGAGCATTGATTATATATATGTATGGGAGATGGTAATTTGTACCAACTGATGAGTGCTGGTTTAGCACAAAATATTTTTATTGGTGATTATTTATCTTTTATGCATGTGTGTGGTCATGTGTATCAGTAGTATGAGATAGTGTGGATAGTGAAGGGGCTTGAAAGTCTGAGTTCAAATCCCATATATATTTCTGTAATTTTATATAATTTATTTTATGGAAATGTAACTTGATGTATTTATCAATACAATTTAATAACATTAGTACATTTTATTTAAGAATACTCAATAAAATTTAAAAATATAATGGCAAGATTCTAAAACCCATCAATATTCTTTTCCAAAAATTAAAAGATATCAAAGAAAGAGATTTGAAGTTAGCTCCTCACCTAATAGTAAATTCCACATGGAATCTTATTAATATTGGACATTAAGTAATTTAATGGTTTATAAATGTATTGCCAAATTTAATGTTATTTTATAATTTTTTCTTTATTGTAAACATAGTTGAATAAACCTGTTTTTGATTAAAAAAAAAGAATTTAAAATACCTATATGGTTAGACAATGTCATTGAGAATCTGATAAAATTAATTCCTACAAAATATTAATATAAATATATTTTGTTATAATAAATAGAAATGAAAGATATCAGATTATCAATGGTGACAATGTAAATAATTTTTTATATAAATAAATTAATTACAATCTTTATTAGAAAAAAAAAATTCTTTTCCACTTGCTGAATGTGATACTATAAGTTTTCTATTGTAAAATCACAACTT
Source organism: Epiperipatus broadwayi (assembly GCA_028023455.1). Lineage (NCBI taxonomy): Eukaryota > Metazoa > Onychophora > Udeonychophora > Euonychophora > Peripatidae > Epiperipatus > Epiperipatus broadwayi. The sequence goes on from JAQFVV010013170.1 coordinate 81,528, forward strand.
CATTGGAATGGACATGTAAAATTAGTGAACAATACAAGATGTTATAACAGGGTATTTTATGCTTAAATTGAGTTTGGTTTTGTGGGAGAAGTAGACATTGTTTATGTTATAATGATTGGCTAAAAGTTATTTTAAAGAAGTTCATTATCAATTGTTTAATTGGAAAGACGTGGCAGAAAATAGAATATATCAGAGAGGTTCAATTAGATATTCTGTTGATCTATTTCAGAAAGAAAATCTTTCTATTGGATAAATTAAAAGACAGCATCATAAAATACTAAACAAATAATAAAATGAATCCAGCATGTTCTATGTGTAGATGTATTTGTAATTTCCAGATTGTTTTGCATAGTAATTGCAGAACTATTTTTTAGAGCAGGTTTTGCATTTTTTTGTAGTTGGAATGGCCATTCTCACATACAACTATGCCCATTGTTTAGTAAACACTAGATTATGATCATTTCTCTTAAATGAAAAATGAGATTGTGTGTTTTTTAAAAAAATATTTTTTGTTAAAAATCAGTATCTTGAAATCAAGAATCCATGAATCAAAATGCACTATCTTTGTTAGCTATTGGTTAGATTGAGGGGGGGGGGGGTATCTTTGAAAACTTATCTGTTTAAGCATTTTAACATGACTCAAACATTTTCTGATTTTTGTAGGATCAAAACCAATAACATACTGTATATAATGTCACAAGATGCTATACTCTTTGCAAGGCAAATAAATTATGCAATTGCTTTTGGGTCACATATTGTCTTCAAATTATCTGATTACCATTTCTACTGTTTTTTCTCTCATTTTCTGTTTACAGGATTCATAACTTCAACTAAGTTTATTAGTTGTAGCACTTGAAAATAATTACTTAAAATATTATTAATAAAAAAAAAAAAACTGCAGGTTCTTTTTTTAATCATTTCTGGTTAAAAAATTTGAAAATATTTTATCAATGTTTATATTGATATATATTTATTTTTAAAAACCGATATGTTAGTATTTTCTTTATTCCACATGAACTTACTTTTGTTCAATTTAAAAATGCTGAAAGCATTTTTACAGTTTTAAAATATCACACATATTTAATTTTTTTTAAATAGAACTGTCTATATTATCCAAAATATGAAGTTATTGCTCTTAAAACTTGAAGGAGAAGCATTTGTTTCTTGTTTCAAACTTTCTGTAGAAATTACTATAAATAAAATTGATTAACTAAACTATTTTTGAATAATCATAAATTAATATAAAAATCCTTTCCACTTTCTAACTATATCAGCTCAATAAAATAATGTAATATTTGATATTATTTTGCATAATATAAGATATGAAATGCAGGTATTATTATACCTGGAACTTAATTGTAAATATAGGAGATTTGAAATTAGACTTTCAAGCAACCTTCAAGTATCCACACTATCTAATACTACTGATACATATGACCACACACATGTAGAAAAGATAAATAATCACCAATATACATATTTCGTGCTGATCCAACACTCATTATTGGTTAGTCCAGATTATCTCCCATATATATATATATATATATATATATATATTATCTCAATATATATATATATATATATATATATATAATCAGTGCTCAATTTATATTAAGATAGCAAATCTTTATACTTTAATAAACAGGCTTCAATCTACTCCAATCTCCAATCATTTACTTTAATGGACAGGCTTCAATCTACTCAATCTCCAACTTTTTTGCCAACCATATTTGAATGGTATGGATGGCTGAAGAGTTGGAGATTGAAGTAGATTGAAGCCTGTCCATTAAAGCATAAAGATTTGCTATATTAATATAAACTGTGCACTGATTATATATATGTATGGGAGATGATAATCTGGACCAACTGATGAGTGCTGATTCAGCACAAAATATGGATATTGGTGATTATTTATCTTTTCTACATGTGTGTTGTCATATGTATCAGTCGTATGAGATAGTGTTGTAACGAGCACAGACGTTCGTTACATTGTTTTTTTATTTTATTTATTAAACATGAAAGTAAATTAAAAAGTTCGCATCTAAAAATTTTCTTTAAGAATTAAAAATTGAAATTAAATATCATCTTAAACTCGTATATATTAAATCGCACAGATAATGAAAAATTATTAAAATAAAACTTTATTAAAGAAAAAGTATTTTAAAACTAAATTTTAAAAAGATTTGGAGATAAAATTATATCTTTAAATTTATCTTTAAATATATCTTTGATTTGGAAAACAGGTTAATTAATCAGAAATGGAAATGATAAATTTAATTAGTCAAATGTAAACCAGCCTTGGGCATTTAAATGTAAAAACATCGGTCAGATAGGAAAACAATAGAAACTTTTAGCAAATGAAATAAATCCATTGAGAAATCGGACCTCAACGAAAAGGATCATCACATCGATGAAGTAATGTTAAGTCAATCTTTCAAAGTAATATAAAAGGACAAGTTTGGAAATTATTAGTTAGTGATTAATGATTATTATGATGTGACTATATGTATTAGTACGGAGTTGGAGATGAAGGGATTGAAAGAGGCCCTTTCAATTCCTTCAGCTGTTAAAGAAAAGGGAGTGAAACATCGTTTTCTACATTGAGGACCAACTAAATTAAAAAACCTCCGAATGAATAAATAAAACAACGGCTAAATGTATACCAATATCTTCAGGACAGCGTGGGAATTCCCGTTCAAACTTACTAATGACAGATAAAGATGAACTGTTTAAAACCGTAAGAACTTTACAATTAATGAACATTAAATTAAAAACTTTTCGTATTTAAAATAATTGCATTAGTTTCCTATCTGACTAAAGTAGTTAAAATGTTATTTGATGTATTTTTTATTTATTTGTTTAAAATCATTTCCATTTATTTAATTTTGTTCTTTAAGTTTATTTCTGATTTCTGTTTTCCGACAACTTAAAATATATCAATGTTAAACTTAAGTCAGGCGTGAATGGCTGTATAGATTTGTAAAGTTATATTAGGGGAGGGTAATCTTAGGTTATTTGTGTCATTGTTAAATTGGGTCAATGGATTGGATATATTGGTGTGATTAGTAGATGTAATATAAGATTCGCTACGGGCAAAATCGTTTCATACGCCGCACTCACCCGTTTGCCTATGGAAGGAATTATAAGATGGAGAACGCAGTTCCTTTCTATGGAGTTTTTTTTTATTGCTCTTCTGGTCTGATAGATGTCATATTCCTATTTGATGAGAGGCAATTTCTTCTCTTAACTTTTTGGTGCTGCCGTATTTTGTATTACATTGAATGCATCGATATATCAGATAAATTGACGCCAGTTTTGGCTGCGAACCTTTAGCCTAAGGTTAAATGGGGATAGAATGTTTTATTTTCAAATGCAAATTTATGTAGTCTATTCATACTCGACCCTAAATAAAAATGCATTAAATTTAAGTTGTTTATAGACGCTTGCATGGATTGGTTATCGGTTAAGTATGTTTTGGGTTTTCATATTTGATCAAAATATATAGACATTCGATAAATAATGATACCTTACGGTGAGTATCTAAAATGTATTTATTCGGATGTCTTTTAAGTCATTGGTGACAATGCAAGTATCTTATGGTGAATACTATTGGGTTACTTATAAATTTCTCTCTGCAATTGTCAGTATCAATGATTTTATATTTTAATCGTTTACGTTTACTTTGAAATGTTTTTAACCGTGTAATCTATGTAACCGATCTATATGCAACATATTAAAATAAGCTTTTATAATCCCATCTGTGCGAACTTAATTAAAATGTAAACTTATAATATAATAGAAATTAAAATGTAAATGAAAAATCTAAAGTAAAGTTAAAAAAATAAGGCTAAATGTTAAAGTGTAAACTGATACTAAAACAATTTTCAATCTTATATATATATGTGCATAAATAAATGTTTGTATGTTAATTACTGGCAGTGGCTTATTTTATTCTTTTTTTTATATATACCCTTATATTATATTTTTAAATCTCTGCTATTCCACTGAGCTAGTGACATGGGCTAACGACCGGATGCAAAAAAAGAAAAAAAACATTTTTTTTTTTACTTAAGTATCTGCCTACTCTATAAATTTTTCTAAGTTCAAATGCCTAGATGGCGCCCGTAGTGCAGATATGTTAAGTCTTGAATTTCTCCGGATCGTTATAGTGTGGATGGTTGAAGGTTGCTTGAAAGTCTGAGTTCAAATCTCCTATATTTGCATAATATATTAATTTACCATACATCTGTGGCACAAATTACAAAATGATATAATCAACAAAGCTAATTCACATTGTCAATAATTGTTTTTGAACTTTCTACATTTTTCTCTCTTAACATCTTATTAATGCTATGTATAATCTTTATACTTTAAGAATAATTTCTTAGAACTTTTGATATATGTTCCAAATGATAGTATTTTTTTTAATTCTAAGTGTACATATCTTAATGACTTCAAAATCACACAACAAATTCTTATCATTCATTCTTTTATCAATACCTATTTATTTACATAAATCATTATGTGTAATGCTATGAATTCCATGGTTTTTTAAAGTTTGTTTTCAATTTTCTGTAACTTTGATTTTTACAAAAACTTATCCAGTATTCTGAATGGCCTTTATCACTTGGCTATACATATTAGTGGGTTTTTATGTATTAAAATATTACATATTTTATAAACAGATGTGATATTTCAATTTATTAAATACAAATAATTATCTTTTTTTTTATGTGTCAAAGCATCGGCCGGGAAGCGAACCCGCAAACTCGGGACAATTGCTTGTAAGGTGGCCATGCTGACCTCTAGGAATATACTGCTTTGCTCTGTACAGCATAAATAATATAATGTAATAAACATAATCAGGTAAGTTTATAATTTCTATATGAATAATGTAAATATGAACCTCAGAAAATAACTCTGGAAATTTAAAAGTTCAATGATCTGAAGCTGCTATATTTTGGGAAACTTCAGACAGCTGCTTTAATTTATAAAATCAATTCACTATCCATTAGTAAAAATGTAAAGTAACAAAGTGACTAATAATGAGAAATCTAAAACCTGTCAGTGTGAACTATTGCTATAATAATAAAAACTTTTTTGAAATAATTTTCTACCTTTTGCATATAATGTGAAGTAGGTTCTATCAATGTAATCCATGTGGTATATTATCTTTAACTTAAATTGAAAATATTTTCAAATAAGTTCGTCATTGAAGAAATATTTAAAGTTTTGTGTAGAAAGTTATGTTATATTTATAGAAATTATTAGACCCGAAAGTCGAACTCCGATAATTCGCTATTACTTTAAATATTATAAATTTTTGCGCTCTCACATTCCAGTAAGAGTTTAAAAAACTTAAGTGAATCGCTTAAGTTTAGAGTGAATTTCTATAAATACACCAACTTTCACTGAGCATGCTAAGTCAGGGCTTGAGTCTATTGGGTGCCTAGTGTTATAATGTATGTTTTTACTTTTCTATGAACTGTTTTAGCTAACTATACTATTTATTTCAAAAATCCAGTTCATTAACACTTCATTCTTTAAAATGTTTAAAGTTATATAAGCTAATAACAAAGATTAAGATTATTCCTTTTATATTTTACTAAATGTCGTGCTTAAAGAAAAGTCATTTATATGTGGACAGTTTAAATGTTTATTTTCAAGCATGAATTACTGAAATATAATTGTTGTTATAACAAGAAATTATCTTGAAAGTTATTATATTCTCAATATTGAAATCAATGTGACTATGGTTTATTTTAAAATTATCAGCAAATTTAAGGTATGAAATCAAATATAGTCTTTAAAATTCTTCATTTAATTAAAATAAAGGAAACTGTTATCTGTACTGATCTTTTGAATACAAATAAAATATTATCTTTGGAATTCCAGTAATTTATTTATTCATCTATTTAAATATGTTACTCCACTAAACATCACATGATTACCATTTTTTATGCTTGCTCTTAACTGTTATTAAACCAGACAAAACTAGTGCCACTCAGTGCAAGCCAGAGTAATGAATAAATGCCAGAAGGCTTGTGCATAAAATCCCTATCTAATGCCTACTCATCCAATATCCCCAGACTAGTTTCTATCTTGTGGCTTTTATCAGTGATGTTGCATTAGATCCTAAGATCTAGGTGCAGTACTGTCAGATCCAAGGCTCCTCACTGATGAAAGCCACAAGTTAGACACTAGTCTGGGAATATTGGATGAGTAGGCACTAGATTGGGATTTTATGCACAAGCCTTCTGGCATCCATTGATTACTCTGGCTTGCCATGAGTGACACTACTGTATGGAGAATGTTACCTGTTTTAATAATCTATTTAAATATGTTTTATTGTTCAGAAAAGAAATAATTTGAACTTTCTGTGTGTCTTAATCCTGCATAACTATGGCCATAACTTTTATTATTGAAACATTTATTGCCTGCTCATTAAAAAGTCTATATTATTTGTTCTTCTCATTGATCCTTTTTATTTTAAAAATTAAAAATGCATACAATATGTCAAAAAACTCCTGCTTTGATATATTTATTCATTTATTTGTCTTCTCTCGTTTAATAAAAAGCATGTTGTATTCTTTTCATTTTATTTAATGAAAGAACTGTCAAGCTTATTTAAACAGACTAAAATACTTGTAGTGTGTATTTATGAAATTGATATGTTTATGATTATTGTTTTATCATGCTTATTATTTATGCATTACTAACTAATTATTCTCATGCTGTGTATTATGTAAGGTATATTTATAATAATATACATGTTACAATGGAATTTGGTAAGAGTACATTTCCAGGTAAAAAAGGTTTCAATTAGTCAAGTGTTGTTAGCCGAGAGGTCATCGCACCTGCCTTGCAAGCAAGTAGTTGGTTGCAGACGGGTGTGGGTTCGCGTCCTCGCCGATGCTATGACATATAGAAAAAAAAAAGGTTTCAATTACAAATTATTAAGAGGTATTGGAATTTATATTCTGGTATTATTAAAGTGTATTAATGTACACACGGTAAAACAGTTCTTCTATGTTTAGTATGTTAAAACAGGCAAAACTTGCCACACACAGCAAGCTAGAGTTATACTCAAGCATAAGAGGTGGTCATGTGATGTTTATTGGCTTATGTTTAGTATGTGGATGGTGTGTTTAGTTAAGATAGTTTTTTAAATTCTTAGTGTATGATATTGTGTTACAATTCATTTGTATTGGTTTGCATATATCTTTTGTTAATAATTCCTTCAGGGTAGTTGGCATCATATTGAATATTTAGAAACTTGATTTGAGATTAATTTTCATAATAACTTCAGTTTTAATAATGTGAGAGCAAAAAACTTTACATTAAAAGAAACTAGAAAAACTAAGAAAAAAAATAAGGTTAAGACAAGTAACAATTAATATTAGTAAAATAAGAAAAAAAAGAAATTTCAATATCCAAAAAAAATATTACTTTATTGTTTGTTCATAATTTCTAATTTCTAATTAACTAAGTTTAAAATTACATATTCATTGATAATTTTTTTGTATTCCTCACAAAATTATTATTCAAACCATATATAATACTTCTTACCTAAGATAAACCATAGCTTCAGAACTTACAAAAGTAGTAGCATAAGAAGTCTTCATTTTTATTTTGTACCCCAAAAGATCAAAAATATCAAGGCAACTATATGAAAAAGATTTATCAGTAATAAAAGATACAAAATAAATCATTTCCAGAAGGTGGATATACATTTGTAATCATAGTAATTGGCTTTTTGTCTATTTAAACTAGAAATTGAAGGTCACTGTCTGTATTAATGATAAAATCAGTCTTCTCTATTATTTTATATTTTTTGTGTACACCAGTGATGATATCTTGTTATATTTATTGTTCCACAGAGATATATAATTTATTTGCACATAAATCATTTGTTATCTATAGACTTGAAAATAATGTGATGCAAATTGTGGCAAAACTGCTTACTTGATAGTATGAGTACAAAGACATAGGAGAAAATCTAGATTTAATTCATTGCTTGCATACAATTCCATGTGGTATAGATAACCATTGTAGCTATCATCACACATCCACCACTTGAAAGCTCTCTTTATTAGATTTAAAAGTTTATATTTTCACATAGTACTATGCCCTGTAAATTTTATGATTGCTTCATAAAATGTGCATCTGATAGTTAGCCTTAAAATTTACATTGCACTGCTCTATAATAGCCTAATATTATATATATGGCGAAAATCATTACTTGTTATATAAACACAGGCATGCAAGCACAAACACAAACAACTAATACAAATATAGACATACTAAAATAAATTATTAAATCTTTTGAGAATCATTATGTCTATAAAAGAAAGTAGCCTCAAACTTGGATCAGAGCCCTAACATTACATTGTACACAAATCACTACTTTTATTATATTTGAATAGAAGTATAATTTAAATACTACACAGACACACTAATACAAGCACATTAATAAATTATACATTCTTCAAATAATAAAAAAAAAATAATACATACATATAATATAGTGTTACTTTTATTTCTTTATTTTTGGCATGAAGGTCTTGAAATTGCAAAACCATTGAAGCATGTTTAATAAATTTTATTATTAATTTTGGCCATTGAAATATTTACATCCTTGTTTCCCCTCTATAATCTAATAAATTGAGCAGAAAAAAATTAAACTTATTATTAGAAATATTAATAAAAAAACCGAATTTTGTTAGATTTTAGCATGCCATACAAAATTTTTGGTTTTACGGAAATTAAAAAAAAAAAAAAATTAAACGAATGAGCAGCAATTATGCTAACTTTTATGAAATAGGCTTAAAGTTTCTGTATTTTTGTGCATATGAAAGTGTGTGTGGGTTTTATTTCCATATATTATTACTAATCAATGCCTTGTTTATTTATTAATTGATAAACTGCTTGTTGACAGGTATCAATTTTGCAATTATGTTGATGGTTCCCATTGCTTTGTTATTATTAAGCCCCTTCATAAGAGAGAGATTGTGGGCTATTTAGCACTTCCGGATCCATTTATTTTTTATCATCCATTTTGCCTGTGACTTTATTTGTTAGCTGTATTTAGGATGTGACAACATTTAAGACATTTATAAAATGCTTAGCTCTACTACAAGCTATTTTCAGATGTATTAGTTCATTGTTAGCATTAATCTATATTTATTTTTCCACTCCTTGTATGCACTAAAAAATTGAAACCTATATAAATTATTTTTGTGCAGTATTCAATATGTTTGCAACATCATAAGAATTATATTTATGTACTGATTTTAAACATGGCTAGTATTGTTATATAATTATCAATCTTGTTTAAAAGCATATGTTTGCTATTCTGTGTACATAATTGCTGGTTGGTTAGTCTTTTAAATAAAATGTGAGAACTTCTTAAATATAATGTAAATTTCATTATTATTTTATAGGGATTTACAAAGGTGTTATATTTTAAGTTAGATAAATGCTTATATCAGCTGTAATTTGTACTATTAGGTCTGCTATTTATTGTATAAATTTATTTTAGTATATTAAAATATTGTCATATTGTAAATAAACATTTTTTATTCATTAAATATGTTTATGTTTTCATTGTCATCATGACATCAATTTATCCAGAAAATCTAATTTAATAAATTATTTACATTATTGTATATGAGAATACATTTCATAAGTCACATTTAAAATTATTTACTCAATTTATTTATTTCGTTTATATCTGAATTATTTAAAATAAGCTATTGTTGCTTTGCCTTTTATTAAAAGTATGTATTTAGTGGGTAACATAAAAGTACCCCTTTCTGCCTACTGTATTATTTGTTTTTACTTTGCTTAGTACTAGGTTATGCATTGAGATATTTTAATAAAGAGTTACCCATAGCTTTATACGAAGATAAATATCTGTAAGAGAAAAACTTTAAATATTTATGCAAGTACTTTACTACTAGTCAAAGGTTATCTGAAATATTAAGATAAATAGAATATTTTATAATTAGATATATGTTGAACTATTTCCATCATCTATGAGTGAAAGTTGAATGTATAAAAATTTTTAAACTTTATTTAAACTTTCCAAATACAAACAACTTTTTAGTAATAACACACAAATAGACAACACAGGTTAGTAATCTATTTTAAAAAAAGATATAAGATTTAAAATTAAAAGAAGATAAAAATAACTTATGTATAAGAACGTGAATTGTTATTTCATTCAATGGTATTTGAATGTTTAGCAAAGTAAATATTTCTTGTATAAAGTATGAATGAAACCTTGAGATGTAGAGAAAATATGAACCCAATATTTAGAGAAAATAAGAATCTAATATTTGGAAAATAACAATCTGAGATTAAATAAGAACATAAGATTTAAATATAATAAAAACCTGAGATTTTATTATTTGTGTTTGTAATATGGCATATTTTGTCTATAAGAGAACTCATTCTCTGAGTTGTACAAGTCCATAATTATTATGGTGCAAACCTGGGTGTTCAAGTATCACTTCAATATGCCTTTAATACTTTGGAGTCTCAGGGTGTATGATTATTTGGTGCATCTACTTGGTGGTCACTTTTGTTGTAGACTAGACTAGTGGCTTCTCATGTTAAGATTATAATATATATATATATATGATCAATAGATGGAGTTTTACCAAAAACACCAAAACAAGTGTAAAATTTGTTTACATAAACGACAAAAGAGTCAGAATTAACTATCTCTTTCATTGGTTCACCCACAGATCAGCTGATTTCAAACTAATTTGCTATCACCAGTGAAGGATAGAGTTAGAAACTAGATCTAAACACTGACTTCAAGTGTTTATGCAAAATGTTTCTATCAGTTTGCAAGCGTGAATTTTTCAGACTGGTAAAGTCTTCAAACTCAGCTTAACAAACCAGATATCTATATGGGTCTTATCTCAGTTCAGTTTCACCACATAGTCAAAGTCTCTGCAATATATATCATTGCAAGAAAACTTTAAAGGTACATTTATAAAAAACAAAAATGTTATTCATGTAACTTGCTATCACTTGTTATTTATGATCAACAGATGGTGTTTTACCAAAACCACCGAAACAAGTGTAAAATTTGTTTACATAAACAACAAAAGAGTCAGAATTAACTATCTCTTTCATTTTCTCACCCTCAGATCAGCTGATTTTAAGCTATTTGCTATCATCAGTGAAGGATAGAGTTAGAAACTAGATCTAAACACTGACTCCAAGTGTTTATGAAAAACGTTTCTATCAAACTGCAAACTGATAGAAACATTTTGCATAAACACTTGGAGTCAGTGTTTAGATCTAGTTTCTAACTCTATCCTTCACTGATGATAGCAAATAGCTTGAAATCAGCTGATCTGAGGGTGAACCAATGAAAGAGATAGTTAATTCTGACTCTTTTGTCATTTATGTAAACAAATTTTACACTTGTTTCAGTGGTTTTGGTAAAATGCCATCTATTGATCATAAATAACAAGTGATAGCAAGTTACATGAATAACTTGTTTTTGTTTTTCATATATATATATTATGAGGTGAAATGGAAATGTGCAAAAATTTAAAGATTTTTCACAAATTTTGTTTAAACCTTCTGCTTAAACATTTAAATACTTAGTTATTCAATGACAGATAATATAAATTTGTTTAAAATACATGATAAAAAACTCCTCAAAATATCACATCAAGTAAAACAACAAAAAAACTAATTGGATGACTACAACTGGAAAGTAGAAAATGATAGACATGGTTAAGATCCATAAATAACAAAACTAGTGTGATCCTTGAAGTTTAAGTTCCAAAGTCATCCATTGTTTTACTATGCAGGTCATTATTATATGTAATCTTAAACCATGCTCTAATGTAACAATCCTTAACTTATCAGCCAGATATTATTTGTAATGGCTTTCAGCAGTCATTTTGTATAAGAAATCTTTGACATGTTCATTATATCATCTTGAAAACATGATGTGAGAATATTATCTATAGTGCTAAATTAAAAATTCTCCTTTATATAAAACAAATAATCATCTCTCATTATAAAACAGATACTTTTGCATTATAAACAGGTTGAATTCAGAATGTTTTAAGATTAAGCATCACATGAACACCATCTCATACTAGCCACTGATTACTCTGGTTGGCACAGGGTGGCACTACTGTATGAGAGAGTTTTGCCTTGTTTAATGTTTTAAGATATTGTCAATATTAGTCTTTCTTCAACTTACTGATATAAGGCTCCCTGACATATCCAAAACATTTGATGCCCATGGAAGAAAACAATTTAAGAAAGGCACAAGCTGTTAGTATAACATTTTATTGTATTTACAATTTATTTAATATAATATAAAATATTTAAAAAATTACAAATATTAACAAGATCATGAAATATGAAATACAAAACTCAATAATAATTGGAATAAAAATTGAATAATGACTCAAAAGAGATTTTAACAATTTAATGTGGCCGTTGTTTTGAATATTACACAAAAAATCAGTATTGAATAAAATATTTGACACATTAATAAAATTATTTACGTATAGAATTAGGTGCCCCTTCTTATAATTGCTGGTACATTTATAAAACCTTAATATTACCAAAATTACACTTTTCTTTATTTTGCTGTAATATCTTATAAATACAATTTATCCAAACCACTTCAAACACTTTTTAGCAAAACTCTTTATTTGTACATATATACATACACCTACATTTCGACTATCCTGCAGTCTTCTTCAGAAGCAGTTCACTTTAATCTCTTAAAAAATGTAATCTCTTAAAAAAATGTTTATTTAAGAAGAAGATTGCAGGATATGTACAAATAAAGAGTTTGGCTAAAAAGTGTTTGAATTGTTTTGGATACATTGTATTTATAAGACCTTAATATGTTATAATTCTTCATTACCTCCAGCCATAATTGTTATAGTGGATCATAATGTCATTTTATCATCAATAAAAAGATTATATAAAGACATTTTAAAAGCTAAGAAAAGTGAGCAATACTTTCATTTATGTTTTTAAGAAAAAAGAGTATGTGAAAAAAAGAAAAGATTATGATAATAATCCTATCTGAAAAATTATGTTTTGTTAACTTAATTTACTAAATGGTATCTTCGATTTTGTTTCCCTTTATTGTTTATGTTATTAATCATTTTTAATTCTTTTTATGATCAATGTTTTATTTGTAAGAAAAATTCTTTATTGATTTATATATAAAGGGGTAGTCGTATATTCATAATGCCTTTTCGTTGTTGTTTATAAAAAATTCCCTTTATGTTTCTTTTTTTTGTAAATATGAAGAGTTAAAATAAAGAAACAATGATATTTAAAAAATAATAATCGAATCATTTCATTGCTTGGGAATTTATATTCGAGCGCCGGAAGTAGTGAAACTGAAAACGATCCGTTACGCTCTAGATTTTGACACATCTCTGCAATAAACCACATAGGGCAACGATAACAAACAGACACACATACACACACATATATAAATACATTTGAATATAATATACTTTTACAACAGTCAAACTAAAAACACTAAATTATCAACATATATATAGGTGTGTCCTATTATTTTCTCAATTTTTATACAAACAAGTACATACTGTATTGATTTTGTATTACTATCACTGAAGTCATTTATTTCCTTTAATTTGGCTTTTTATTTTATTTAAATAAAATCTGCCATTTTAGGAGGCGATACATTTTATGTAAATGTAAAAAACAAACAAACAAATAATTACATCGTTAGTGACATGATAACAATAATAAAAAATAGTAACTTTTTTTTTTTTTTGTATATAAAAGTTTGAGAGAAAAAAGTTCATTACACATGTATATATAATTTGATAATTTACTGGTTTCAGTTTGATTGTCTGAAAAGTGTATTGTTTACAAATGACTACATATGTGTGTCAGATTATCATTTCCTCATTATTTACTAGAGATATGATCTGTTACAAAATCATATTGTCTTACGTTACAAATTTATACAAATATTGACACATTTTAGTACATTTTCTTTTGTGATATAGATTTTTTTTAAAGATTCTCCTAGTTTATAAAAAAGTAGATAGCTATTTTTTTTTTTTTTTTTGCAAATAAATAGATAATTTAATAAAATGTAATTTTTCCAATTGTTTTCAAAGTTTAAAACTTTAAAAAATAATAAAAAAAGGATATTATATAAATTTAAAACCTGTCCTTATGTGTGGGTATTACACTCCATATACAAAGCAATTCGTAAGATGTATTAATTAATTAGCGAATTCGATAATTTAATAAAAAACATACACACATTTCGCACACTAACACAATTATTTACAGATAAAAGACTAATTCTGTAGAGTATTCAGTTGATAGATTTTTTTTTCTTGTAGGCAAATATTTCTAGTTAATTTTTTATTGAGCAAGAATCTAAATTTTGAACATTTAAAAAAACCAATCAACGTCCAATTTCGACAATAGTTGAAGAAAAAAAATACAACTTGCTCATAATAATAATTTATCTATAAATATTATTCGGTTGGTTTAATTTTTTTTGTGTTTAATTTTAAATTCATATTAAATAATATTACCTAAAACTATTATAAAAATAATAATTGTTTTATTATTACTATTACTTTTAAAATATATTTGCACTTAAGATATCAAAAAATGAATTTAAGATGACATTCATCCAAGGTCGCTTATAAAATATGTATATATGTCTGTTTTTTTTTATCAGAATGCAGAATAGAATTGCTATATACAGGGGTGAGATGTTTACTAGCTGTATAAGATAACAATGTGAACTAAAAGTAATAAAAACAAATTTGTTCATTTGCTAATAATGAGAAAATAATAAAATGAAAAGAGTGAAATCACTTTATCTTTTTTAAGCAAGTCCAATGATTGTGCACATGATAAACTATCCATATGCACAAAGTCCAGTTACCTGTGTATATCCATTTACTTCTGTTTTGACACACACATATTCTAATCTTATTTCTAATATCAATCTTTAACCATTTACTTACTTCTATAACAATTAGGACACACATTGCACTTTTCTCATTACAAGGTTGCATAGTGGCTACTCACACATCTGTATAAAACTGTAATCTGCATTCTAGAGTGTATTGGATTATATTTATATAGTACACACTGTATTACAGCTCATTTACATATATTGACCTTGTTAAATATCAAACCCAGATTTTTAACTTTATGCTAATTTCCTAGAGTACATCTGTACCGATAATTATAATGTACTGTCTGTATGTAAAATACATTATTTTAATTAAACTTTATTATATATATATTGTGCCCTTTTCTATAGGCCAGTAATAGTTTATAACAGTCAATTACTAAAAAAATTTAAATTTAGAATATGTTCTTTTAATACATTAATTATATTAAGTCAATTATATCTTTAAAGTACAATTTGAGGCTAAAGTAAATACATAATATATAAAATCATTTAAGGAATGGTTATGTAAAGCTTAAAATATTGTTGCATATGGTCGTAAAAGCTGGCCATATTAAATAACACAGCTATAAATAATTAAAAGTATATTTAAAAATCCGATTTTAATAGTTTAAAACGTATGATTTAATAAATGCTATATTTAGATTTGTAATCATATTAAAATAGTCAAAATTAATATAGTATATTTTTAAAATAAACTTTGTGATGGTGAAAATTATATCTAATTCTATATTTTCTAAATTATTCTTCCAAATTTTTATAATTATTTTATACAATATAATAAGTGTATCGGTTTTATTAGTTTAGACAGAGAAATAGATTGAAAATCGTCTAAATTGGAATCACGTGATTGTTTTAATGTATACTATCACACACTGCTTGTTTGAATAATAACAAAGTTTAAAATGTTTTAAAAGTTATATTATAGAATTGGATAGAATTATTGCCTATCATAAAAGCAAATAATAATAAATATTAAGTTAACTATCATATGTAATGTTTAAATAGTTTTAATAAAATAATAATTTATTTAAAAGTAATATTTTAAGTAATGTTTTAGGTTAATTACGTCATCATTTTATTTTTCAAATATAATTCTACTATAAATTGAAAATCTGTAAATTTGTTTTCAAGCGGGGTAAGAATTGACCAATAAGAAATAAGTATCCTTACAGACGATAAATATTGTTGTAACTAACTTATAGCGGGAGAATTAATAATGTATTGAAACGGGAGAGAGGTAAATTATAACTATCAAAAGATAGTATTTTTAAAATCTTTTATTTTAGTCAATTTTTTTAGTACTTTCTTATAACTTTATCTGCAAAAAAACTAATTGATAATTTTAAAAATATATTTTTTTGCCAAAAGAAAGTATAAACTAAAAATATTTTAATAATTTTGCTTAATATGATTTTCTAATTTTTAAAGTACTTACCAGTCGTATTTTATCTAAAAGTTTAACCTAAGCTACGCAATAAAAATGGATATACTAAAAAATAAAATGGATAGAAATTGTAATGCTGAAGAAATATTTGAATATTTATTGATACAGCTTTATTTATGCATAACCGGAGAATTGTTTTGGTACATAAAAACCACAGCTCGGACATTATACGGAGTCTAATGAAAAAATTAGAGACGCATTATTATTTATAAGCTTATTCAAAATTTATTTTTAAATAGTAATACGACAATTATATTGTAACGAGCACAGATGTTCGTTACATTGTTTTTTTTTATATATATTATTAAACAAGTTAAAATAAAAAGTTCGCATTTAAAAACTTTCTTTAAAAATTGAAATTAAAATATCGTCTTAAACTCTTATATATTAAGTCGCACAGATAATGAAAAATTATTAAAATAAAATTTTTATTAAAGAAAAAGGTATTTTTATTAAAAATACCTTTTTCTTTAATAAAAATTTTATTTTAATAATTTTTCATTATCTGTGCGACTTAATATATAAGAGTTTAAGACGATATTTTAATTTCAATTTTTAAAGAAAGTTTTTAAATGCGAACTTTTTATTTTAACTTGTTTAATAATATATATATAAAAAAAACAATGTAACGAACGTCTGTGCTCGTTACAATATATTGCATGAATTATTTTTTTTATAATATGATATTCAAAGGAGTAAAATGTTATATCCTTTCTAAAGGTAACATTTTAAAAAAAAAAAAAAGATTTTCGAGTGCAAAATTTAAGAAAGAACCCAGGAGATTGTGTTATAGAAGCGTTTTGATATTAAAATATCCGGTCTTTGAATTATTTAAAATGTACTTGGAAAAGATTTGTTCAAAAGTATTTGAAGTTTTATTTTAAAAGAGATTTATAAAAAAATACCAAACGAAAGTTTTCAATGTATCAGGAAGGAAACAGAGATAAAAAGTGAACACATAGATGAAAAAAAAATGGATCCATGGAAATACAAAAATAGTACTGAAAAGTTTATCGAGTATTTTAAAATTAAATTAAATGGATTGATGCATCGGATACACAGAGAATATTGGTAGAGAAGATTAAGAAGCTTCACGGGATTAATTAATATTATCGTCCTAAAAATGAAAACCAAGGATTATTTTCTAAATTTTACTAAATGAATTGATAATTATTTTATTTTAAACTTTAACGTGCTTGGAGAACATTTTTAAAAACTCTAGAGAAAATAATAAGCATTTTGGACTTATCAGAACTATCGTCAAGAAAATATGTAACTATAGTTTTGATTCTTTTTATTTTGGTTAACCTAGTTTAAATCTAAATTTTTTTTATAAGATTAGGAAAAAACATAAAAACATTAATTTATTAATATTAAAATTTTATAATATAACTGTAATAATTTAGCTAAAAATATTTTAATATAAAGTGCATGAGTGTGAATTTTTTTATATCTGCAATGCTCAAGTGGACAAAGGAAGCCTACTGAACACAATGACTAGATGTTATTGGTAATAATAATAACTATTAATAATTTTATAATGTATATTTTTTGTTTTCTTTAGATCATCCATAAATTGGAAGAATGAAGTGTAAAAGTTTTTTTTTTTTTATTATAAATGTACCACATTTCATACAACATTTTAAAAAAGGAAAAACATTATGAGATAGGATTGATCTGAAAATATGCATACGACAATTTTTTTATTATTATTTATTAGTGATATAATCCAACATAATAAATAATTATGTGATTCTTTTAAAATTTTTATGTTATGGGATACTCAAATATTGTCTAAGTAGATTGTATATGATTAGACATATAGAATGATGAAGTGGACAGACTTTTCTTATGGGATAGTAAGATTGTTTAACTATTAATAAATTTTATTTATTGTTTTTTGTGAATGCAGACAGTTATTTTATCGATGTAAGATGTAGAAAAATCTTGAGAGATAATGTTAAGATAGTGGATTGGAAGTACTATAATTGGCAGGAAACCAAGATGACGTATTTTTTTTTTAAAAAAAAGGATGTTATAAGGAATGGAAATAATATTTAGTCTTTATGTGGTTGTCAGCATAGTTAACATAGCCCTATGACTGATATATATTTTATTGGACAGTGTTTATATTACTTTAAATATTTAATGTTCTAATAAAGCTGAAGAAATAGCTTTAACATCGCCCCTGTACTAGAGGATATTAGGCAGATAAATGTCCTACCTCTTTGCACTGTGCCATGATTTTGAGATATGTTAAGTATAATACTCTAGCTTTCTTCCTTAATCCTATACATCTATTTTCACTATCTTTATTTCATGTAACTGCATCGTTTAGTAAGATATTTTAAAAGAAGTGATAAATAATTTAGAACTAAGGTTGTGCTATCGTTTTTTGGATAAGATTAGTTTATTTGCTTATAAGGAGCAGAATGTTATAACTTAAAATTGAAGATCCAAAGTATCCTAGGGAAAGAAAAGAATCATAAAATATATTTTGAATTTTATTTTGGAAATGAAATATAAAATTTTTTAAAATAAGGTATCTTAACAAAGATATTTTTTTAAAGTGATAATTTTAAAATGCTTTAGTATTATTTTTTTAAGAGAAAATAAGTATTGCATATTTTAAAATACAATAGTACAAAGTAGATTATGTAAACAATATGCATAGTATATTTTTTGTATATTGATTAACAGACATGTATTAATGATTAAACTCATATCATATTAAAGTAAGGCTTAAAGAAGAATATATTATGATTAGTAAACATTGTGTGATAAATACTAAAATCTAGTATTGAATTTTGGATAATAGTTTGTGTAACGTCTTTGACTTTGCAAGATGAATTTTTTTTTAATATTTTGAGAAATCCATACTCATTATAAAATTTTGTTTTTTATAGAATGTTTTTCTAAATATGAATTGTTTAAAATAGGATAGTTTAATAATATTAGAGATAAAATGATGTTGCTAATAAAGTAGATAAATTTATTTGTAATAAGTTAACCATGATGAGAAATCAAATAGTAACATTTTTTTTATTTTGTCCTAAATCTAAATAAAATATAATTGAAATATAATTTTTTTTTTTTTATAACCAGGTAGATCAAACTGTAAAATAAAAAGGGTTAAGGATATCCACTGTAAATACTGTAAATAAATTGTTTAGTTATTTATTGTTAGTAATAAACTTTGTTAAATTTTGTTATTTAAAAAAATTTGTGTCAGAGTTATTTATTTCTCCACATCACTGCATGAAAACACGATATATGCATAATAACTGAAACAAATATATAGTTTTGCACAAAAGATAAATAAAGAATTATTTAAGAATTTAAATATTTTATTGGTATTCATTATAATTAAATAATCATAATCTTACATTATTTATTGGTCATAAATTAGTTATCACAATATTATGTTAAATTATATGCTATCCGTTGCCACATATATTTTGTTTGTCAGATTATTAAAATGCTATCACATATTTATTATATCATTACATGAAGAATATTATTATTGTTATTTATTATTATGAGTTTAAGTGTAGTAGATTATGACATAAAATCCCTTCTCATATTTTGCTACCGTATTTTAAAATTAACTTAGAATAAATTTTATGAACCTGAGATTATTTTATTGAGCTAGATTATTATTAAATAGAAGATTAAAATTTAATTATTAGTTTAATCTTATTGAGTAGAAGTTATTAAAGTCATAAGAATACTATGAGTTTGTTATTTGAAATAGTAATAAGGGGGATAGTGTTCTTATGCCATTGAGGTAGTATCCTGTAGGATATTGGCTCAATGTAATCTATCTTGTCATCTGTATTTTCACTTCAAGTCTCATGAAAATATTAAATATTTATTTAATATATTTTTTATAAATTGAACCTTATTCGAATTTTAAATTTGAGCTAGTGAAATATTTTAATTTTAGTACTGAATATTTTAGTTATTAACTAATAACTGAGATAGAACCTATTTTATTTTATACTATCTGGAAGTGGAGATGCAGAATTACAAGGTCAGAATATATATATATATATATGCTCAGAGAGTCCAAAAATAATTGGTATTAATTATGATAAAGTTATGACAATTAATTTTAATCAGTCATAGATTATTATTTATTAGACCTTCTTAACATTTTTTCTCATTACACTTCACAAAAATGTATATCAATATTGCGATTACATTATCCATAATAATGTATACTTGCACTGCTCTTAACTTTTAGTCATAATTCTTTCCATAATTTTAAATTGAATGTTGTAATTTAATGATTGTGATTCTATATTTCAGTTTATGTTTTTGTTTTAAGATGGTTGGTGTAGCTTAAATAACAACAACTCTAACATGAATTTGCTGAATAATGTAATTTGTCGGAATTTTGTCACTATTCAATTAGTAAAAGCAGAAGGATAGGTTCTAATTTCATTATCTCAAACATATTCTCACTAATTTGGAATATATTTTTGGTAATGAAACAAAATATATTTTTATTTATAATTATATTATGAACTTACAGAGTGGAAAAAAGTAAAATATTATTTATGTTAAATTTGAAGGCAAAAAAATAATTTTTTTCTTATTTCTCCAAATAATTTCATTGTTTTAAGATATTATTAGAATTTTATAGTATTTCTAAAAACATTTTCATTAATAAAAATCTTACAAGTACTATTAGTTTGCTACAAACTTTAATCAATCTGAAGGCTATATATATAAATTTAATAATGTTATATTTTAATTATATGTTAAAAGATTAATTCAGTTAAAACTCCAGAAATCATGTTTAAGTTATAATAAACTAAACTAAAAGATATATAAATATTTGTTTTGGTCAATCAATTGCTAGGTTTTTTTTTCTAGTCGAATTTGTTAAATTTACTGCAAATCTGAAATTAATAAATTTGTGACATATAAAAATTATTGAGATTTTCATCATAAAACAATTGAATTTCACAATTAAAAGATTGACATTTTTTTGTCCTCTCTTGTAATAGATTTTTTTAAATACTCAACATTTGATTTTAGTATTTAAACCATTATATTTTATTAGAATTGAATATATTGGGCTTGATCAGTTCTGGACTAGGATTTTAGGTCATGTTCTTGAAGGCACAGGGCTTGTCTTTGGATTTTTTATCAATGCATATTTTTAGGAAGGTTTTTCATGGCATGTATTTTTGGCATGATAACTGACTGGTCACTATTAGCACGTGAAATAGTAGTCAATAATTTTCCATTGCCAACAATATACCAGCTGTTGTGATATAAGACATTGTCATCAATCTTCAAAATATAGAGTATCTGCCATCCACGATTGGCAAATATAAGAGTTAGCATAGCAATCTGAATAAAAATCACAATAAGAATAAGAAGAATAAAAAGAATAATAACTCAGTCAAAAACCTTGAGCTATTTATGTAAATTATCTCCTACCTACTCTTTAATCAAAAAGTTTTGACAAGGGGTAATCTTTATCTCCTGCTTAATCTTAATTTGAAAAACAAAAACAAAATCTGACAGGCCTCTTATTAAAAAAAGAATGTCTCAACTTTTAAAATAAATTACAATCAACCAAATAAAAATAAACTGCCCACAATCAAAACATATTTTAAATTAGAATGTTTTTACAGTTCTGTCTATAATCAAGTATGTGTGTTATGGCATGTACTCTTTACTAAATAAATAAAAATAAAATACAAAATTTTTAAATTCAATTTTCTTTTAAAATCATTAAAATTGTACATTCTAATTTTAAATTTTCCAATGGTATTTTTGAAGGGGATAAAGCATCCAGTTCAATATACATTAAACTAATCTGTATTGGTTAAATATAATCAAATAAATTGATTAGATGCAATCATTCTTAAGTCTTACATATATGCTAGATTTATTCTTCAACAAGGTGACAGCAGGTTATTTTGTAAACACATTTTTGCTTCTTAAGATTTCTGAGAATCATCTTCCTCACCCCTCTCCCATTATAAAAAAGCTAATTAATTAAAAGTACAGACATTTTAATTCCCTCTTTCTTTACCTGGCTCAAAGATTCTTTCTTTCTAAATATACCAAGTCATGCATTTTAATTGAAACTTTATATTTGCAATTATTAAGATTATAAAATCAGATTTTTTTAAACAAATGTAAATATAAAACATTGTTATAAATAATGTTAATTTGTATTTTTGTCAAAGGGATAAATATATATTGAAACAGTCGATCTTAGTTTAAGATCAAATTTTACTGTTCTACCACAACCCATGTTTCATCCTGTTTCTTTTTTTTTGTAAAATGTATATAAACATATGTATATTTCTGAGAAGCGTCTATGAGATTTATAAATATAAATCTTAAATAATTATTTTTTAATTATTTTTAATACTGACTTTTATAGATGTGACTCAGATATATATGTATATTACAGGAGCATATATATATAAAATTAAAAATAGTAAATAATTTTATGTCTTTTAAAATTGTATATATTTTTTACTTTTATTTTTAATACTTTGCAATTATTATTTTTTGGCATAAAACTACATAAAAATTCAAGATGGAAGATTCAGTCATTAACTGTCCAGGAATAATTAAAGGAGTGGGAACATTAGTTTGTTTCATGATTTAAAAGGAATTTTAGTTAGCTATTAACATTTTTATCAAATCCATTTTCAATCTGGAAATTGATTTGAATTTATTTTGGACAGTTATCTCATGATTGCATCTCTACTAACAATAGAGCAAAGATTTTTGTAAATTAAGGATTAATTAAAGTCAAGAAGTTTAATTAAAACAAACATTCTTTGAATAGCTAAAAACTGACATAAATAGGGCTAAAAATCTATTGTGTCAGAGTTTGGACAATCATTGTTAGCCAACTCCATGTCTGTTTAATTTTTGAGGGGTATAAACTGCCTTCCCCTCTGTCTTCAGCTCCACCCTTTGCCATGAAGAGATGTAGCTCCTACTGCTCAAGAATGCCCATGCCATCAAAGAATGCTGCCTGCCACAGAAGATTCACCAGGACTTCATAGAATGTTTCTTGCCAAGACATCATTAAGACTGTACAATATAAACTTCTGCCTTACTGTAGATAATTGTCATCCATAATTATCTTACCTAAGATTAATAAAAATACATTAATCTATTCATACATTTTAAACCTACTTGGGACATTTCATAGGACTAATCATTTGCATCATTACTGTTTGCATATTATCTAGACCCATAATTAATAAAATTGAATAGTATACAGAAGTTATTTTCCTTCTGCATCTTGGAAATACTATCCAAGACATATCCTTTATTAATAATGTCCTGATAATCTTCGAAGGCTTTCAGAACATTCCCTTGTTTTACATATTCTAAACTCAATTCCAAATACTGATGTAATCCCAATATAAGTTTGCAAATCAGTTATGTGACAATTATATTTAAGTTGTAATTTACCATCATAAACACTCCATCTAAAACACAGTTAAGTTACCATTTGAATCAACTCATTATGAATATATTCAGTTCAAGAAATAATAACATCCACCCAAAATGTTTTATCTTATTGTGGTAGTTCATATAGTGAATAGTATTCTTGGTGGAATACTTGCTTACTATAGTCCATGGATATGGTTATGTAATACTACTTTTAGAAAAATCATATCTTTAATAAAAGCATATATTTTGTGCACATGCTCATATCAGGATGGCATACTTTTCTAGGAAATGAGAACTCAGTTTGATTAAAATCAAAATGTGCATCACAACTCTAATTAACTCATTATTCAATGCCATTTTTCCTCCTCTTACCACTTCTTGTTTTACTTTCAGATGTTGGGTACTTTTTTTTTTACAATTCATGCTACTCTTTTAGATCAATATACTATCAAATCTTTGTTGGACATCTAATTTAGAGATTTAAAGAAAATAAGTTATTTTTCTACACTTTTTAAACAACCTTGCAAGTCTAAAACTAAGACTCCAACTTGGTTCCAAAACCTTTAAGCTTCTCACTCATGGCTAAAATTTCTATTTAGTATAATACAAGTACAATTCCAACCAAAACAGTTCTCTTTAAAACTGATTCAAAATAAATCTCAAAACCAAATCTGCCTTATGCAATAATTATCCAGAAGAAATAGTATCCATTTTACAAATGTGCTCATACTTTTCATCTCTAAGTATGTTTGTGTTTCACAGTAATCTCAAGCAATTGCTTAAGAATCATGTAAAATACTTTCATCCTTATGGCACATCCATGACTGTTCACATGCACAGAACCAAGTGTTCTGTTCTCTGCTGCATTATATTTGACACTAAAAATACAAAGTACTCAAAAAAAATAAAAAAATGCTTTAACTTATATCTCTTTGAATTTTTATCGAGGGATGCCACAAAAAAAAACTTGGCAGTCCATAATATTTTTCAGTATTCAATATCATAGCTTAAACCTCTACTGTGATTAACATTTTATGAAAGCATGGATGCTTGACATAATTATAGATTAGTTGAGCATTTACTTATATGAACTACTCCATAGTTTTCATTCGCTTTCAGTTTTGTGTCTGTGTTAGACAACACGTATATTTAACTGTGTAACTTAAACTTTTTTTGTACATAAGGCAATATTTCAGTATTATATTTCAACAAAAAGAGTGTGTCATTTCTTTACATTGATTTCTGCATAATCTTTTTTATGATTTTTAAACAATATTAATTTTTATTTCAATTTTCTTTTTTCTCCTATATATATATTTTCAAATAAAATCTTTTACAAGTTATAGTGCCTATTTATCTTTCTGTCCAAATGTTTTTTTTACCAGTTTTCTTTTACTTTGTTTTTTTTTTTCTTTTTTAATCTTTGGTAATCCATTAAATATGTAATTTTATTCTTTTTTATTTTCTTAATTGACCTTTTTTATTTTTTCCTGATTATTTTTTTTAAAAAAATACATTACTCATCATTGACTAGCTATAAGACCAAATTTAAAATAACCGATATAAATACAGAATAATATCAGTATTTTTATTCTTTTTATTATATTGCCTTTTTTTTTAATGTCATAGCATCGGCCGGGACGCAAACCCGCAACCCAGGCAACTGCCTGCAAGTGCAAGGCAGTCGCGCTGACCTCTCGACCACCAATGCAAGACGTCATATCACTTTGATAAAACAAAACACAAAACGCTTTATATTTTATAGACTTAACTTAAACTTAATTATAATGGTAATGTTGTTTTTCAGTGATAATAAGATTCGGAGAAAGTTGTCTTATGTTAACCGATTGTGTAAACAGAAATAATAGTTATAGTAGTCAAATAAATAACTGTTGGATAATATAGAGAATGAGGCAAATATGGGAACTTTATAATTAATAACACATAGTTGGAATAATAAATATCAAACTTATAAAAATAAATGAGTTGAAATAAAAACAAACACTGTAGATACAGATATTTAATTCTAAAAAAAATACTAGTAACTATTAAAACATTTGTGGTGTGTATAAATTCTATAACAAGACAAAATAGTACAAACAAAAGTAATGCTTGCAATTGTTTACATTATAAAATAAAAAAAATATTGATAATTAGATTTTAAAACTTTTGCTGCCAACTAAATTGTAAAATATAGTGCATGATAAATTCCATAATTTATACAATAATGGATCTTAATTGTATACTATTTTAATTCTAGACTTCTACTGTAAATATTTTTATAACAATGACGAATTAAAAAGAAACACAAAATATTAGCTCAATGATTTGCTATGCCAGTGGTCATGCGTGATGATGGACAAAATTGACACAATAATTAGCAAAGAAAATTCAGTAATGTTAGATATCTATTGCTTAAATATTATATAATGAATAAACAAAATAATAATTTGCAACTACATAAATTGAAATCAATACACATATCTAATTTTAAAACCTATGATAAACAATTGTTAAAGCATAATTTCAGAATGAAAATAGATATGATAAAACTATTAACTTACAACTCTGAGAAATTCAGTAACAAAATAAATCAATAAACAAACAAAAATGAATTGAGTTTTTGTCAGCTTCCTTTCACAATCAAGTTTGGAGCAATATATTGTAGCCAAAGCAAAAATATAAGGACAGATACCTATGAAATTATATATGATCATTATACCTTATCTAGAAGATGATTTTTCTGAGGTAATAGTAATAATTAATTGATTTATTGTTTAAGAGATCATAGAAATCTAAACATCAGAAGTAACAAAGCAAATCTATGTCTCATAAACCTTGAATTCCACATCAACTATTCTTTGACTGCACTAAACTTCATATGGTATGGTAATGTGGTAGGCTCTGGTGCTTAGGACTTATGGATGGATTACTTCTATTACTTGGCATCTATGAATTACCATGCAATAAGGTCATTCAATGTTCTGTTTAGATTAGAATAGTGCCAGAATATGTCTGACTCTATAACTTGATGTCCATGGATTGTAGTTCCACATGATCACTTCAATGTTTAACCTTCTTAAAAAATCCCCTCTAAATTTACCATTTAATTACATAGTGAAAGGCAACTTTTATCAAAAAAGTGTGTATATATATATATATATATATATATGCCTTGACAGCAGTGAGAAATATTGATTACTGTTTTTACTGTGAATGTTTATGTGGTTACTGGTTGGTATTATATATTATAACGATCCAAAAGAAAATGAAGATCGAATCTAACCACAATCTGCACTACAAGGGCACCATCTAGGCATTTGAGCCTAGAAAAATTTATAGAGTAGGCAGATACGTGCTGTTAAGATTACACTTTATTTAAATATTTAGATCATTAGCCCAAGTCACTAGCTCATGGAGATGCAGAGATAATAAATAACTTGTTTAATTGCATCTTATATATATATATATGCCAGTAATTAACAAGCAAACATTTATTAACGCATGTATAAATAAATTTTGAGGAATACCTTTAACATTTTATATTTTTATATTAACTTTTAATTTTACATTTAAATAGATTGCAAAGAGTTTAATATTATATTTAGAGGGTTGAGTATGAATAGACTACATAGATCTGCATTTGAAAAGAAAATGTTCTATCCTTTATTTAACCTTAGGCCAAAAGTTCGCACAGATGAATTTTATACAATTTGTTTTATAATGTTGAGTATAGATCGGCTGCATAGATTCCACAGTTAAAAACATTTCAAAATAAACACAACCGATCAAAATACAAAATCATTGATAATGTCAATTGCATAGGGAATACAAAAACCCAATAGCATTCATCATAAGATGCCGCAGTGACAACGATGACTTATATATTCTAATCGAATGTGAAAACCACAACATAATCAACTGCTAAAAAATCTATGCAATGTCTATACCCAACCTTAAATTTCATGCATTTAAATAATTTATACAATAATAAAAAAAATGGAAATGATTTTTATCAAACGCCAAACATATAAAATTAAACATTATTGATTGACCTGAAAACTTACAAAAGTCAGATAAAAGTCCATTTGAAATTTAGGTTAGCTTGTTTATTAAACTTGTCAACTCTTGATGAAAGTTCTTAATTAATTTTATGATTTTAACAATTGTTCAGTTCATATAGCTTATGGTAGAAGAGCTCCTGGTTCCTGGTGTTAATTTCCACGGAGTCTTTATTTGAAACCCAGTCTATCTGAAGGCATCCTTAGCTGGAACTATCTTGATATCACAGTCTTTCCATTTTTAAAATAAATGAGAGAGAACAACAAGTGCGTCTTATCGTTCTTCTCACAAAACCAAGCTGGAAACTGACTGGAACTCAATATTTTTCTTTTTATAGTAAATCTCCAGATTGAACAAACAAAGAAGTCACTAATCCACATTTTCGTTAAGGTCCGAGAGGCTTGGTGCTTCCATTGGTCAAGCTAAATTTTCCATATTCTCTTATCTAATTTTCATCTGACTTTTTAATTACACAACAGCCCCAACGCTAGCTTGCTTTTCAATTAATAAACAATCATGTCCATTTACAGATTACAGGAATTAATTGATACCTGTTTTTATTTTTACTTATGTTATTTCTTTATTAAAATATTTTTATATTTAAATCTGTTTTTATAAAAAAAGTACGTTCAAATACATTTTTTTATTTATAAAAAAAAAATATTTTTAAAGTTTTGCATCTGTACAATATATATACGTTTAACAAACATTTTAGCTTTTAGTTTTTTAATAGATTTTATTTTTATTTGCGAACTTTAAGATTTTATTTTAAATTAATGTAATGGCATATTTATATACCATTACAATATATATTGTAACAGTCAAAACACGTGTATCTCGTTAACATATTGCAGAATTCGACCACCACACAGAACAGCAGCACCATCGAGTAGCGAAGCCACCGGTAATACTGAGTTCGAACATAGTTTATCGGTTCCACAATACAATCTATGGAATAAGCCTCTGATGCGACATAAGTAAACACTTCTTTAGACACGTGGTCAGGAGATGCACAGATTCATGGGTTTTGTTTCGAGTTCCAACAATCAAACGAATATTAATTAACACATATAATCGAGGAAATATATATAATGGCATCGAATAAATGAAACTTAACTACAGACGTATAGTTAATATTATTTATTGACATATTTAAAACAGAAAACATTAGTAAGGTTATTGATCAGATTTTAAATTTAAGCTCAACAATTAATTTATATTATATATAAAAATACATTTATTTATTAACATTTATTTATATAACAATCAGCTACCTAGGTTCTCGAGTGATATTTCTAATCGTGCTGTAAGAATTTATACTTTCACTCAAGAGCATCATAACCGACATACATTTATTTAATAAAAATATTTACTTTATGACTAACAAACATTTATTTGAGAGATATGACAAGACAATGCCGACAGATAGAGAGATAATAAACTAAATAAAGAACACTTACTAGAAGGGCAATTAAAATCACTGAAACTCAATACTGTAATAATATTTTTTCCTCGACCCAAAAGAATGCCATGATAACAGGCCCCTTCCATTCACACCCACGTTTATCCCCTTTGTAATTTCAACCCTGAGACCAAATTCACATATGACCATCTCAAAACACACTGTATATATCTAAAATTGTGTATTTACTTTTCAAACCCCACATTATCAACTTTGACTGAAAGAAAATTGGTGACTCTCAAAGAAATGAAATTTACATAATTATTCATTAACATTTAATAATAATAAAAATATCTAAAAGGATATTTCTAGTATCCACTATTACAGTATCACCCTCATTCAATAACTATTCTTTATTATTTTTGAAATTTTATCTATAAAACAATATTATCATTCACCATTCACTTCGATATGATTTCTTTAAACTAAGACAATTATGAGAAGGAATATTTCAATGATAATTATAAATAAAATGTGATTTAAGAAATACACACCTAAGAAGATAGAGGAGGGTAGATTATGCGAAGTTCAGATTCATGAATTCTTAATTTTAGTTTCCAAATTTCAATTTTACATTTAGATATACAAATAATAGAGATGATTTTATTATTACTAGAGTACTTATAATTAATACACAAATACATATTTTTGATATTTTATACAATTTCAATTAGAAATTTTCTTTTTTTTTTTTTTTTTTTTCACATTTTTTTTATTTCCACAAATTTTTTTTATACCAATCCATAAATATTTTTCCTCAATTAATTTATTTGATATTTTGCAGAATAATCAAGTCTCCACAAGTCTAAGATCCCTTTTCTTTCTTAATCTTTTAATTTTTTTGGATATTTTTTTTTATTTTCTTCCTCAATAACAATCTTTTAATAAAAAATTTTTTTTTTTTTTTTTTTTTTTATTTTACCCCAAACCCCCCCCGCGAGCCACTAACCACACTTCCCACATATCCTCTCCCTACCCATAACCTACTTTTACCATTTAACCCCATATCCCCACCTCAACCCTTAGCTCTATCCTCCCTGTTTTCAAAATTGGAACTTTCACCTCAGTCCCCCCCGACTTGAGCCTTTCCCCCCCTCTTTCCCCTTTTTTTCCCTGCCCCCCCTATTTTTCCCCCTCTCCCCCTCATACCCCCCCCCCTCCCTCCTCTCTTCCCTCCTCCCCCTTCTTAAATCTTACCCGCTCTTTTTTTCTTCTTCCTTTTCTTTTTTTCGCTCCTCCTCCTTTCCTTCTTGCTTGCACCCTGTCTGGCCTCCTTCTACCTTGCCTGTTGCTTGTTGCGGCTCCTTCCTGGCGACCATCGTCCTGCTGCTTATTTTCTGTTTCCCTTTCTTATCCTTTATTTTTTATTTTTCACTAGTAGCTTTAACTATCCCCCCCGTATCTTGGCCCTATAATCCTTTCCTGCCCTACTCTTTCTCTTGCTGCCCTATTACTACTATATATTATAACTCTTTGTAGTAGCCTCTGATATATATTTTACTTTACTAAATTTTATTGTTAAAACTAATAGCTTCTGCTGTCTCATTTAGCTACTGATTATTATTATCTATATAAAGTACTTCTTAGATCCGGTATTTCGTTCCTTCTACATTACACACCTCCCTGCTTTTCTTAAATTGTTATTACGCCTGCGTCCTCTCACCCTCACCCACTATGCCTTTACTTTTTTCATTATTTTTATCAAAACAAAACGTATATATAAGATAATTAGCCAACTGGCAACAGCTAAAGAACGTTATTTTTGCTCAGGGTATCTAGGGTTTTATGCTCGAAGCCTCGTTGGAAAGCGCCAATGCCAAAAAATTTAGATGTAACAGCAAAACACGTGATCTCGTAACATATTGCAGAACGACCACCACCGAACGCGCACCATCGAGTGCGGCCCCGAACTGGTTCGAACATGTTATCGGTCCACAAACAACCGAATACGCCTCGATGCGACAAAAACACTCTGGCCGTGGCAGGGGGTCATGGTTTGTTTCCGAGTGCCAACAATCAAACGATATAATACACATAACGAGGAAATATATAAGGGCACGAAAAAGAAAACTAACCGACAAAGTAAAAATAATATTAAAACAGAAAACTTGTGTTGATCGTTTAAATTAAGCTCAACGCTAATTGGTAATTATATAGTAAAAACTATTATGGCTTATTTATGGTAACCGCACCTGGGTCTCGGGGTTCAGGCTGTAGATTAACTTTGCACTGCAGGACAGTAACGGCGATACTTTATTTAAAAAAATTTCGTAAGGCAACATTTATTTGAGGAGACGACGCAGCGGAAAAAACTAATAAGAGGGACCCTTAGAAGGGAAAATGGCGGCTGAAACTGCAAACCGGAAAGGTAGGTTGGCCGACGGGGGGCCTGACAACCGGGACGGGGCCGCTGGCTGGGAGCAACGACTACAGCGCTTGGGGCGAACAACCTGGGAAGCACGGAGACCCGGCAAACGTAACCGAAAACAAAGAGGGAGATTACTGTTCAAACCCCACTCAACGCGAAGAAGCCAAAGGAATACAATACATAACTTTAAAAAAAATACTAAAAGGAATTATTATGCTGAGCTTAGAGGTCACCGACAAACGTTTGAGGGTCGATTTAAAAAAGTACATAAAAGCAAAGACAAAGCACTGTTGTTAGGTTGCTTTAAAACTAAGACTAGAGAAGGAATTTCAAGAAATAAAAAAATGAGATTTAAGAAAACACACCTAGAAGTGATAGAGGAGGGAAGCGAACGGTTACAGATAATGACTAATTTAGTTTCACAAATTTACATACTTTAGAGTTAACAAATAAAGGAGGGCTAGTATTATACTAGAGACAATGGAACACAAACACGACGTTTAAAGTTCCTTGGTTTAAAGCGATGCGTAAGAAGTCCTGGGGTTATGATTTTTAACAGCGGCTTTCTTATTTATTTCAGGCAGCGACATTTTGGTGTTTTCGATGGGCGAAGTCGCTATGGTGGGCCACTTCCGATGGAGATAATTTGGTGCTTACTGGTCATACCTTGCGTATAATTTATTTAAGATATTTTAGACGCTCCACTCGAGGCAACTAAAATTCAAGGCAAGCTCAGCAGCTAAGGGCCCCTCACACAACTGTTGAGAATTTGTTTTATTTACTTGCCTCGGAACAGCCGCGGTTTAGAAGAATGGCATTGTTGTTTCTACTCGTAATACATTTTTTAGGATTTGCTATAATATTATACTACACTGACCGTGCTTTTAAATTTTCAAAGACAAAAGGGAAAAATATTTAACTTAAATTAAGCACAGATTTTGTTAGAATTATTATTTAACGAAATTTAAACTAAACAACAAAACATTATAAAACAAAAAAGATAGAACACAAAATATTTAACTAGAAGGAATAAATTATATTATTTATCCGTATTTATGCTTGTGAGATCGAAAGGGGTATGACAAATTAACTTTTAATATTGTACACACACAATCGAACCAAAAGTTAAATTTGGGTGGAGACCGCAGTGAGGCACAAGAAACTTGGGAAACACACGTTTCAATATATATATATATATAAACTAGTAATGATAATATAAAGAGAGGGAAGGGTATATGATAATGACCTCTGTAACATTTATATAGTTTTCAATGAGATTATATGACTAGATAGAATAAAGAAAAATTTCACACAAAAAGTGGATTGATTCACAAATTCTTATAAAAAAAAGAATAAACCACAAAATAAAACATGAAATTCTTATTTCAAATTATCCAAAAAATTATATTTCTGTTAGCTTTCTCTTTAACTATAAGTTTTTTAAAAAAACCTCAACATTAATATAAAAATTTCTGCTTGTCAATTTACATTCATTCATGTGGGTCGTTAGGTTTGTATGAATATATTAAATGAATATACTGAAAAAGTATATGAAAGATTTTATATGATTAAGTAGACTAATTTACATGATAATGTTATCTTTTTTATAATTTATATATTTAGTTCTGTTTTTTAGTTTACTAAAATAATGTGACAACATATACAGTATATATAAATTTATGAACTCCCTTATTTCATTACTATATACTTATTTCCTGTTTTATACATTAATACAAAACCCTTCACTATAATATATTGTAACCCTAGCAAGATATGCGTATAAAACTCACATATATCTGCATTACATATTTCAAATTTTTAAAAATATATGATCAAGTTTATTAAAAAAGAAGAAAAATCAATAAATGAGAATAGTCAATAAGTTATAATTAATTAAGGAATGGTTTTAAAACATAGTTTCAAAAATAAAAAAAAAGATTTTGTATATATTTCTTTAAAAATAGAATAAAGCTTTTATTGAAAAGTGGATTGACAGAAAATTTAAAATAGAAAAAATTTAAAACTCTCTCTTTAAAAAAAAAGTAATTAAGAGCAAAATGTATAAAAATAAATAAATATGAAAAAAAACATTGAGCCAAAATTAGTGTAAAAGAAAAACTCTCAGAAATGTAATTACTTTAAAAGATTACTGGTTGATTAAGAAAAGATAAAACTAACAATCGAATTAATTAAAAATCTATGTAAACTATCTATTTGGTAAATGTGAAGAGATAGTAGATTAATCTAAAAAAAAGATTAGTTAAAGCAAATATAAAAATCAATTAGATAAAACAAAATGTAATAATTAATTAAAAAAACATATTCAAGTTAACATTAAAATTTAAAATGATACAAATTAAAACAATGGGAGAGTGAAGATGTAAAAAGACAACTTGGCTATTTTTCTTCCGTTCTGACCTTCAATCTCTAAGTCAGATCCAACAGCATGCAAATTGCATACAAAGAGTTTTTCATTGAAAATCCAAACAACCAGAGATCCAGATATTTGAAAACTGTGAATGCAATAGCAAGTCAGTCAATTACTGTTGTGGTCTACATCAATGCAGAAGCCACAGAACAGTCACAGGAGTGTTCAACAACTTTAAGCCCCAATGTCCTCTGCTAAAATCAACTGTGCTCACCTGGAGCCAATGCTCAGAACAAATGCCTAAGCCCTAAAGGAGACACTGCTGCATACTCTCTTTCCCATTGTTGAACCAAAGAAATGAAGACAAGCCTTGAGACCATTGATGGAACCAAAAGGCCAACTGGTTGGAAAATAAACACAAATGAAAACCTAGGTAATGATACTTTAAATATCTAAATAAACACTTTATTTTAAATAAAATAAACTTTAATGAAGGACTATTATAACCATAACCTAAAGTTATTTATATTTTCTTATATAAAAATTTATTATGTTATATTATATTAAGTACATATGTGTGTAAATACATAATAATGTTGCTTAATTGTTATTTGGTCTATTCTTTCTTTCTTTCTGATCCCTGTATCATCATTAATTTCAAGTTATAAATACCATATGTGTTAAGTTAAATGCGTTCGACCCTGATACAGGATATGAGCTTGTCTGGGATATGTCAAGTGCTGGATTGTGAGCTTGTTATCCAAAATGTGCTGACTATATAACATACGGTTGGCTGGCACCTGAGTTTGATCCTCAAAGAAAATAAAATGCCTTAGATGGCAGGGATTTAATTCCATCAGTCAAGGTGGGCCATGGTCAAGAAATGTGATCATGTTATGCTGTACATAACATGATCTGTCCATGGGTATCATTGATAGTTATGCTCTTAATGATATTCTCCCCTCTGTTTGAAGGGCAGGTCTGTTCCTGTAGTGTTAAAGTCAATAGATAAAAGCTTATATGTTAAAAGGTATTTAAAACAGTAAACAACATATATTCAAGGGGACCCAGTTTAATATAGCAAAACAATGATCAAACAGGCCACTGCAGAGCAAAGATTCTTTAAAAGCTACCATGTTCCTTGGATAAAAGTGAGGAAGCCATTACTTACCCATACTTCTTGCTGCTAGTTCATGAGGGTTTTACAATTTTATTTCCCTTCTTGCAAAAAATAGGCAAACATCAATTTACCAATTAACATTGAATGTAAACAAAGGCAAAACTCCCCATACAGTAGTGCCACCCTGTGCCAAACAGAGTAATAAATGGATGCCAGAAGGCTTGTGCATAAAATCCCTATCTAGTGCCTACTCATCCAATATCCCCAGACTAGTTTCTGGCTTGTGTCCATCATCAGTGAGGAGCCTTGGATTGAGAGCACTGCACCTAGATTTTAGGGATCCTAAAATCTAGGTGCAGTGCGCTCAGATCCACAAGCCAGAAACTAGTCTGGGGATATTGGATGAGTAGGCACTAGATAGGGATTTTATGCATAAGCCTTCTGACATCCATTGATTACTCTGTTTGGCACAGGGTGGCACTACTGTATGAGGAGTTTGCCTTTGTTTACAACAAATTATGTGCTAGTATAGAGATGGTGATCATGTGATGTTTGATGGTTTAACATTGAATGTCTAATTAGTTTGATATTATATTGATTATCTGACAAAAAATCCATTACCAATATATTCCCAAATTTAAATGTTCATTTTTGTATCATGCATAATATCTCAAATAAATTGAAAAATCAAATAAGTTTCTAATCTCATGAATTACAAGGACAGACATTATTGATGCAATATTTAACAAAACCATGAAGGTAATTATGATCATGCTAATCAAACTAAAGTACATCAAATTTGAATAGAACGTTAAATTTAAAATATGCTAATAATATTTGAATATTTTTTCATCATCCTGAAATTTTCAACCATTATCCATTCACTATAGAATTAGATGATGTAAGGTTTAATTTAATTCTCAATAATATAGCTTTTAAACCAGGCAAAACTCACCACACAATATTGGTAATCATGTGATGTTTATTATAGCTTTTCTTCTCTACGTTTCTCTAATAAACTCCCTTAGCTCATCGATCCAACTTTATGGTCTATTTCTGAGTCTTTTAATATATTTTGTAGTTAGTTAACTGGAATCCCTCCTAAAACTCTTCATATACCTGGTTAGTAGTAATGTTATAGAAAATGCATCTCAAAGGAATGTTAATTTATAACTTTAATTCTAAATATTGAAATTAAAACGGTAATTGAATGAAACTTACACTGCATTGAATTCATAAGTGTGTTTATATGTATAAGTAGTATAAAATTCTATCCTTTTTTTAGTATTTAGAAATTATGAGAATCTTGTTTTTTTTTTTATTTTATTAGGAATTTATTTTATTTTAAAAAGAACAGATTCAAATTACCAAAGATAATAAACAATGTTTTTAGTTACTAAATAAATTTTTGTTGAAGTTCATTGACTGTTAAATATTTATAAATTTATCATAAAATGAGATATGAAAATTATATTTGCCCAGGGGTAAACAAGAAAAAAAAGCAAAACAAACCAGTGTATATCAAAGTTGTCTTATACATAAAAAGATATGCCTTCGTATATAAGCAAATGTTTAAAATTTATCATAAAAGCAGATATGAAAATTACATTTGTCCAGGGGTAAACAAGAAAAAAAAAAGCAAAACAAACTAGTGTATATCAAAGTTGTCTTATGCATAAAAACATATGCGTTTGTACATAGACATATATTAAAATGTGAAGTGCACATTTTATAGTAATAGTTTTCCTTGCAATATATATATAATAACTATAAATGTATTTAATATGTCCACCATAGAGCAATGAGTAAACTTAGTTATTTAATACATTTATATCAATATTTATGAACTGAGAAAAAAAGATTATTTTTACTCACGTAGCATCAAGTAAATTAAGTTTTAATACGTCACTAATTTTAATTTATGTGTTTTAACATTATTTTTATAATATTTGTCATTAAATTTAAGATGATATATACATTTATAAAGATATTTTATATAAGAACATAAATAAGATATTGATAATTAATCTTTTTACATAAAGTAAAGGTTATTAAATATAATTATAAAAAGATAATTATTTCAGAGACTTTAAAAACAAACTTCAAACTTAAAAGCAGTTACAAAGTATTAATAATTACTAATTATTAGTACCATTATTAAAAAATTATTTCTTGTGAGAAATCTGTAATAAGAAATGGGTAATTATAGATTATAATAATAGCTTCTCTTTATATAAAGTAAATTACACATATATCAAGGGGTTTATATATATATAATTCTGAGCTGTTATTGTTGATAATTTTTTTAAGAGAAATATTTTTCTCTATTAGATAAAGATAAATATATAGAGAGAGGATTTTTTTTTTAATGAGTCAAAGCGTCGACCGGGAAGCGAACTCCGGGGCAACTGTTTGTAAGGCAGCTGTGCTAACCACTCGGCCACCAACGCTTTTTGTATGTTGAAAATGCTTTTTTTTGTGTGTGTGTCTATTGTTTGCCTACTCATCCAATATCCCCAGATTAGTTTCTGGCTTGTGGCCTTCGTCAGTGAGGAGCCTTTGATTTGAGAGCACTGCACCTAGATCTTAGGATCTAATGCAACCCTCCAGCAGCCACCTTTTATCTCTACTTAAGTACAAAAATTTGATACCTAAATTAAAAACACTATAATGTTTTTAATCCAAGCTCATCAGCTTATATAGTCATATAGGTCTGAACTCAGTTTAGTACCTATATATTTTTGTGTCTGAGTGGCAAAACGTATGGAGAGTTTTGCCTGTTTTAGTAATAGTTAAGAGAAAAAATAAAAAATAGTGATCCTGTGATGTTTATTGGCTTAAACACAACATACATGTAAGTTCCACTGTAAATAAATTAAGGCTTTATAATCTACTATTTAATTTTTTACGAAGTGTATATATACATAATTTTAATACAGAAGTATTAAATTCATAACATGAGATTTTGTTTTTTGATATCCCTGGCTCACCTGATGAGCAAAAAACTATTGTTTGCTTGTTTATTTGCAATTTAAGATTATTGCTTACTTAATTTCACACTCGTTATTTAAATTAGCTTGAAATTCAATATCTATATCATCATCACAGTATACATTCAAAAGATTCGTTTTAAATGGGATGCAAAATGCAAACTCTTTTAATTTAAAGGGGAAGTGTTGCTGAAAGAATATAGCTGTGGGACATTTAAAATATTAGCATTAAATATATATTGGAATATCGATGCTGTTATTGAAAATCTGGAGTTTAAATCTTTAGTTTTTTTAAATAAGTTTTTTAAATAACTGGTTAGTTGGAATATGCAAATTCAAAGAAACGCACTAATAAAAACTACAATCTGATTGGTTTTCTATACTTTTACAACTATTAAATTGTCAGTCAAAACAACATTTGATAACAAAAGACAAAGAAAGTTCTATGAATTACAAGATATAAAACTAGATTACCATTTGACAGTGACTATTTGAATATTGACAATGACTCTATTTGAATATTTACAACTATAGATGACCTTCAAATGAAGGAAGCTTAAATGATTTTGAAAACAAAATAAAACTTGCTAATATTATATGGAGTATAATTTGATTTTGTGGGAATTAAATAAAAAGTGATAAAAGAATTGATTTAAAAAGTGGACAATTACTTTACTAAAATCACACAAATATTAAAAGCATATATAAATTCGAATTTACTATGAATAAAAATGAAAGAAAAGCATTGAGAAGATTGATGAAATATCAAACAGCGTAGCAAGATTAAAATATTTAACTTAAAAGGATGAGATCAAATACAGATTATTCAAGTTTTTACTTAAAAAATTTTTTTTTTAAATGGTTGGGTCCTGTGACAGAGGCTGAGAGGATGAGAGTTGGAAGATTGCCCAAGTGTCTGTGAAGAGTGACCAATGCAGTCATTCACTCAATGAAGATGTGCATCTCGGACTTGCAACCGAAGAGTTTTCTTGGCCTGGACTACATACCCTTTCCATTCCCTTTTCATATATATCCTTCTACTCTCACCATATTGCTCCTGAATTTTCATTTTACCATGTAACTACTCCTTTGTAAATCTTTTTATAATTGTATTTGTATCTGTTTTTTTTTTCATGAATAAACTTTCATCACTGAGAAAAAAAATTCATAAGAGGATGATTATAAAGATGTCCATAATCCTTTTATTTGATTAAGAAACATTTTAAAATTGACAGGGAGATTTAAATTGTAAAAGTGGAAAACAATTGAAAAATCAAAATAATGAATAATTTTAGATGTGGAGATAGAAAAGAGAGGAAACATAATTTTTTTTTAAAAAAAAAAACTAATCCCCTATATTATTTTTTCCCAAAAAAGTCGTTGTTATAATTAATATCTTTTTGAAATATCAATCTGAATGCTAAGGTAAAATAAATTCAAAAGCCATTTAAATTATTTTTTAAAAAACAGCTTAAAAATAATGTAATGGCAAAGGTTTTTGCCAAATCTGTAAATAACAGACAATGGGCAGAAATGCAATAATGATTTTCATATTTAGCAAAAATGAAAAAGAAGATATTAGAAATTACAAAATTATCATTTTTCTAACATTTATAGTAAACTCATGAAGATCATAGTAAATGGTTTAAAGAGAATATTAAAAGTAAACAATCAAATGCTTTTATTATAAGCAGATAAACAATAGAAATCACACATATGGATATGATTTGTGGATTACTGCATCAAAACATACAGAACTCAGTGAAGATTGAATTTAAGTCAATAAGAGATCAAACTGACTTTTAAAATGATATTTACACAATAGATGAAATCAGATAATTAAAGAAGTTATTCAAAAAATTAAAAATTATAAATAGCCATTCTTTATTGGAATTATGGATTATAAAATGATATTTAACTATTGGTAGATTTTTGATATAATTAAAGTTTTGATACATCACTATATAAACTTAAGACATTGTCAAATTTGAAAACTATTTTTTATAAGAAATAACAGTATTAACTAGGCTACTGGCAACAGTAAAAAAATCAAGTCTGATAAGGAAATACAATATGATAATCCTATTTCTGTAAAACATTCTATAGAACTATAATTTTGTGACAATCATTTTGTAGAGAAAAGTAGGAAACTAAGAAACAACAAATAGAAATTTATAAAAATATCTAAATTTTTTAACTGATATAATTGTCTTTGAAAATAATAATTCAGAGTGTCAGGAAATATTAGGAAAGTTACAAATGAAACAAAAAAATATTAAAGAATAAAAATGAAAGATTGATAGTAATGATTAAGAAGAAGTTAATAACTAAAAATAAAATAATAGAATGAAAAATATAGTGCATGAAATTAATTATGGATTTAAACTTATAAGTGTTTTGCAGAAGTAATTTAATATGAAAAGAAAATATGCCTATATACTTAAAAAGACATTTATAAATAATTTACCAGTACTTATTTATGTATATGAGATTTAAACTTTTAGTAGAAGGATGACCCCGTAATGAGGAAATATATGTAAAATTAAAAGTAAAAATCACAAATTAAATATAAGATTGTAACAATTAATTGACATTCTTCATGTTATTAACAAAAAAGTCTGGATAAACAGAGCAAAACTCTCCATACAGTATTGCCACCTGTGCTAAACAGAGTAATCAATGGATGCCAGAAGGCTTGTGCAGAAAATCCCTATCTAATGCCTACTCGTCCAATATCCCCAGACTAGTTTCTGGCTTGTGGCCTTCATCAGTGAGGAGCTTTGGATCTGAGAGCGCTGCATCTAGATCTTAGGATCCAATGCAGCCCTCTAGCAACCACCTTTTATCTCTACTTAACTACTAAACTATGAGAATGAAATTGAAAACACAAAAAATATTTTCAATCTAAGCTCAATAGCTTATATAGTCATATGGGTCTGAACTCAGTTCAGCACCCATACATTTTGGTGTCTTTGGCTCTCAGATCCAAAGCTCCTCACTGACAAAGGCCACAAGCCAGAAACTAGTCTGGGGATATTGGATGAGTAGGCATTAGATAGGGATTTTATGCACAAGCCTTCTGCATCCATTGATTACTCTGTTTAGCACAGGTGGCAATTCTTTATGGAGAGTTTTGCTCTGTTTATCAACAATTAATGTGCTAGTATAGGAAATGTGATCATGTGAAAAAAGTCTGGAACTGAAATGTAGACAAGTGAAACATATAGCAAAAATAGATAACACCAGATACACAATTAATGTCTTAAACTAGATCACAGAGAATGCAAAAGTTTCATAAATAGAAGACATAAGATATGGGTAAGGATATTTATTAAAATGATTAAAAAAGCTATAGATTTAAAAAAAAAACTGGTTTACTTTTATAAATGGTTGTTATTCTGCAGTGGACTTATAATTTCAAAAATGATGATATATATGCATATATTGTCCTTCAAGTAGTCCATTTCAGAAGGGAAAAACCTTCCAATTATTTTTTTAAAAAATGCAGTGAAAAAAGCTTAATTTATTTGGGCACTTCCATGTGATGTGGGTTTTCATTCTTGGTTTTTGATATAGTTACAAATAATTAGATAATTATTTACTAACCAACAATTGTATGAATAGATTTTAAATATGTACACAAGTTTTTCTAAAAGATTTGGATCTAAATTACAGAACAAGTAGACACATTAAGTATTATATCAAGAGATCTTTAATATATATATATATATATAATAGATGGAGCTTTACCAATAGCTCTAACAAGATTTTGTTTGCATAAATGCCGAGAGAGATAGAATTCAAAATCTCTATCATTGTCTCCCACCTCCAGACCACCTTGTTTCGAGTTTATTGGCCCATATCAGTGAAGGCTTGTCTCCCATGCCTTCACTGACAAGAGCCAATAAGTTCAAAAACATCTGGTCTGGAGGTGGGTGACAATGATAAAAATTTTGAATTTTATCTCTCCCGGCATTTATGTAAATAAAAGCTTGTTAGGAGCTATTGGTAAAGCTCCATCTAGTGATCATAAAATGCAAGCTTAAAGCAAGTTACAAAATTTATAACTTGGTTTGATTATTATATATATATATATATATATCATAACTTTAGCTTTGGTAGAAGCTAAATATTAAGTCAATTTTTTGTGCCAAGACATCTAAAACAAATTATATACAATAGTTTATTATGAATAAATTGTTGCTAATATTTTATAATGCTCTAAATTTTTTACATATAAAAGTTACTATATCAGTATTTTATAGATGGTAGAGCTGTAAAATATTTACACACACCTTAAATTATAATACTTTTAAGCCTCAATAAGTATTCAACAAGCTAATGTCTTTAACTTTTTAAATCACTGGTAATTTATTTGATAAATAATGCTATCTTAGGTTAATAATGTTAATTTAGTTATGATTTAATAATTTAAAATGTTCTTAAAAGCTTGTATTCATTTAAAGGTAACAAATCCAGGTTCAAATTCTATATTTGGATTGTTGGTATTTAAATTAAAGCTATAATATTTTAATTCATTTTAGTTTTAAAACATAATAGTCTAGTTAAATATTTTAGACTATTACACAGAAATGAGTTTAACAAAGCTAATAATTAAAAGTAGATGTTTAAAGTAATAGGTGAATCAATAATGAATATATAAATAAATATTATATTTATTTTAACATTATTTTTAAAATATTTTAAAAAATAATTTAAAACCTATTCTGAGACTTGTCTAGATTTAAACAATGGTAAATAAATGTATTAAATATTATTTTTAATATTTGTTTTATTAAAGGTGTAATATAAATTTTAATTGTGCAATATTTTTATTTTATCCTGGTGTTTGTATTAATTTTTATTTGCAAATAAGAAGTGTTTTTAATTAATTTGTAATTGTCTAGAATTACTTAAAATGTGTATATTAATTAGGTAGAGTAATGCTTAACAAAGTTTTTTTTGATTACAATAGATCGAGATTCAAGCAAATAAGGAAAAGGTGCAAAGGTTAAAAGGTTAATCACTAGTCTTGTAAAATTGTCACAACTAATAGTATAAATAGATGAGATTGTCATCAGTTCAAGGTCCTCAATGAATTTTAATTTTATTTGTAGCAGTTGAATTGCAAAAACTCTAGTTGAGTTTTTAAAATATAATTTTCTTTAATTTTTTTTATTTTTTAAAGCTCACTATGTTAGGCTGAACTAAAACTACCTAGGTACCCTTACCTAACTGAAACACTAAAGGAAGTAAAATCTTTAT
This sequence comes from Epiperipatus broadwayi, assembly GCA_028023455.1. Taxonomy (NCBI): domain Eukaryota; kingdom Metazoa; phylum Onychophora; class Udeonychophora; order Euonychophora; family Peripatidae; genus Epiperipatus; species Epiperipatus broadwayi. The sequence goes on from JAQFVV010013170.1 coordinate 125,036, forward strand.
ACCTGCCAGCTTTAGTGGTAATATTATTTCATTATTACAATGTTTGGAGTATTAACCTCTTTTTTGCTGATTATTTCATTGGCAGAGTGAGGTAAAAGTCTAAACTTTTAATTGGTCAATTCACAAACTCAAGCATCAAAATATATTATTCTTTTAATATTATATTCACTTTAGTTTTGTTTGTAAAAATTATATTAATAATTTGTCAGGTTATGAAAGTGAATGAAAGTTTTTTCAAAAATAAATTTTTTATTTATAATTATAAAAATATTTAATAGCAGCAAATCTAAAATGAACGTTACTCACCAACCATGATGTTTTGCTGATGTCGGTGATTTCTTTCCCAATTTTATGTTGTGGAAAAGTAAAAAAATTTTGTTAAAGTCTTAACTATTTTTTTAAAATAATTTTATTTTTAGCATATTTTATCAAAATAAATTATAAGTTGTCAAAAATACTTTTAATATGGTCTAAAACATTTGTTTATCATTTTCAAAATGAAAGAAAAGAAATCGTAATGCTTCAGTTATTGACAATCCATTTTCTTTGTTGTCAAAAGTTAACAGTCAATCAGAATCAAAAATTGGTGGCCCTCTTCTTTTGTTAGATCTTCAACATCAGTTTTGATTTTTTTCTTGTAAAATAATTCAAGAGAAGGCAGGATCTTACAGAACTTTTTTTAACCTTTAAAATAATGCAAAATCTTAATGGTAGCATTAAAAATTATGGAATTAGAGTGACTTGAAGCCGACATGAAACCGTCATGTTTTTAGTCATAACTAGCAAAAAATAAGTTAACTTTAAAATTTTCTGTGTTGGATAATTTCAAAAGTTATTATTATTACCATTATAATGACTTAAGAACTATTGTCAATTTTGAAGTCCATTTGAATGCTGTATTATAATTACAGGTGCCACAGAATATTTAAATTTCTTATCAGCAAGAAAGTCACAGAAAGTATTACAAATTTCTTGACATTTTTAAAAAAAACATTCATCTGTGTCAAATATTGTCTAGAATTTATTTGCCTTGAGTAAAATACTTTTAATTCATTGGATAAGAACTATATTTGATATGATAAATGTATGCTTAACAGACATTTACAATTGATTTAAATATACAAAGAAATATTAAATAATAATTTTATACTTAAATAAAAGAATTTATTTGTGTTGTTATTTCAATAAAAATATTGTTAATTTCTAATAGTACAAATGTAAGAATTAATTTATTATGACTATTCTGTTTGCTTCCCCTAAAATTAAGAAAAAAATTATTGTTCTTCAAGTGGGATAAGAAAAAAAATCAACTTGAAAGAAACTATTTGATGTTATGAAAAATTAAAAGTTGTCATTTAAAAAGATAAAATATATCTGCAAAAAGACATTATATTTTAATAAACTTAAATAACTTTTCTATATCACATGAGCACCATTTCTTAATCCATTAATAACACTGGCTTGCACTGAGTGGCATTACTGTATGGAGAGTTTTGCCTGTTTAACTTTTCTATATTTTAATTGTTTTTGTAATGTGTGAAAAAATGTTTTAAAATCTGCAAGCTATTTTTTCCCTCCAAGCTTTGCTATGGAAACTGCTGTGGTCATAAATATATTTGAAATAAGTATGTTTCTCCAGCAAATACTTGATAATATTGGATAAATATTATTTATCGGAAGTATTTATTACAAAATATTTACATTACTATCACAACCTTAGAATAATTTATATAATGGATTAATTTGGGAACCAGAATTTAAATAGTTGTGAATTATTTAATTCAATTTAATAAACATAAATCATGATTTAAGTTCATGGATATTTTCTTGAATGGCCATAAATTTATGCTATACTTGCTAGAAGAATTATCTGAAATCTTACTAATGATATCCAAAAGTAATGTGTTCTATATTTCATAATTATATTATTAGATTTTAATATCATAGTTCTTTTGTATTATATGGATATCTTTACTGTTCACAAGATGTTATTGTCAAAATTCCTCTTCATATTTCAGTTTAATGGACTTTTCTTTAATGTAATTACTGGATGGTAAAAAAGGGTTGAATTAATTTATATTATTATTTTGCATACCATGTTTTATTTATGTGCATATTATTTTCATATTGTATAAGCTATAATTTGAAATATTATGGATTAAAGTTCTCAGAATAATTTTTATCATAATTGCATATTTTATAATAAGATGTGTTTCCCTTTTTAAATATGATTTATTTTTTCATGAAGATATATTGTTGGGCTGTAAGCTGAATACGTATATGTATGTTTCTATTATTTACTTTATGATTATTTATTGCCTGCTAAAATCCATATTTGGCAATAATTATTATTTATATTTCATCATTTGATAGCTGTATTAATTTTATTAGAGATTGTACATTTGTTGTCTATTTTTGGAGTGCTTATATATGCCAATATATTTAAAAATAGTAGTGTTAAGTTTTTATCAATATGGTAGTTTTATCATTATTTTGCTAGTTTATTTTTTAAGAGTTGGTGGCTTTTGTCTCTCTATTATTATTTATTGTTATGCTAGCATTTGTATGCTCATAGCCTATATTTTGGAGATTGTTTCCTAGACTCTCTCTATCTTAAGGCAATTCTATTTAATATTTTTGTCCCTGATGCACATTTGTCATTATTTGACTAACAACTGACAAAGTCCTAGATCCTTCAAAAGTATGTGCATTCTTACCGTTACTTTACTTTACCTTACTTAATTATTTGAATATGGATTTTGTTTGTAGTATATTTAATAAAGCATGTGTAATATTTTTATCATGGCCTTATCTGGATTTATAGTGGATTTTATCAAGATATTGAGGAATTCTACTTTACTTCTATAGCATCCTTGGTTTGTTTAAATGTGAATAATACATTATAAATGTTCCAAGTTCTATACTTAAGCTTTGGTAATAATGAAGACTAAATATGATAAATTATTAATTTTAAAATTTTAAACCACTAAACATCACATGATCACCATCTCTTATGCTTTGTTAAGCTGTTAAAACAGGCAAAACTCTCCAAACAGTAGTGCCACTGAGTGCAATCTAGAGTAATCAATGGATGATAGAAGGTTTGTGCATAAAATCCCTATCTAGTGCAATATCCACAGCCTAGTTTCTATCTTGTAGCTTCATCAGTGAGGAGCCTTGGATCTGAAAGCACTGCACCTAGATCTTAGGATCTAATGCAATCTTCCAGCAGCCACTTTTTATTTCTATTTAACAATAAAAGTATGAGTCTAAAATTGAAAACATAATAATATTTTCAATCCCAGCTGATTAGCTTATATAGTCATATTGGTCTGAACTCAGTTCAGTAATTATACATTTTGGTATCTTTGGTTTTTTAATTACCACACCCACCACTATTATATTAATCAGGGCTGGTATTAAACCACTAAATATCACATGATCACTATTTCTTATGTTTCCTCAAGTTGTTAAAACAGGCAAAACTCTCCATATAGTAGTTCCATTCAGTGCAAGCCAAAGTAATCAACAGATGCAAGGTTTGTGCATAAAATCTCTATCTAGTGCCTACTAATTTAATATTCCTAGACTAGCTTCTAATTTGTGGCTTTCATCAGTGAAAAGCCTTGTATATGAAAGCATTACACCTATATCTTAGGATCTAAAATCTCCCAACTGCCACATTTCCCCTTTTTAGTTAATTATAAAGCTATAAGTTCAAAATGCAAATGTAATAATGTTTTTAATTCTACCTCATTTGCTTGTAGAGTCATATTGATATGAACCCAGTTCAGAGCCTACACATTTTGATGTCTTTGTTTATTTAATAGGCACAGTCAGCATCATTCTATTTAGCAGAATTGGTATTAAACCACTAAACATCACATGATAAAACATTTCCTATGCTTATACAGACTGCTAAACAGAGGCAAAACTCTCCATACAGAAGTGCCACCCAGTGCAACCCAAGTAATCAATGATTACCCCTGATAAAAGCCACAAGCTATACACTAGTCTGGGGATATTGGATGACTAGGCATTAAATAAGGAATTTATGCACAAACCTTTGTGTATCCATTGATTAATCAGACTTGCACTGGATGGAATGACTGTATAGAGAGCTTGCCTCAATAGTTCTGAGTTACGAACAATGACCTCTAAGTCTCAGAATTAAATATGTTTATTACACAGATAATAATATTGGAATGGTAGGTTTCATATAGTGCTTAAATGAGTAGTCCTGTTGGTGTTTGTGCAACATTATATATTCATTGCCTAGTGATGGATTTTCTTGTTTATTCCAGCATTGTGAATGAGTCATCAAATACATTATTAACACAAATTTAATCTCTCCATAGTAAAAATATACATATACAGAGAATAAAGCACTGAAATCTTTAAAATTATTCAAACGGAAGTCAATCTCCGATAATTTATTATTTCTTAAATATTATAAATCTCTGCTCATTCTCCTGCCAGTAAGAATTTTAAAAAAAATTAAGTGAATCACTTAAGTTTATAGTGTACATTTATATACAACATCTCTTACAGGCAATGCTTAAATCAGGGCTTGAGTCTATTGCGTGCCTGATGTTATAATCAAATTTTGAATTGTACAAATCTATTTAACCTATTGCAGGAGAAAAAAGTGTCTCACGACCAAACAAATATGACTTATAAATGTAAATCTCTTATTATAAAGTGTTGAAAATCTTGAAATCATTAGATCTGAAGTCGAACTCCAATAGTGCCTATTACTTTAAATATTATAAATCTCCACACCCTCTCCCCAATGGTAAGAATTAAAATAACTTAAGGAATCACTTAAGTTTTTTAATTTTTCTGGTGGGAGAGTGTGCAGAGATTTATAATATTTAAGACATTATCAGAGATTGACTTCCATTTGAATAATATACACAGAATAACAAAATTTTATTATAAATACCAATTTATAATTCCCCTTTTAAAAGTGTAACTGAGTGCAATATTATTATGAGTTTAAAGCAAGTCTTAAGAGTAAAAATAAAATTGAGCAATGTAAAATACTGAATCAACTCTATTTTATTCCTAATTGAAGGAAAGTCAAATGTAACCTCTATATTATGAGTTATATATTTAACCTGATAAATAAATGTAAATACTAACAGATAGTTAAAATTAAGTTTTAATAATAGCTTAGCTCATTTAATATCTAAAAAAAGATAAATTTGTAATATATTTTATATTTTAAAAGTTTAACAATATAAAACTAAAAAGAATTTTCAAGAAAAAAGAACAGGAAACTTAGAAAGGGATCATAAAGTTAATAACAAAAATTGTTTCTCATAATAGAAATGAATTAAGTAAAATTTAGAGATATGGAAATTCTGTTGTACTGTTAAATCAGAACGATATTCAGGTACAACTTTAGTTTAATTAATTATATATTAAAGTATTAGAGAATAAACTAAAACAAATTACGATCTCTGGTTCTTAATATGAGTTTTGAAATATATTTCATTTTGTCTGTTTTGTTCTGTTATTTTATCTAACAATGTAATAAAATGAAGCTACATTTTTGGGCATATTGAAAATAAAAATTAATTATTTTCAAATTCCAATGTTAATTAACAAAAAAGTGAAGGTAGATAACCACTAGACAATGGAGTAGTTGAGTATAAAAGATTAATTATTTTAATTATTTGTTCATTGTTGTTGAAATTTTGATCATACATGTTAGCTACAAAAAGTATTTCTATATTCTCCAAATGGTCATAATAATATTGAATCCTGTTAATTTGTGATAACTAATCACTAAAAAGCGATGGTGAAGATTTTCAGTCAACTGTATTTATATATGTCTACTATGGCTGAGTAAATAACCCATAAAGGTCTTTTCTCAGTATTTCCAAGATAAAGCCTAAATGATATAGCAAGACACCTGTAGAGTTTTAAAACAAATGGGTAGTTAATATTTGTCATTGGTAGTATTGTTTGCCATTATTGTTACAGATTGCTTGTAATGCTTTTTTGAATATCACCAAAGAAGAAATGATCCATGGACAGAGAAGCAGTTTATGTACCAAGATGGATAAATAACATATGAATATATATTAAACATCTACCTGATATTCTCCATTATTTAGATAATCTATGAATAAATGAAAAGTCCCGATGGTGAAACAAACTTGAATTAGCTTAGGAAATAGAGATCTCTTTATTATTAAATTGAGATACCAAATATTCTAAATTCTGGAAAGAAAAGATTGCATAAATGTTGAACTAAAAAAAATGATGACTATTTCAATTGATTCATATTAGAATAAATATTAACTTTGCTAATAATTGAAAAATTGGATTTAATTTTGCAAAGACTAATTTTTCAATTCTGTTTTAATATTTCAATTGTGTTTGCTCAGTAATATTAATCTGTCTATTGATATAAAAATTCTTTTTATATGTATTGCAAAATTATCCTTATATTATTAACTCTAGAGTCAGGAAATCACTCAAGTTAAAATGAATAAAGGATTTAAATAAGTATAATACATTTAATTGATTTCACTGATCCATTCTAAAACAGGTTTTTTTTTTATTGATTATGTACATTTGTAAATACAAGGAGTTAACTCAACTTAATTTGTTTTATTAAGTTTTTTTTTGTTATTAATAAATTAATTGTTATTGTACAAAACTGCATTTGTTTTTCCATCATCCTGCTAACATTTAAATGTGACTAATCTCCTCTGTACAACAGAGAAAATAAGAAAGATGGAGGAAAGATGAAGGTAGAAGGAAAGTTAAGATCTGAAGAAGACTGCTAGTACAGTCGAAACTGTTATAATAAATAAAATTATTTGCTTAAAGTGTTAAAGAAGTGTTGATGAGTTTATAGTGAAATATTCCTTCTTTCCAGATATTAATTAAAACAAATTTCCCACATTCTGTTTCTTTCTTTAACTTTACTGCATTAATTAAAATACCACTACAAGCAATTTTAATTACTCTAAAATTAATAATTCACTACCTGTAGTTTTAGAATCATTTACAAAAAACATGCCCTCAATGGGTTAAATTTTGCATCATAGCACACATGTATATTCACACATACTAATCGTATAATAGTCTTAAATATGTTTAATTTTAATAATATACTTTTTTTAACATTTTTTAATAATGAAAATGTGTGTTTTTTTTAATCAACAAGCTCTTTTCATTTAACATTTTTCATTATTTTAAACATAATTTAGAATTTATTCGTGTTTTTTTCTTATATTAAAATATATAATATATAGGGGGTTTGAACTCAGATTTTCACATGACCCTCAATCATCCATGTTATCTCATATCACTGATACACTTGATCTTTTCGACATGTATGATCAAATGTATCAGTGGTATGAGATAGCATGGATGGTTGAGATCGTGTGAAAGTCGGTGTTCAAACCCCCTACATATTACATATAGAAGTGTAGGTATGAAAAAGTCTGTACTGTAGAAAAAAAATTATATTAAAATAACAATTGCACATATAAACTTTTTAACACAGAATTCATAAATTTGACATCTAAAATAAACTATATTATTTTAAATAATAAATTTATAGTATCACATTTTTCAGAGTGGATTTTTTTCTCAGCTGTCTTTTTGTCTTGATATATCAAGAAAACAATATTATATAATACAGATATTATTGTATATTACAGATAAATGTTAATTATGTGTTTTTACACAATTAAATCAACAAAGAAAAATATACTATATAATTCTATATATACTTCTTCCTTCTTCTTCAGTAATTTTGCTTATTCATATACAACAATATATCTTATTAAATAATCTGTCTTCTTACACCTTTAAGCAAATAATTTTATTATTTTAATAAAATTATTTGCTTAAAGGTGTAAAAAGACTATGATTATTTAATAAGATATATTGTTTGAAAGAGAAATATAAACAAAAGCCTAAAGTTGTGATATATAAACCTTTAAATAATCCCCCCTCCCCACGAATGTTATAGCAAAAATCTATATAAAAATAACTTAGCCTTCTCCATTTAAATAAGACTTTTCAAACTAGCTGCATAGTTTTTGGTTATATGTGTGAATTTTCATGTGACTTTTGAACAAATTGTCTCTGAATTCTGAAGACCTTTAATAATACTGACATTTTTTTTTTTACCTTTTATATTTATTGTGCAAAGTAATAGTTAAAGAAAATGGATGACTTTTAGATAATTTATTTGCAGCCAAACATGGGAGGTTATAATCAGACTCAGAGCCAAGGCAGACACTCCAACAAAGAGAGATTTTAGGAGGTTTTTTTTTATTCATTTTTTTTTCCTTTATCTATCAAAGATTTATATTACCATTTAGATTTTTCAATGCTTTTCAATTATTTTTGTATACAGTTAATTATTTTGCTGAGAAATTTAGGAAAACTAACTTGACATATTTTAAATTTTTGGCACACAATTAAAGTACCGCAGCAAGTGTGACTAAACCTTCTAAAAAAAGGTTCCTTTTAACAGATGAATATAAAAATATTAAGTCATAGACTTTATTCTCCTTTTATACTTTTATGTAAAAATAAAAAAATTTCATTGTTTTTTTTTTCATATGTTAAAGCATCTGCCAGGAAGCGAACCCGCAACAACTTCATTGTTTTTCACCTTCAATTTCCAACATTTTTGAACTGAATTAATTAATAACTCTTGTTTGAAATAACAAAAACAAATTTAATTAAACACAAATTTGATAATGGAATTAAAAAATACTTTTAATTTTTATTTTTAGATTTAAAAATACTTATTTGTTTGATTAACAAATAAATAATTTCTTTCTCATTTTTTTAACAAGAATGTTTTTAGAACTAAGTTTAAACTTCTTTTTTTAAAAAAATAATATTAAAAAAAATAAACTTTCAAGTACACTTTCAAAATATGCATCAGCAAATATTTTAGCATATTTGTGTATACAAATGCATAATAATATTATTTTGTTGCTTTTCGTTGTGAATAAATTATTTGTTTTATAGATTGATTTATTTCTAGTCAAATTTATATATGCTATTTCTAATTTTTGTAAATCACTACAACTACCTGTGAAACATCGATTTCAATTTTCAATATATACACAGTAACCCAATTTTTAGAACTGTGAATATTATAACAAATGAAAGTAATATTAATTCTTTAAAATGCCTTCTCCAAATTATATACTTGGCTAATATTTTCAGCACACGTTTTGGGCTTGAAAGTGTAAATTTTTTTAAATGTTATGAGTTTGTTTTGCTTTGCCTTATATGTTTCTGAGTCCTGATAAAATGGTGTTAGTAAAATAAGATCATTAAAGAAACGATTAAAATATTAACTTTGAATAGTAGTATTTAAACAGAAATGAAGTTGTTATGTTGATGTGGGACTTATTTTTATGCCACTGAACAAAAGCATAGGTCCAAAATATATATCCTGTAATGATTGATCATTTTTTTTATCAATGTAGCAAGAGCAAATTATTACTTAATCTATAGGTTGTATTTTGAAAAGAGGATATCATTTCAATTTTTATGTCCATATAACTATCACCAAAGTTCTATTCTTGAAAATAGCACTTTAATTATTACAAAAATATATATTTAATAATTAAACTTTAAATTAAACAGAGCTCAATTATATGCAAAAAAGGAAAGTAAATTACCCTTCTTCAGGCTATGACTTGAATGCATGCTAAATGTTGAACAAATTTATGAGTCATAATCTGGAGCAGGGTGATTTATTTCCTATAATGATGATGATGATGATGATGATAATAATAATAATAATAATAATAATAATAATAATAATAATAATAATAATAATAATAATAATAATAATAATAATAATAAAAACAACCACCCATAAGTGAGTATGGCCATTCCAACTTCCCCCAAAAAGGACAAAAGAATGGAGAGAAAAAAAAAACAATTCTAAAAATGACTTTTGCTATCTCTAAACAAACCAATCTGTGAATAACAAATATATCTACATATGATTGCTGATTCACTTTCTGGTTTTATTTGATATTTTATAATGTTATTTTTAATATTCCAATGCATTTATTGTCTGTCACATCTTTCAATAAAAAGAATTGATATTGTACTTCTTTCCAATGTCTTTGATATAAATCCTTACTTTTCCCATGAAAACGATACTCAAGTCACCAATAAAATATTCTCAAGGAATCTTCCAATTTTCATCTGTTTTTCATGCTTAATCCATCAGAGGTGTGATTTTGCAAAGTCAACTAAATAGTATCATATAATCTTGCCGTTGTATTTTTAAAATTTTATAGAACATTCTTAAATGAAACTTTTCTAATACTAAGTCCAAGTTTCACTCCCATACTATAAGTTAAGTAACATACCAACTCTAACTTTGTTGTAGATATTCTATCTTTTAAAAAGCAGGAGAATCACATTGTAATCTGTGTTATATCTCACCTTCTAAGTACAGTTTTCTACTCATAAATCTTCTGATGTGTTTACATTCTCAACTTGATAACTATCCAAGCTAAAAGTTCTAAGGATTTTCCTTCCATCAAAAAAGAACTTGACTTATATGAACATTAATTAATAAACCAAAAGACATATGTTGCATTTAAAAACTGTAAATTCAGAATCTGATATGCTAAATTTATTATTTTCACTTTTAATTGATTCAATTAAAAATTTCACTACCAAACCTATATAGTATTTTAATCCCTATTTAATTAAGTGACCTCACCAATAAACATTTCAAAAGATCACTCATAAAATTTGAAAACAATATTTGTGCAAATACCATCTTTGTTTAACACCAGTATTCATTTCAAATGCCTCATGTTTTACATATGTAATGATAACTCTTCCACTCTTTCAATCATGTAGAAGGTGCATTGTATGAATAAATTCTGATGGATAATAAACTGATATCACATCAGATATGCCCTATTAATTGAATTAAATGCCTTGATCAAATCAATAAAAACAATATATAAATTGCACCTTTGCTCCCAAAACTTTTTTGCATTTGACTGGCAATATAACAGCTTCTTGATATTCTAAACCCATACTGCATCTCTGGTAACCATTCATATATAACTGCAATTTAAGTACTATTTACTAAGGCAATTAAGCTCAAGCAATGTGCACTTGAAAATGCAAAGGTGGGGGCCTCTACAGGTCTTAACTACAAGCTTATGCTTTGGAAGAATAGAGGGGAACCCTTCTCTACTTCAACCTACTTTCTATATAAATAGGTGAAGCTGAAGCAGTTAGATCTGAGAGCATGAAGCTATTCAATACTTCACTGATTAAGTCCACAATTCCTATTACACATTATTACTCTCGAAATCTTTTGATTTACAATTGAGTCAATTTTTGAAAGTATTTTGGTTGAGATTATATTAATGTTATTCCATAATAATTATTGCAATATTGTTTATACCTTTTGTTTTTAAAAATTGGGACAATAAAATTATTTTTAAGATCAGGTGACACACTTTTATGGGTCCATATATTTCTAAAAATTCCAATATTTTTGACACTAGCTTAACATCATATTTTAAAATTCTTCCATTTATTTCATATGGACCTGAAGATTCTTAAGATTACACAGAGCTGTTTTGACTTCACTAAGTTGATAATTTTTCTCTAAATCTAAATAAAAGCTATATAATATTAGAAGTAATCCTTCCAATTCTTGCATCATTATTCAAATGATGACCAAAATATTCCTTCTACCTTTTCAAAAGATCATATTTTTAATCATGCTTAATTAAATTACTCTTTTTTCATATTTTCTCATTTTATTTCTTTTATTATTTTTAAGTGCCTTTTTCTTTTCAGTATATCTTAAAAATTATTCTGAGTAATAAAACCATATGCTATTTGTAATAAAATTTCTATAACTAAAATTAATTTACTTACCTAATAATGGAGGAAGTTTAACAAATGATACAATCCATCCTCCTATTAAGCAAAATGTTACGAGAATATATAAAGCAAAATAATGACTTCCTGGTTCTGCTTTTTTAAGTAATATTGACCATAATATACCATAAAGTATAAAAATAAGTATAATCCATAAAATAAGACTTCCTGGTAATTCTATAGGAGGACATAAAACTAGATGTTTAAAACGTTCTCTTATTGATGGCTTATCTGATAAAGGTTGGTGATAATTTCGCAATAGAGGTTTAAATATCTGCTGAATTTTATTTAAATTTTTAGTATTGTTTGTGAGAACAACTTTGCTGCCCAAACTAGTTGACACAGATTCTGTTTCATCATTATGCAATCCAGGTGAAAGAGAAATCATTGTTAACCTTTTTATACATTTGAATTAAATAATTGTCAGCCAAGCAGAATCTGAAATAGAACAAAATATTTTTTTCAGTAAAATATACTACTTTGCCATAAATAAGCATATAACTTATTGCATAAATATATAGGGTATATGAGCATAGACTTTCACATGATCCACCACTCACCACTCTATCTCATATCACTGATACATTTGAACACATATATGTTAAAAAGACAAATAATCACCAATATACGTATTTCATGCTAAACCAGCAATCATCAGTTGGTCCAGATTATCATCTCTACACATATATGCAATAAGTGCTCAGATATATATTAAGATAGCTAATCCTCATACTTTAATGGACAGGCTTCAATCTACTCCACACTCCAACTCTTCAACTGTCCATCCAATTGAAAATCTGATGATGGAAATGCTCAAAGGTCACCCTGAGGCTGAGATTCTTGCCACATCCATGTTGACCTAAAGTGTTTAAGAAAGTTGTAAATGAACAGGCAAAACTCTCTATACATAAGAAATGGTGATCATATGATGTTTATTGGCTTAAAGATTGTAAATGATATATGTTAAAATAGAAATCAATACATAGGAAAAATAAGAAGAAAATTATATTACTTCCTTTCAAGAATCTAAAGGTATAGGTCCAATTATCATGCTAATACTATCATTGTGCTATTACTAACAACCCAATATATTTGAACATTTTAAATAAAGTTTAAATTTTTGTAATCATATTCAATGCTTAATATTATGTGACAGAAATTGTTCATTATATATTTATTATTGAAGTAGTGTTTTTATAAATATTCTTTTGAGTATTGTAATATCCAAGATCTATATCTTAATAAACCAAAAGTTCAATGAGTGTAGAAATGTTTATAAAATCAAGTACCTATTTCTAATCTACAAATCTAAATCATACAGACAATTATTCACTGTCTCATCTATAACTTTTGTCACTATGCAGATGTAATGTACTGTGCTAAAACCATTTTAAACATCAGGTTGTTTTTGATTGTTTAGTGTCTAAATTTCACTGTAAACAAATTGTAATTACTTTGATAAAGACCTTAGCTAGAACTTTTAGAAGTTTGATAGAATTATAATTTCTAATATATTTTTCATTGTCTTGCTTAAGTATCAATATTATTATTCTTCCAATTATTATATACATCTTTTTCATTTAAATATTTGATATAAAGATTTGCCAACATTTTTTTTTATGTTTTCCCTGTTTTTTTTTAAAGTATCAATTATAATTCAATCTTTCCTGGAGCTTTCTCACCTTTTTCTTTAAAATACTTGGCAATTCAGAAGATGTAACAATTGTAGATAATACTTTGTTTTCTTCTTTTTACAATTATAATTTTTTTTTTTTAGAATTTTTTCACACATTTCATGTTATTATTCCTGTAATACCAAACTATTATTTTACATTTTTGAGATTTTTATTTCTTTTTGTAGCTTTCGATCCAATTTACAATCATATTTTTTTATTCCATTACAAGCTTATCCACAGACCCAATAATTTAGAAAAGCTTATCATAATTATTCTTAAAATAATCATTTTTTACAAATACAAATCAACTAAAATTTTAATTATATATAACTTCATCTGACACTCAAGATCTTAAATAGTGAATAAATCAAGCATCAAAACTATCAAATATGAAACTTTTATATTATTGATTAACAGTTACAAAAGTCACAGTTGTCACAATTTTCATAGTATATGACAAATTTTATTTCAACTTTTATGTATTGTAAATAGAATGATTCATCTTAAAATTTAATTTATAATTATGATTAAATAAATAATGCAAACAACTAACACATTTCTGTTTTAGTATGGAATAATACAATAAAGCAAACATTTTTTTTTTTAAAAAAATACTTTAATACTTAAACATATGTTTTAAATTATCACATTTTGAAAAATCCGTTTCTACCCTTGCTGAATTTCTTGAATAAATTTATACTAATTAGATAAACAAAAGATTATGCCAAAAATATATAATTTTTATTATTAGTGTTTACAACTAAAATAATTTTAATGCATAATGAACCCCATTGAGATTTTATTCTTGTAGCAGAGTGATAGATTGGAAATGATAACGATTACTTTAAATTATATACAAATGGATCGTAAAATATTTCCTTTTAAAAATAATATTTGTATTTTATGTTTTGTAGCTTTTTTAATATGTTATATAATTTCTTTAGTCATTTTCAATATCTGGAATAGTATATGACCATATAAGCTAATAAACTTGGATTGAAAATATTACTGTGTTTTCAATTTTATTCTCATAGTTTTGTAGTTAAATAGAGATAAAAGGTGGCTGCTGGAGAGTTGCATTAGATCCTAAGATCAAGGTGCAGTGCTCTCAGATCCAAGGCTCCTCACTGATGAAAACCACAAGCTAGAAACTAGTCTGGGAATATTGAAAGAGTAGGCACTAGATAGGGATTTTATGCACAAGTCTTTTAGAATCCATTGATTACTCTGTCTTGCACTGAGTGGCACTACTCTATAGAGAGTTTTACCTGTTTTAATAACAGTTATGAGCAAGCATAAGAAATAGTGATCATGTGATGTTTAATGATTTAGTAATTTAAAATGCTTAATTTGAATTGCTTAAAATCATTAGATTTTTCTCAAATGTTTTTGATAGAATACAGCGTTAAATTTGTCAAGTAATTTTTTTGATCACCAGTAAATTTAAAATTGAATTTTTTTTTAAAAAAATTATTTTTTATAAAAATACCTCCCTAAAGTGTTAATATGGCAGGTTTTGAAAAACTGACACTTATAAATTAGACATGTCTGACTGTCCATTTTTGTAATCTGTGGAATGTTAAGTTAAAATCATTTTGTTTGCACTTATTGAAAATGAATATTTTCATGTACTAATATTATTTTGACTATAAAATTTTGAAAAGAAAAATTCTCAATTTAGAAGTATGTAAGCTAAATTTAATATATAAGCAAACTTTTTAAGAATTATTATAATAATATAAAATTATTTATTTATGATGATTAATTTCAAATTAATAGATTTTTTTGGTCAATGAATTAAATGTATTTTATATATACATTTAATTACATTAATTATTTAAAAATAGATTTGCTATTTGGTTATGTAAGTTGGAGGTAAATTTATCATCTATATCTAACAATACCTGAACAATTTAAGCCAATTGGCAACTTAAATTATAAATTATTTAGACTTAAAAATTATTATTAAAATTGGAACATAATATATTTAAAAATCATAAATAAAATACAACAAATAAAAAATATTTTATAAAATATATAAAAGGTGAATTTTTTAACAAAATAATTAAGAAATTTATACTATAGTTCTTGTAATATACATAGTTGTATCGATAAACTAACTCATATGATCAATATAGATAAATAAGCATATAAAATGCCCAATGAAAAAGTGATTAGTAATTGATTCTGTTTCTAACTATCTGTAGTACCATCTCTTAAAATATACATTTGTTAAGTAGAAATATAGTATAACAATTTTAAGGTAATCACATAAATCATAAATTAAAGTATAAGACTTGACAAACCTTACCATAACCCACAATAGAAGAATACATTAGCATTAAATTTTGCTTTAAAATAGACAAAACTGTCACTGAACTGTTTGAAATAATTTAAACAGCATATAGCAAAAAATACAAAAGTTGTGATTTGCAAGATTTTATGATGTAAAAGAGAACACGGAAATAATTAATGAAGTTATGAAATATACTATAACATTTCAGTTCATAACTTATGATTCAAAGACATTACTGTCTTATGATTTATAGGGAATATATGTTACTATATAATACATGCATTAAATTGATAGATAGAATCTCAGACAGATTGTAGAGGTGATCAGTTATGTCTTCATTATGGGCATAAGAAGTTTGAGGTCTGGCAGCAAGGAAGGCTGATGCAGCAATATATGGACTTTGAGATTCCGAATCTATGATTACAATACAATACTACACTATAAAAAAATCTCACTTAATAATAAAGTTATTCATATTATATATAAAAAGTCAAAGAACAATTGAAAAAGTAAACATAATAATAATAATAATAATAATAATAATAATAATAATAATAATAATAATAATAATAATAATAATAATAATGATGATGATGATGATGATGATGATGACAATAGGAATGCTAAAAATAATAAGTAACAAGATGATATAGTTATAATTTAGGATTGAAAAGTAATAAAACAACAAGGTAATAAGATTATAATAGTTCTGTTGTCTACCCAGGCATTTATGCAATTAAATAAAAAAAAAGCAACACAAATGAAATCAATATTAGTTTATTATATATACATGACAATGTATATAAATATACTATAATCATATATTTGGTCCTGTGAGTTAAATATATGCTGTAAAGCTTTGATTAAACATTTTTATTGTAATTAATAAATTTCCTTATTGGTATTAAATTATAAAATCTTAGCTAAATTTTTTAATTTACTGATTAAAGTAATTTACTCAGCATATTAATTATTAGTTGCTTAAGAAATACTAATTAGATCATTTAATATTTCTTTAAAAAATCCCAAGTTAATAACTTAAATCTGAATAAGAGTTATTTTAAAGCATGATATGTTTCAAGTATATACAATAAATAATGCCCCTGTTATTATAAAGTGTAATTATTTTATTTGTCTTAGGATTTTTATTTGCTAGTTTTTTTGAAATAAATGACTTTAATGTAATACTTCATAAAATATTGGTTCATATAAGAATTGTTTAAAGTTAAAAGTTAAAGATATTGAGCTTAAATATAACTGGTTGGAATAAGTTTCAATTTAAATGTTTTAATAAGTAAAAATTTAGCTTCATTGCTTTTAAATTATTCATTATATATATATATATCTGAGTGTATATGCATTATATATATATATATCTGAGTGTATCTGCATGTATCATGAATAATTGGAAAGTTTAAAAATAATTATTGAAAGTTGTGTTTTATAAAAAACATACATTAATTAATAACAATATTAAAAGCTTTCAAATAATGTAGAAATAGGATATTTTGAGTAAGTAATTTGTTTTATTAAAGTCAAATAAATAATTTATTTAATAATTAAATAAAGTTAATAAAATTAACTATATAAAAATTATTATTAGTCTAGACATCATGTGAATAGATAGTCTGATTTAAAAAGTTCAAGGTTAGGTCAATTAATTAGAAGGGTTAACCTCTACTAGTAATTTAAATACAGCACCTTCATACTTAAATAAAATTGATGAATTACATCATATGGTATATAATGCAGTAGAAATCTTTATATTGACAGT
The DNA here is from genome assembly GCA_028023455.1 of Epiperipatus broadwayi. NCBI lineage: Eukaryota > Metazoa > Onychophora > Udeonychophora > Euonychophora > Peripatidae > Epiperipatus > Epiperipatus broadwayi. The sequence goes on from JAQFVV010013170.1 coordinate 142,710, forward strand.
TGTTTTGGTATAAAAAAAACTAGAACTAAAATAATTAATTGGATTGATTTTTGCTATTTGATATTTTTTTAACTTTAATTTCATAGTTTAAAAAGTTTTAAGGTGATTTTTTTTCAAAATGACTGGGTAAAGAATTAAGAATTTTTCTGGCAATACAATTCTAAATGCATGTATCCAACTATCTATCAAAAAGTAAAGTATGGGAAGATGCAATCAATTAAATTACTTTTTTAAGTATGATTATAAAGTGTTCTTAAATAGAAAAGCTAGTGGAAGCCAACTACACATTGGAAAGTGTGTTTTGTTTAGCCCTTGTTATAAAATGTTAATTAATTTGAACTTTTTGGCTATAAATAATAATTGTGTTTAACACTTTATAATTATTAAAATTTGATATTGACATTAATCATAATTATTAATGAAGTACTTACTAAGTTTTGATAAAACTGTAACCTAAGGATCAATAATTTGTGTGAATAATGATTATGTAAAACAATCATCCATAATTTGATTTGGAAATAAGTTTAAAAATTATTACATATGTGTCAAAGCAAAGGAATAATGATGATTAATTATCTTAAAAGCATTGACTGTATTAGAAACAAAATTAATTACAATAATTTAAAATTGCATTATATAATTTTAAGGAAAAAAAAAGTTGTAAAGATAAATTTCTTTTTCACTACTTTAAAGAAAATATTTTATTCACCTGTTTTTCTATTAATGCAGAAAAGCTAACATTTGATCAATATAATAATTATGCTGAATTAATTTATTTATGTATTTTGAATATTTTCTGCTTTGATTATTTGTTTGAAATATATTACCTTGACAAAGAAAAAATGATTTAAACTTATATTGTGCATTAATATTATTAAAGAATAAGTGAACACTATAATATAGAAATTTCACAAAAGATTTATTATTGTTTAATATCCTCTCTCTGCTCATTTCTTCTCAAATTTGTGCTTCAATTATGAATATTGTTATAAAGAAATTCCTGTTCTTATTCTTAATGTGCATATTTTTTATCTGTCAGAATGAAAGACTGTTTTGCAGTATTTTTGTTAAAGAAGATAATAAAAGGGGTTTAAATAAAAATAATTATTTTCATTATAAGACGAAAAGAACTTTAAACCTTAATCTAAAATGATAAAACAAAATATTTAGCATATATATTTGATAGATTTAAACGTATTATTATTATATAATTTTTATGATGTATTATTATTAATATTATTTACGGAATATAAATATATTTGTGGTGGTACACATCTGTGAAGCAGATTGGGTAAGAAGTATTTTGGTAAGGAAAGGTTATTTATTTATAATTAAAAGTTCTCTGAATTATTATTTCAGACTAATGAATATACCCGGCATATATCAGGGTTTTATATTTGATGTAAATGTGTATGAATAAAATTATTTGTGATTCAGTGTGTGAATTTAGATAGCACATACAATTTAATGTTAATATCGCTCTGCATTTATGATTTGTCAGTGTACACATATAGTTAGACCAAAGAGATGTATTGTTAGTCTATTGAATGTGTGTGTGAGTTGAATAATTATTTATTATCATTTATTTCAAATTCATGCCTCTTATAGTTAGTTATTGATATGCTGCTTGAAGTCAGCTATCAATTTAGGCAAATTTATGTGGGTATTTTATTACTTTTGCATGCATTCAGCCCCTTCATGAATGAGAATGTGTCTTGATTATTTGTCAGCATTGCCTGCATATAGTTACTGGGTGTCTAGTCATATTTTGGCTTATTCATATTTTTGTCATCCACTTTGCCTGTAATTCAATGTTAATGAGTATTTTGGTATCTTAGAATAATTTAAGGCATGTCCATCTTTATAGTATATTATTAGCTCTAATACAATTTAAAATTAAATTATATTGTGAGTAGCAATCATATTTTTTCCTCACCTCACCCTAAATGTTTGCAATATTATATCAGTGTAATTATTTTGCATAATATTTTTGTTATCTTGATAAAATCTATCGTAACTGTATCTCCATATTGATTTTCAAAGCCATTTTTAATTTGTAAAGTATACAATATACTTCTGGTGACCTGCATATAGGCACACATCCATATTATTTACTCCAATAAACATCACATGATCACCATTTCTTATGCTTGCTTATAACTGTTATTAAAACAAACAAAACTCTTCATAGAGTATTACCACTCAGTGCAAGCCAGAGTAATCAATGGATGCCAAAAGACTTGTGCATAAAATCTACATGCAGTGCTCTCAGATCCAAAGCTCCTCACTGACAAAGGCCACAAGCCAGAAACTAGTCTGGGGAGATTGTATGAGTAGGCACTAGATGGGGATTTTATGCACAAGCCTTCTGGCATCCATTGATTACTCTGGCTTGCACGGAGTGGCACTACTGTATGGAGAGTTTTGCCTGTTTTAATTATTTTACTATTAGTACATAATGTTGAAAAAGACCATATTAGATAAATCTGAGAACTGTTAGGTAATAATAGGTACTTTTATTATAAATTCTTTAAGAATTCTTTTATGGAAAGAAATATTTTATTTATCAAGTAGTATCAATATTTTGTTAGTCTACTTAAATTAAATTAAAAAATGATATTTTTTGTAAATGAATATTTTATTGTATAAATATTATTTTACACTATAAATAAATATAATTTGCTATTAATTAAATACTTTTCAGTTTTTTTGCCATTATTCCATTATCGCATTCATTATTCAGATAATATAATATAATATAATAAAGTTTTATTATTCATTACTTATATAAGAATGCATTTCAATATTCACATAAAATTTATGTTTTACTAATTATTTATTTACCTGCATTATAAGAAGATAAATACTCTATTTATTTGTTTTATTTCAAATGCATTTGTAATGTAGTTGGTAGCATAAAATGTACCCTTCCTACTAGCTGCATTATTCCATGTTAGTACTTGTCGAAAGTTTATATCAAAAGATGTGAAATTTAGGAATTTTATATATGGTAGAAATGAAATATTTATGTTGAAGATTTCTAAGATATTTTAGAAATGTATTATCTGTTAGCCATATGATATTTAAAATATTTAAATATTTTATTATTGAGTATTCGTATTTCTGCTTATCTAAGAAATGTTTAATCTGTAGCTTGAATCATTATTACTTTTGTACTAAGTACTTTTTTTGATGAACCCTGAGATATAGACATTTAGAACCTGAGATGAAATTATTTTAATTAAAATATATTCATTTAAGTTGATATAAGAACTTGATCGGTTAATAATTATAATTAAAAATTATGTTGTCTATAATGAGAATCATACTCTGTGGAAAATCCATAGCTATTATGATGCCTACCGGAGTGACCTTTGATTATAGTAGCTCGTGTAAGGTCACAATAGGTAAACAAACTAATTATTAATCTTTAATTGAATGAGTCTCTAACATAAACATCTTTTGTAGTTTATATATTACTTCTGCATGCATATAAATTGATAATACCTTTTGTTCACATGCTTGCTTCATTTACTGTGTGAATTCTATGTATATATAGTTAATTTGCATAAATAATTTACGTTTATGCTAATTTATTGTAAAATTTGCTAGATTAAATAATAAAATAATTAAGTAAGTGTTGTGCAGTAAAACACACAGCAACAACATGAACATATGCAGCCACATTGTATAGACTGGCAAGTGTTGTAAAGACTGTCAGTCCACTACACTATGATGACCCCTAAGAAGTTAGAACTCTAGATTGAAGCAAGTAAGTCATGGGAAAGACTTCATTTAGTTCATAATGGATTGATAAAAATATACTTCTGATACTGTAATATATATATATTGAGCCGGATTGATTTACGATTCAATGGTTTTATTACTAAAATTAAAAAGGGAAAACAACTTCATTTTCATTAAATGTCTAATGCTAAAATTTTTATTATTTAAAACACATACGCATTTATATTTAAAGTAGATCATTTAATGTTTATAAAATTGATTTTAAAATAGTTTACTTTCACTACTTTGTTTATAAAATTGATTTTAAAATAGTTTACATTCACCGCCTGTTTAAATCAATTTGATTAAAAACAGACAAGCTTGCTAATTATATATTCCAGTTGCTTTTATTTTAGTCATATTTTTAAAGTTAATTCTAAAAAAAGCGGAGATTTAGTTTGTATTTGTCATTTTTGTTTCAATTATCCCTGGTTGGAAGTCTTAAATTAGATTGAGCGGGAAATTAATATTTGCCCTGCCTGGAATATAGAATGGACACTAATGAAAGTTTTGCACGGGAAATGTAGCGAGGCAACAATAGCCTGCCAATTTTTGGGAGAGAGAAGAGATTCATTATTAGATACACACTTGGATTATGGCCTGCAAAGAGATACCATTGTGAGTAGCTGTTCGGACATTTAATTCCTACTAAAAACTTAAATAATTATTGACAAACTTCGTTGCTGTGCAAGATGTCAAAATCCACCACTATGAGTTTTGCCATCATTAGAATGTCTGGCTAATTTAAACAAAGGACAGACCCATGCCTACCAGCTCTCCTTCAGTCATGCCATGAACCTCTAAAATAAACACTGCCTCTACCTTGCCACTGTCAAAGGACCTGAAAGATGAACTATTATCAAAAGTGCGCACTCGTCACTAAATCACTAGAACTCTGCCTTACCGTAAGCTAAACTTTTTCCTATTCTAGCCAGGGTAAATAAATTGCATTTAATTAAATCTCCACTCAATCTAATGATAAATATGTTTTAAAATGGTATTGATTGTTTTTTTTTATTATTTATTATCTGTATGTACTCTTTTCTAGTATTTAAAGTGTGTCTTGGAATCTTAGTTTTAAGATTCCAAGTTTGTTTGCAATTTTCGTTTATCAGAGGGTGCATTAGGAGATTGTATTTTATATGTTTAATATATACCTGATTATTTCGATAACTATTACAAAACACATTGGCAGTTTTCGTAGTCTTTATTTATTCACCTGCCCTTAGTTGTAAAATAAAGAATCTTTAAGCATGTTTCGTTTGCGCTGTTTGTGCAAACAACAAAATCTTTTTGCTGGCTATTTGTCAAGTTATTTCTTCGGGTTGTCTGAAAATAGTCTATTTCTTTCTGGATTACATAAGATCGTAATCAAATATCTGTTGCTGTCTTGTAGGTGAGATCAACCACATTTACTTTGAATGTAGTATTATGCACAGCAGTCCTGCGGCATTTTAACGACAGTAATTAGAATATTACTGCTCGAACGTTCATGCTGGTTTCGTTGATTTCCGGCGGGACAGTAACTGTTTTATTATCTCTGATTTAGGAAGCTAGAGTTGTTGTTTGTTTTTGTAATTTTACAACTGGCCAGCAAGAAGATATTATCCTAACCATTTCTTATATTTTAAGTGAGAGAATTTTGCTGCCAAAATGTTTAATGCCTTCATGTTTGTCGTACTCTTGTGCACTCTCTGGTAAATATGCATATGTTACTATAAGCCACTTTTGTATTCATGGCTAGATGTCTTCATTCTATTGCCCAACTTTTAATAAAATTAATAAATTGTTTAAACTTAATTTGGCTGACGTTTGTCTTTGTGCTTTGATTTCTCAACTGTCTAAATAATATTTAAGATATCTTGTTCCTCCCTGAGTGTAGTTCGGTGCCTTTTGATTCGCATATCCTGTCCACCCTAAAATAAATGTCTAGTTCCTATTTTCAGACTAGTGGCGCCCCCAGGGTCAGTATATGCGAATCTCAAAGATCTTTCTCCCATTACATATATAGTAATTTTTAGCGCATCAACGTGGGGCTTCCGAGTTTTCAAACCCATGTGAGATTTTGTTTAGATGGTTGAGAAAGATTTCAGGTGTAAGTGGCAAGATCTAGTCAGTAGAGGTTCGATTTTTGTTAATTATTGCATGTATTGTTGGAGCAGTTTGGTAGAACGGGGTTTCATCTTTTTCATATGACATAAATAAATAAACAATAAATAGCGTATTTTCTAAAAAAAGTCTGTCGGAGTTAATTTTTTTTTTGAAGAGTTAAATATATATAGTTCGTCTTTTTCATATGACATAAATAATAAATAGAGTTTTTTTTGTTGTTGTTTAAACAAAAAAAAATCGTTCGGAGTAAATTTTCGAATTTAAAAGTAGTAAAAATAGTTCGTTGTCTTCTTGCATATAAATAAATAGCATTTTATTTGCTTTGAGATTTTTGTTTAAAAAAAAAAAGTTAGTATAGCGAGTTAGCCTTGTGTAAAAATGGAAGGTAAAGAAGAAGGCGACAGGGCAGCAGGTTTGGAAGAGAGCCCTGTTTCATTTAAATACCCCCAGATAGTAGAAAAAGAAGAGAGCGAGACACAGATGTTGATAAGGTTAATATTGGAGATGAAACAAAACATAACAAAACAAAATATAGAAATAAAACAGAGTCAACAAACAATACTGGAGGAGCTGAGAGCAGAAATGAAAGAAATGAGAAGAGAAATGACAGGAAGAGTAGAAGAAACTCAACAAAAAGAAGTGGAGATGGAAAAGGATTTGAAAAATGAGATGAGTAAAGAGAGTCAGGAAGTAGAAAAAGTAGTCGTAAAAGATATAGAAATTGAAGTAGCACAGGAGAGTACTAGGACAGAGAGGGTGGAAATAAAGTTTGAAATAAGTAGAGAGTGGAGAGAGATAGATAATATGGTGGAGAAAGAAAATCTTGGAGACAGTTATAAGTTACCTCAAGAGGTTAAAAATGAGTTGAGTAAAATAACTGTTAGTTGTGAACAGGGGTTTAAAACTAAGGAAAAGTTTTCGGAATATGATTTTAAAACAGAAATAAAAGCCATTTATAAAGCAATCTTATTCAAGGCATGTAAAAAGTCTGTGGGAAATGAAGTGTTGCCATTTACTAGTGTTGATATGACGAAAAATAAAGTAGGAAAAGATGAAGAATTGGGAAGTTTTGTTAAGAAAAAGATTCAGGTATATACGCTAGAAAGCAAAACAGAATAGGAAAGAGACAAAATCATAAATTCTAGGCAGGTAAAATATAAGAGAGGGAAAGGAACTTATTTCAGAAAATTAATAAAAAGAGTAAAAGAACCGCCGGACAAAAGTTAAAGGTTCGGCTTTTAGCAATCAGACGGATTGTTTTAAAACAGACAAAAAAAATTGTTAATGATTTATGAGAATGGATAAATGTAAGAAATGAAATATTGTTTTGGTTTTTCATGAGTGCGTTCAGCCAAATTCCTAGGGGTAGTTTTTGAAATGTTTTTAGTTTAAAAAAAAAAAAGTTGCAGGAATTTTTTTTTTTTTGATCACATGTTGAGGCAGTTGAGGTGGATTGATTTATGATTCAATGGTTTTATTACTAAAATTAAAAAGGGAAACAACTTCATTTTCATTAAATGTCTAATGCTAAAATTTTTATTATTTAAAACACATACGCATTTATATTTAAAGTAGATCATTTAATGTTTATAAAATTGATTTTAAAATAGTTTACTTTCACTACTTTGTTTATAAAATTGATTTTAAAATAGTTTACTTTCACCGCCTGTTTAAATCAATTTGATTAAAAACAGACAAGCTTGCTAATTATATATTCCAGTTGCTTTTATTTTAGTCATATTTTTAAAGTTAATTCTAAAAAAAGCGGAGATTTAGTTTGTATTTGGCATTTTTGTTTCAATTATCCCTGGTTGGAAGTCTTAAATTAGATTGAGTGGGAAATTAAAATTTGCCCTGCCTGGAATATAGAATGGACACTAATGAAAGTTTTGCGCGGGAAATGTAGCGAGGCAACGATAGCCTGCCAATTTTTGGGAGAGAGAAGAGATTCATTATTAGATACACACTTGGACTAAGGCCTGCAAAGAGATACCATTGTGAGTAGCTGTTCGGACATTTAATTCCTACTAAAAACTTAAATAATTATTGACAAACTTCGTTGCTGTGCAAGATGTCAAAATCCACCACTATGAGTTTTGCCATCATTAGAATGTCTGGCTAATTTAAACAAAGGATGGACCCATGCCTACCAGCTCTCCTTCAGTCATGCCATGAACCTCTAAAATAAACACTGCCTCTACCTTGCTGCTGTCAAAGGACCTGAAAGATGAACTATTATCAAAAGTGCACCCTCGTCACTAAATCACTAGAACTCTGCCTTACCATAAGCTAAACTTTTTCCTATTCTAGCCAGGGTAAATAAATTGCATTTAATTAAATCTCCGCTCAATCTAATGATAAATATGTTTTAAAATGGTATTGATTGTTTTTTTTTATTATTTATTATCTGTATGTACTCTTTTCTAGTATTTAAAGTGTGTCTTGGAATCTTAGTTTTAAGATTCCAAGTTTGTTTGCAATTTTCGTTTATCAGAGGGTGCATTAGGAGATTGTATTTTATATGTTTAATATATACCTGATTATTTCGATAACTATTACAAAATGCATTGGCAGTTTTCGTAGTCTTTATTTATTCACCTGCCCTTAGTTGTAAAATAAAGAATCTTTAAGCATGTTTCATTTGCGCTGTTTGTGCAAACAACAAAATCTTTTTGCTGGCTATTTGTCAAGTTATTTCTTCAGGTTGTCTGAAAATAGTCTATTTCTTTCTGGATTATGTAAGATCATAATCAAATATCTGTTGCTGTCTTGTAGGTGAGATCAACCATGTTTACTTTGAATGTAGTATTACGTGCAGCAGTCCTGCAGCGTTTTAACGACAGTAATTAGAATATTACTGCTCGAACGTTCGCGCTGGTTTCGTTGATTTCCGGCGGGACAGTAACTGTTTTATTATCTCTGATTTAGGAAGCTAGAGTTGTTGTTTGTTTTTGTAATTTTACAACTGGCCAGCAAGAAGATATTATCCTAACCATTTCTTATATTTTAAGTGAGAGAATTTTGCTGCCAAAATGTTTAATGCCTTCATGTTTGTCGTACTCTTGTGCACTCTCTGGTAAATACGCATATGTTACTATAAGCCACTTTTGTATTCATGGCTAGATGTCTTCACTCTATTGCACAACTTTTAATAAAATTAATAAATTGTTTAAACTTAATTTGGCTGACGTTTGTCTTTGTGCTTTGATTTCTCAACTGTCTAAATAATATTTAAGATATCTTGTTCCTCCCTGAGTGTAGTTCGGTGCCTTTTGATTCGCATATCCTGTTCACCCTAAAATAAATGTCTAGTTCCTATTTTCGGACTAGTGGCGCCCCCAGGGTCAGTATATGCGAATCTCAAATATCTTTCTCCCGTTACAATATATATATATAGTGCCCTTTTCTATAGGTTAGAATCAGCTCATAACAGTAAATTATTAAAAATTTTAAATGTAGAATGTGTTTTCTTTATATAATAGTTATATTCTATTGATAATAGTTTAAACATACAATTTAAAGCTAAATAAAATTATGTAATGCATAAAATTATAATGAATAACCTTAAAACAGTTTAATAAAACTAAAAATACTAATTACATATGGTTGGAAAAGCTGGCCATAATAAATAATGCATCTATAAATGTTTTAAAATATGTTTAAAAAGTTAAATTTTAATAGTTTAAAACTTATAATTAAGTAAATGCTATATTTAAAATTATAAATTATATTTAATAATTATAATTAATATCATATATTCTAAAAGTAAGTTTTATGGTAGTAAAATATATATTTAATTCTATATTTTCCAAAATTATTATTCCAAATTTTATATAATTGTATTATTTATTCAATATAATAAGTATTGCAATGTATCATTTAATTTTCAGACAGTAAATTGGATAAGATCTGTCTAGGTTGTAAAATTATATGACCTGTATTATACAGTAATGCACACATGCTTGCTAGTATTTGAATTAATAAAGTTCAAAATATTTCAAAAATTGCATTATAGAATTGAATATATTCATTTGCCTATCATAAAAGAAAATATTAAATCAGTCATATAAAATGTTTTAAATAGTATTATAAGACGAATACAGTTTATAAAAATTAAATATTTTGTTTTAAAATAAAATAGATAAATTAAATATTAAAGGTGGAATAAATTTATTAAATATTGTTTTTAAAAGTCATTTTAAATGTTTAATGAACTTTTAGTAAAGTATAATAATTGATTTAAGATTAATATATTTAAATAATATTTTAAAAATTATAATGTGTCATATTTTATTTTGAAATTTAATTGTGTAAGACTGTAGCAATATGCAAATTCGGTATCAAATGAAAAGTAAGAATACACCAATAGGATGAGGTATTTTGTGGGGTATAAATACTCTTGCATGATGATGTCAGGGGTGATCGGTGTTGTTGGTGATTGATTTAAAAGTAATTTTAAATTTTTTTATTTTAGTCAAGTTTTAGTGCTCTCGTATATTTTATTTGCAAACTAATAGTATATTTATTTTTAAGTATTTGCAAAGAGAGCATATTATAAATATATTTTAATAACTTTATTAAAAATATGCATTGCTAATTTAAAGTTCGCATTACCAGGATTACTCATCGAAACTTATTATAACTTCGCAAATAAAAATATGGATATGCCAATAAGTGACACGCATTTAATTAAGTATATTTTAAAAATAAGTATAATAATTGTTAATGCAATATTAATGGTATTGAACAAAATAACTATTCCTGTAAGCATAGAATTATTTTGGACATTGTACAGTAAGCTTAACAGAAAAGGTACTTGCAGATTAAAAATGAACCACACATTTTTTATATAATAGCGAGATAGTTATGTTTAAGACTGACAAGTAATATTATAAGTTATATAATAATTTTATGGAAATATAATGCTATGAAGATAAATGTTTATCCCTTTTGAAGAAAAACATTATAAATATTTAAAAAAAACTATTATAAGTAAAAAAACTAATGGAAATTATTTTTGAAAAAGCATATGTTATAAAATCTAAGTTATATAGGGTTATATGCATTTTGCTAAAAATTATTTAAAAACTGATAATTTTAAAACAATAATGAAACAGCTATAAATGGATAATAAATTGTAAAATTATTCTAAAGATTAAACCTATAAAGAAATGGAATATGTGAGTAAACAGAAATATGGAATTTACAGAAATATTTTAAGGTTGTGCAAAAAGTTTATCCGGATTGCCCATAGTTAAGTTACCGGGACATGATGCATCACCAAGCCGATACAGGATATTCTAGAATAGAAGCTTCAAGTTATTATTTTTCAACATTATGATTTTATTATTAGTTTAATAATCAGTGTTCTGGACAATAGAAACCATAAACTATTATTCTATTAATTTTTCCAGAACAGATTAATGATTATTTTTATTAATTTTCCAAGATTTTCTAGACATCATAAATTATTTTTATTTTATCATTTAATTTTTAAAAAATCATTTATTGCACTGGAAATTCATACAATGCATGTGCCAAGTTCAGGGAAGTTTTGTTGTTTCATTGTCAAGTGCAAGAAATTTAGCAATGGTTGGAATTTTAAAAATTGCTCTTGAGGAGAACAACTTTATAAAGAACATGAATCAATTGAAGAGTCAATTGAAGATATACATAATTATAGTCTTGATTTTTTATTTATTAACTTTTTAAAATGTAATATTATTTTTAATTACAAGAGTAGGAACATGAATATTAATTTTAGTACTAATGATATAATAATCTTACAATAAAATAGTTTGATATTTTAAAATAAGTTAACATTTTTAAGTATAGAAGTACGAATATCATATATGCAATGTTTATGTTAGTTAATGGACATGAAGACATCATAAGTGATTACAAGTCGATATCACATAGGTAATAATTGTGAATATTGATATATTTTATGATGTATTTTTTTTTCATTTTCTTTTTTGCAGATTGCCAATAAATTATAATGTATGGAAGTATGAATGTTAAATTATAAGTAAACACATTTGTACAACACTTTTAAATTATGAGATTAGGATTTATTTCTGGGAATATTCATACTTTAATTTCATACTAGTAATATAACACAACATGATGAGGAATAGTTATATGATTCTTTTAAAAACTTTAATATTATTAGATATTCAAAGTATTTATATGACTAGTTTGTATGTGTTTAAGAATATGAGATAGAAAAGTAAAGCATACTTTTCTTGTAGATTATTGAGATCATTCTAAGTACAATTTAATTTTGTTTATTATTTTTGAATATATGATTTAGTTATTTGTCGATGTTAGATTTGATAAATATATTAGGAAATGTTGATAAGATAGTGACTTTGGGAGTAAGCTGGAGAACATGAAATGAAAGATATGACATTAAAGTAGGATGTATTAAGGGGAATAGGAATAGCATTTTTGTAATCTTATTAAGTATACAGTACAGTTAACAATGCCCTGTAACTGATATATTTATTTATGGACAGGGTCTATTTTCTTTATGTATTGGTGTTTAATAAAGCTGAAGGAATAGCTTTAACATCATTGTTAGTATTGGAGGACATTAGACAGAATAGGTCATGCTTCTATTTTTATAGATATACTGTGCCATGGCATTTTTATTCAATATGTACTATGAGTTAGACTCTAGTTTTCTTCCCTAGGCCTACACATCTATTCGCTGTCTTGATTTCCAAAGTAACTACATCGCACAGCATTGAATATTTTTGTAAAGAAATAATAAATAATTTAGAGTTTAAGATATGGTATTGTCTGAATAAAATAAGTTCATTTACTTGTAAAAAGGAGTAGAGTTTGTGCAAGTTGGAATTGAAAATCCAACGGACCCAAAAGGAAAAAGAATCATAAAAATGTTGTAAATTTATTTTGAAAATAAATAAATTTTAGGAATAAAATAAATAAAGCAAAGTTGCTCTTTGAAATGTTTAATAACTTCTAAATATTTTATTTCATTTTTTATGAGTATTAAATATTTTTAAGATATAATGTTATAAAGCAAAACAATATAAAATAAGCATAGGTACAGTTTTGTATTATTTTAAATAATAAGGAATACATCAATGATTATAGCTATTCAGTATTAGAGTAATGTTAAATAAAATATATTGCATTTAATAATCATAATATAGTGAACAATGATGTCCACATAGTCTAGTAATAAATTAATAGATATTTTATATAGTATTTTTAGGCATTGAAAAACAAAAATTGTTTTTAGTAAAAGATCCATACTCGATATTATTATATTTTGTGCCTTCCATACTAAGTTTCAATGGATGTTTTAAAAGAAAGCATAGTGAAATAATATTTAAAGATATAATATGTTAAAATAAGTATAAAAAAAATATAATTTCCTCATAAAGATTGATCACAAGGAGATAAATAAAATTGTATTGTTTTATTATTATTATTAAGTCAGAGTGAAGACTTAAATAGATTCACTATTGTTTTTAATAACTATAATTAATAAGAAATGTATAATGGTGCAAATTGAGGATATACAGTGTAAATATTGTAAATAAATTGTTATTTAATTTTATTTGTTATAAATAAAACTTTGTTAAATTTGTTTTCAAAATTTGTTTTTCCATTAAAATGCATGATACAACTAGAATAATAGAATCAAACATAATATTTTTTGCACAGAAATAAATAAAGTATTATTTTAAGAATTCTAATATTGTCTTGGAATTTATTTACTTAAGTAAACACATTTTACATTATCTTACGGTAATAAATTAGTTATCATAATAGTATATCGAATTATATGCTTTCTATTGCCACACCTATATATTTCAGATTATAAAATGCTACCACATACTTATTATGCTATTATATGAAGATAAAAGAATATATTATAGTATTCTACTATTTTTATTATGGTAATAAAAATTATAGTGAAGAGAAAAAAGATACATAAAAATTAGTCCATCCAATGAAGAATATTATTATTTGTTAAACCATTAAGCATCACATGATCACATTTCCTATACTAGCACATTAATTGTTGATAAACAGAGCAAAACTCTCCATACAGTATTGCCACCTGTGCTAAACAGAGTAATCAATGGATGCCAGAAGGCTTGTGCATAAAATTCCTATCTAATGCCTACTCATCCAATATCCCCAGACCTGTTTCCAGCTTGTGGCCTTCATCAGTGAGGAGCTTTGGATCTGAGAGCACTGCATCTAGATCTTAGGATCTAATTCAACCCTCTAGCAACCACCTTTTATCTCTACTTAACTACAAAACTATGAGAATGAAATTGAAAACACAAAAAATATTTTCAATCTAAGCTCAATAGCTTATATAGTCATATGGGTGGCTGTAAAAGAGCCAAAGACATCAAAATGTATGGGTGCTGAACTGAGTTCAGACCAAATGACTATATAAGCTATTGAGCTTAGATTGAAAATATTTTTTGTGTTTTCAATTTCATTCTCATAGTTTTGTAGTTAAGTAGAGATAAAAGGTGGTTGCTAGAGGGTTGCATTAGATCCTAAGATCTAGATGCAGTGCTCTCAGATCCAAAGCTCCTCACTGATGAAGGCCACAAACCAGAAACTAGTCTGGGGATATTGGATGAGTAGGCATTAGATAGGGATTTTATGCACAAGCCTTCTGGCATACATTGATTACTCTGTTTAGCACAGGTGGCAATACTGTATGGAGAGTTTTGCTCTGTTTATCAACAATTAATGTGCTGGTATAGAAAATGCGATCATGTGATGCTTAATGGTTTAACACCAATCCTTCCTAATAGGATAGTGGTGGCTATGGTTGTAAAAGAGCCAAAGACACCAAAATGTATGGGTGCTGAACTGAGTTCAGACCCATATGACTATTATAAGCTATTGAGCTTAGATTGAAAATATTTTTTGTGTTTTCCAATTTCATTCTCATAGTTTTGTAGTTAAGTAGAGATAAAAAGTGGTTGCTAGAGGGTTGCATTAGATCCTAAGATCTAGATGCAGTGCTCTCAGAGACGAAGCTCCTCACTGATGAAGGCCACAAGCCAGAAACTAGTCTGGATATATTGGATGAGTAGGCATTAGATAGGGATTTTATGCACAAGCCTTCTGGCACCCATTGATTACTCTGGTTAGCACAGGAGGCAATACTGTATGGAGAGTTTTGCTCTATTATTTGTTATTATTATTATTATTATTATTATTATTATTATTATTATTATTATTATTATTATTAGTTAAGTGTAGTAGAGTATGACATAAAAATCCCTTATCATGTTTTACTACAGTGATTTTAATTAACTTAGAATAGTTTTATGAACCTGAGATTTTATTGAGCTAAATTATTTTAGATAAAAGATTAAGATTTAATTATTAGTTTAATCTTAATGAGTAGGATGTATTAAAGTCATAAGAATACTATAAGTTTATTTATATGAGCTAGTAATAGGGGGGATAATGTTCTTATGCCATCGAGGTACTATCCTGTGGGATATTGGCTCAATGTAATCTTTCTTATTATCTGGATTTCACTTCCAAGTCTCATGATATAGTAAATATTTATTTATTTGTTTTATAAACTGAACATTTTTATTATATTTTGCTAGTAGAATGTTTTAATATTAATGCAGGATATTTTATTTACCAATTATTTGCATTTAACCAAATGTAATCAGTAACTGAGCTCACCCATTTTATTTAATATTATATTGCCCAGAAGTGAATATACAATCGGCATGTTAGATTATATATATATTGAACCGGAATGATATCTGATTCAATTGTTTTATTACTAAGACATAAAAAAAGGGAAAAACAACTTAATGTTCATTAAATGTCTAATGTTAAAATTTTTTATAATTATTTAAAACACATGCATGTTTATATTTAAAATAGATCATTTTAATGTCTATAGAATTGATTTTAAAATAGTTTACTTTCACCACTTGTTTTAATCCATTTAATTAAAAAAATAAGCAAACGTGTGATTACATTCCTGTTGCTTATTTTTATCAGTTCTAATTTAATTCTAAAAAGCGGAGATTTAATTGTGTTGTTGTTTTTGTTTAAAATAATCCCTGGGTAGAATTCTTAGATTGGATTGAGTGGGAAATAGGATAAAAAAAATTGCCTGCCAATTTTTAGAGAGAGGATAGTGGTTACATATTCTATAGAGCCTTGACCAAGCAAATACTTCTTATTATAATTAATCTGTGGAACTTCATACCATTAGCAAATTGGACTAATATTTTTTTCAAAAGCAAAATTTACATTTATTATTAAAACAATTTTGCTTCCTCCAATGTCAAAATATGCTGTTATACTTATTGGAACCAGCAATATGTCTTGCTAGCTTAAATCAAAAGATAGACTCACACCTGCCAGCACTTCTTCAGTCATGCCATGATCATCTAAAATAAACACTGCCTCTAACTTGCCTCTGTCATAAAGAGAAGTTGCCTGAAATATGAACTCATTAACAGTGTGCACTCTTCAGAAAACTAAATGAATGCTACTTTACCGAAAGATGAACATTTTCTTATTCTAGCCAGGGTAAATAAATTGTTTATTTAAATCTCCACTCAATCTAATGATAAGTATGTTATAAAGTTGTAATAATTATTTTAATTATTTATTATCTGTATTTACTTTTTCTAGTATTTAAAGTGTGTCTTGGCATCTTAGTTTTAAGATTCCAAGTTGTTTTCATTTATCAGGGGGTGCATTGGGAGATTGTATTTTATATGTTTAATATATGCCTAATTATTTCATTAACTATTGCAAAATGCTTTGGCAGTTTTCATAATTTTTATTTACTCACCGGCCCTTAGTTGTTGTTGTAAAATAGTGAATTTTTAAACACGTTTGGTTTGCACTTTTTGCAAACAACAGAATGTTTTTGCTGGCTATTTATCAGGTTCTTTTTTTCTAGATTATGTAAGATGGTGATCAAATATCTTGTTTCTGTCTTGTATGTGAGATCAACCATGTTTGCTTTAAAAGTAGTATTACACACAGCAGTCCTGTGGCATTATAATGACAGTAGTTAGAATGCTACTGATCGATCATCCACACTGGTTTCATTGATTTCCTACAAGACCGTAACTGTTTTCATATCTTTGAATCATGAAGCTAGAGTTGTTTTTTTGTTTTTGTAATTTTGTAACTGGCCAGCAGGAAGATATTATCCTACCCATTTTTTATATTTTTAGGTGAGAGAATTTTGCTGCCAAAATGTTTAATGTCTTCATGTTTGCCGTACTCTTGTTCACTCTGATAAATATGCGTATGTTAATATAAGTCACTTTTGTATTTGTGGCTAGATTTCTTTACTCTGTTGTCAAACTTTTAATAAATTTATCAAATTGTTTACATTTATTTGGCTGATGTTTGTCTTGGTACTTTTATTTCTCAATTATCTAAACAATCCATAAGATCTCTTGTTTCTTCCTGAGTTTAGTTTGGCACATTTCGATTCACATATCCTGTCCACCCTTAAAATAAATGTCTAGTTCTGATTTTTGGACTAGTGGCCCCCTTGTGGTCAGTATATGCAAATCTAGAAAGCTTCGTCCATTACATATATTAATTTTTAGCGCAGCCAACGTAGGGCTTCAAGTTTTCAAGCCCATGTGAGATTTTGTTTAAATGGTTGAGAAAGATTTCAGGTGTTAGAGGCAAGATATAATAGTCGGGTATCAGTTTTTGTTCCTTATGGCATGTATTGTTGGAGCAGTTCAGGAGAATGGGGTTTCATCTTTTTCATATGACATAAATAAGGAATAGCGGTTTTATTTTTAAGAAAAGAAAATCTTTCGAAGTTGGAATTATTTTTTGGGAATTTAAAATTGTTAAAAATAGTTTGTATGCCTTTCCATATAAAATAATTAATAAACAGTGAACAGCGTTTCTTTCGTAGTTAAAATTTTATTTTAAAATAGTAAAATAAATATTGGGAAGTCTTTTTCTTGTGACATAAATAAATAGTTAAATAGCGTTTTTGTTTTAGATTGATTGACAAACTTAGTATTAAATAAATAGTAAGAGGCATTGTTTTCTATGACTGACAATAAAAGTATATATATATGACCTGTTAAAGAGTGCCAAGATGGGAGGGCAAATTTATAAGGAAGTTGAAAATAGGCAAAGTAAACCTAAAGATAGAAGATTGATCCTGATAAAGTTTTTGTGGCAGATAATGGGGAAAGTCCAGCTGTGCATCTGGAAAGCCTTCAACAAGTGCTTCAGTTCCATGAATAGAATGAACAAGAAAAGATTACAGTGGCCTGTAATCATTTGAAGGGTGTGGCCATAGATTGGTGGCATACTTTAAGTGTAAAGCCACATATATTTGGGGATTATAGATACACCATCATGCACAGTTTTTGGTGTGAAGAGAAACAATATTGCATCTTTAGAAGAGTTTTGCAGCAAGCATATTCCAAAGGGGATGGAGGAACTTATATGCAGCTTATCTGTAATCAAGCTGCAATACTGAAGTCGTTGACAGCATTGTCTTTGCCAGAAAGCCAGATAAGCTCAATAATAAGAAATAATATGCCAATGGCAATACAACAAGCCATGTTGGTTAATTATAAAATGTGTATAGAAGAAATAATAACATTATTGACAGAGATTGATTGTAGTAGGGATAGAATAAAGAAGAAAATCATACTTGATGGAGATGGGGAAACAGTATCCAATGTGGTGGTGGATAAAGATGAACCGACATTAGTTGGAGCCAACCAGATTTGTCTCATCATAAGTATAAAAATTGGATCCATCACAGCACACACTTTAATAGATTCAGGGAGTCAGATGCCAGTCATTTTTATTCACAGTTAAAACAACAGACTCACCTGTATACACTGCCTCTAAAGAGACTGCAAGTTAACATTGGCTAATGGAAAAAAGGCAAATGTAGAAACAAAGCAGGTTTGGATCCAGCTTCATCTGGGAAACATGGAAGTGGATCAAGTATTTTTAATAATGCCTGGGTTGATACAAGATGTCATAGTGGGAACAGATTTTCTTCATCAGCATAAATGTGTGCTTGATTATGGTCGATGCTTATTTCAGTGTAGAGAAACCATAATACCTTTAGAGGGATTAAAAAGTATCAGTCGTTACAAATACACTGTATGCAATCAGTCTTAGACATCACTGAAGTAAAGAATAAGGTGGAACAGTCCATACTAAAGGGGACAGAATGACATCTTTTAACACAGGTGTTGACGCAGTACCATGCAGTTTTTTTAATAGACCATGGGCTATTGAAGGGTATGTTCATCGAATTAAAATAAAGGAGGAAAACTATTTTCAAAGTCATTCTTACCTCATTCCATTTCAATATAAAGCTGAAGTGGATAGTCAGATACAACAAATGATCGAATGGGGTGTTATTGGTAAACAAGCATCATCTTATATTAACTCTTTGGTAGTAGTGAAAAAGAAAGATGGGGCAGCATAGAATATGTTTGGATGCTCACCTTGTAAATGCTATCACTATTCCTGAAAAAGACATTCCTTCTACAATAACTGAAATTCTAGCTAGATTTCAAGGGAAAACTGTCTTTAGTACATTTGACTTTACTTCTAGTTATTGGCAGATACTACTTCATCCATCCGATCATCAATATACGAGCTATCAGTATGAAGAGTATACATATGTCTTTAAACAGATGCCATTTGGGTTGATCAATAGTAGATCATGGTTGTTAAGCTGTTTGGATCAGATATTGTCAGAGAATGTTAAAAATATTATAGTAATGTACATGGATGATGTGGTTATTGCATCCAGAAATATTGAAGAGCACTTGGAGCATTTGGAGATAATTTTGACAAAATGCAGTCAAAAAAATGACACGATCAACTTGCAGAAAAATTACTTAGCCATAGATGAAAGTGGCATTTTTGGGCTTTGTAATCAGGGAGGATGGTATTAAACCCCATCTGTATAAATTAGCTGTAATTGAGCATTTCCATACAACTGCTAACAGATGTCAGGTGAGGTCATTTTTGGGTCTCTGCAACTTTTACCGCCAGTTTTATGAAAATTTTGCTGTAGAATCATCATCCTTAGTACAATTATTAAGAAAGGATCAGAAGTGGTTTTGGGGTTCAGAACAGGAGCAAGAGTTTTAGCTCATCAAGAAGTTTTTGAAACAAGTAGTTCTGGCTTACCCTGATTTTTCCCAAACATTTTATATTCAAACTGATAGTAGTCGACATGGATTGGGAGTAGTCTTATTCCAAATTGATGAGACAAAATGTCACAAGGTATTATATTTTTGTAGATGTACCCTAAAAGGGGCTGAAAATAATTACACGAATACTGAAAAGGAGGCTCTGGCCATTGTATGGGCCTTCAGAAAGTTCAAACAATTCTTGCTGGGCTCAAACATTGTTGTTAATACTGACCCTAAATGTTTAGAAATTTCTGAACAATAGTTACCAGACAAATGATCGGCTGATTTGGTGGAGCTTGATCTTACTGAAGTTTCAATATAGAGTGGTCTATTGCCCTCGCAAGGATCACATTGTGGCCAATGTCTTAAGTTGGCACACTGTAGATCTTTCACAACATCACCTACACTCTGATAACTTAAGTATCACTGTAGTTACATTGGCTATAGATGATGCCATGGAACAGGATTTACAGAAACTACCAGAACTACAGGCGAACAATCTGGATTATGCTCCAATGGTAGCATACAAGAAAGGAGCACTGAATCCCTCACTAATGGACCTATTCAAGTTAAAACAACAAAAAGGAGCTTATCATATTGAGGATGGTGTCCTTCAATACAAGGTTACTGTGGAAGAAGGTTCCTGGAGAATTCTCATACCTAAAAAGCTTAGGAATCAGTTAATTGAATATGTGCATTGGCTTTATGGACATTTTGGACCGCATAAGGTAGAGTATGTGCTCCAAGAATTAGTTTATTGGCCAGGGATGTACTCAAATATTTTATCAGTTCTCAGAAGTTGCCACACATGTTCTCAAACAAAACCTGTATAACCATTTATTTTGGTTGTGTGTCAACCAGAACCACAGAGAATGGCTGAAACAGACTGAGAATGTTGTTAATTACCTTAATTGGATGTTAAATGAGTCCACAGAGTTTACTTCCATTAGGCTGCATTTCGGAAGAAATTATCCTATACTTATCAAAGCTCCATTACCCATCAATTGTAATAATCCTAATGGAGAGAGGAACAAAGAAAAGGCTAGGATAAAATTAAAGCACATGGCTGAATTGCGCATAAGGTGTACAAACTGGAATCCTTGCCAATTCGATACTGGTGATTGGGTTTTTGTCAGAAAACCTCATGTGAGCAATCCAACAAGGCATCAATACAAAAAACTTTTTCCAATATATGATGGACTTTTTACTATAAAAATATGGCCAGAATGCCTTTCTTCTGGAAGACGAGTCTGGAATTCAGGGGTCCTATAATGCCCATAGTCTTAGACCTGCTAAACAAAGGATCAATAATGATAGGTAAGTAGCAAAAATTTGTCATAGATGTAATAAAGCAGTTGGTTGCAGTTAACACATAAAACAAATGACCAGCTAGGATTTTACAGGGGGGGGGGGGTTAACATATTTAAAAAAAGAGGAAGTTAACAGGAATTTTTTTTTGATCACATATTGAGGCAGTTGAACCGGATTGATATCCGATTCAATGGTTTTATTACTAAGACTTAAAAAAGGGGAAATAACAACTTAAAGTTCATTAAATGTCTAATGTTAAAAATTTTTATTATTATTCCAAAACACATACACATTTATATTTAAAATAGATCACTTTAATGTTTATAGAATTGATTTTAAATAGTTTACTTTCACTGCTTGTTTTTAATCCATTTAATTAAAAAAAGAAGCAAACGTGTGATTACATTCCTGTTGATTATTTTTATCAGTTCTAATTTAATTCTAAGAAGCGGAGATTTAATTGTGTTGTTGTTTTTTTGTTTTTGTTTAAAATAATCTCTGGGTAGAATTCTTAGATTGGATTGAGTGGGAAATGTAGCAAGGATAAAAAAATTGCCCACCAATTTTTAGATAGAGGATAGTGGTTATTTGTTCTATAGAGCCTTGACCAAGCAAATACTCCATATTCTAATTAATCTGTGGAACTTCATACCATTAGCAGATTGGACATTTAATTTTTTCAAAAGCAAAATTTACATTTATTATTAAAACAATTTTGCTTCCTCCAATGTCAAAATATGCTGCTATACTTATTGGAACCAGCAATATGTCTTGCTACCTTAAATCAAAAGATAGACCCACGCCTGCAAGCACTTCTTCAGTCATGCCATGAACATCTAAAATAAACACTGCCTCTAACTTGCCTCTGTCATAAAGAGAAGCTGCCTGAAATATGAACTTATTAACAGTGTACACACACTCTTCAGAAAACTAAATGAATGCTACTTTACCAAAAGATGAACGTTTTCTTATTCTAGCCAGGGTAAATAAATTGTGTTTAATTAAATCTCTGCTCAATATAATGATAAGTATGTTATAAAGTTGTAATAATTATTTATTATCTGTATTTACTTTTTCTAGTACTTAAAGTGTGTCTGAAAATCTTAGTTTTAAGATTCTAAATTGTTTTCATTTATCAGGGGTTCATTGGGAGATTGCATTTTACATGTTTAATATACACCTAATTATTTCATTAATTATTGGAAAATGCTTTGGCAGTTTTCATAATTATTATTTATTCACCGGCCCTTAGTTGTTGTTGTAAAATAATGAATTTTTAAACACGTTTGGTTTGCACTTTTTGCAAACAACAAAATCTTTTTGCTGGCTATTTATCAGGTTCTTTCTTTCTAGATTACATAAGATCATGATCAAATATCTTGTTGCTGTCTTGTGTGTGAGATCAACCATGTTTGCTTTAAAAGTAGTATTACGCACAGCAGTCCTGCAGCATTATAACGACAGTAGTTAGAATGCTGCTGATTGATTGTCTGTGCTGGTTTCATTGATTTCTTACAAGCCCATAACTGTTTTCAGATCTTTGAATCAGAAAGCTAGAGTTGTTTTGTTTTTGTAATTTTATTACTGGTCATCAGGAAGATATTATCCTTCCCATTTCTTATATTTTTAGGTGAGAAAATTTTGCTGCCAACTATTTAATGTCTTCATGTTTGCCATACGCTTGAGCACTCTCTGATAAATATGCGTATGTTAATATAAGTCACTTTTGTATTCGTGGCTAGATTTCATTACTCTGTTGTCCAACTTTTAATAAAATTATCAAATTGTTTACATTTGTTTGGCTGATGTTTGTCTTGGTACTTATATTTCTCAATTGTCTAAACAATCCATAAGATCTCTTGTTTCTTCCTGAGTTTAGTTTGGTGCATTTCTGTTCACATATTCTGTCCACCCTTAAATTAAATGTCTAGTTCCAATTTTCGGACTAGTAGCACCCTTGTGGTCAGTATACGTGAATCTACAAAGCTTTTGTACATTAATATATATATATATATAGGGATATGAACTACATGAAATATATATATTGGGGATCATTGATTTTTTTTACATGTATGTGGTCATATGAATTGGTTGTTTGAGATGAAATGGAGTGTGAACATAGATTGAAAATCCTAAATCCTTCTATTTACTATAGTAGACATTTATTATAATGAATAAATAGGTTAATTTCTGGTACTGATAGACTCTTACTCAAAATGAACAGAATATAAAAAAGTTAGAAATATGAGCACAGGAAACACTTTGAAAGCTATAAATAACATTTTTGCAAATCATGGCTATCCTGAAATTATTGTTTAAGATAATAAAACTGTTTCATGTCTGATTTTTTAAAATACTTTTTAACAATTCAAGGAATTTACTGTTTGTTGACACTCCAAATTGAATTCAGATCCATATGACTATATAAGGCTAATGGGCTTGGATTGAAAACATTAAGGTGTTTTCAGTTTAAGACTCATAGTTTTGTAGTTAAGTGGAGGTAAAAGTTGGCTGCTGGAGGGTTGCATTAGATCCTAAAATCTTGGTGCCATGCTTTCAGATCCAAGGCTTCTCTCTGACAGAGGCCACAAGCCAGAAATTAGTCTGGTAATATTGGATGAGTAGGCACTAGATGGAATTTTATGCACCAACCTTTTGGCATCTATTGATTACTCTAGCTTGCTGAGTGTGGCATACGTATAGTGAGTTTTGCCAGTTTTAACAACAGTTATACACAAGCATAAGAAGTGGTGGTCATGTGATGTTTATTGGTTGAACTTCTATATCACCCAATATTTAATGGCCTGTCAGGAAAAGCAATAGAACATTTTAAATAAGTATAATTAAAATTTTATAGAGTGGTATTAATGATGCTCTAATGGAAACTGTGTTCCATCATTATTTAATTCCATGTACATTGAGTAAACCATCACTGACTAAAATGTTATTGCATCAAATATGCCAAATCTACCTGTCTGTATTAATACCTAATATATCTTTAACTATGTTCAAACTTACTAAATGTCATACTTAATTTGTCCATAATGGTGCTTCCATAATACTATTAATAATCATTTCAACTTTATATTCTTATCAGTTTTCATCCAATATTATGATCTTTTCAAGACATAATTATTTAGATAATCACATGATTATAATGATTACTTCATTTAAAGTACACATGTATATAACAAAAATACAGTAACTATATAAATATATACCTATACAATTCTAGAATTAAACTTGGTTGGAGTGCTTTTGGTAAAAATAACATAATACTAAAAGGAAATATGCATATGCGTTTGAAAAGGAAGGTTTTTAATAAATGTGTTTTACCAGTTCTTACTTATAGATCTGAGACTTAATACTTAATAGAAGAGCCGTACAAAGACTTCAGACCACTCAAAGAAGTATGGAGAGATGCATGTTGGGAGCAACAAGAAGAGATCTAAAATGCAATATATGGGTAAGAGAAAAAACAGATGTTACTGACCTCATTGAAAAAAATTAATAGACTGAAGTTTGGCTGGACATATTGCTAGAAGAGAAGAAAATAGATGGACAGTTGAAATCCGAAACTGGATTCCAAGAGACTGTAAAAGACCTAGAAAGAAACAATATGTGAGATGGATGGAAAAAATAAAAAAGTGTGTAGAGGTGATGTGGAGAATAGAATCTAAAGATCAGAGAAGGTGGATTGAGACCTTCATCCTACAGTGGATTGAAAAGATTGATGATGATTATGGTACAATTTTTAATTATTTACAATATATATTCATTTTATATACACAGATTGATTACTAATAATAACACATAATAAGAAAATATCAAGGCCATTTGATTTGGATGAACAAAGCTATAAAGTTGGTGATTCTGTTCCGTACATAACTTGTTAAAGAGAAAATGGTTTTTGGAAGTAGCATTGTTTCATGGCAATTAAGTGAAGTGCAATCTTCAAGTGGTAGAAAAGTGAGAAGAAGCAGAAATCATTTGAGATTTGACTATATGAAATCATAAGAAACAAGTATTTATGATGATTCAATAATAAATGCTACTACTTCATTAAAAGAAGAAAGTACTGATACAGCACAAGAGCTGCCTGTCTTAAGTTTAACTATTAAAAAGCATATTTTTGAGAAAATTCATTTGTTAAATGAATTGGACATTTTTCCAAAAGTGCATTGGTTAACCTTCAAAACAAACTTTACTGGAAGAAAAGAGAGTTACTGAACAGAAGAAAAGAAATTAATTATCTCTGACTAGATTTGTTAAAGAATGCAAAAACAAAAAAGTGAAAGAATGCAACCTTATTTCTTGTGAAATAAAAATTAAATAATATATATATATATTAATTACAAGATTATGTATATAACTTTGAAGAAATACAGACATCGAATACGGATGTTATTACATATATACATTAAGATATATATATATAATAAATAAAATGTCAGTTAATTAAAAAAAACAACAATATTGTAATTATAATTGAAATAATATTTTTAACGGTTTACAAACAATTACAAATATATATATATATGCACACATGCTCTTCATATTGCTAATGTTAAAAACTATAAACAAAATTTAAATTTAAAAGTTTTAATACATTTTTATATATAAAAAATAAATATATATTGTAAATGCTCAGATAAATATACACAATACAATAAATTATAGTTATTTAGTTAAAAACAAAATATTTTTCTACAGTTTGTACAAAGAAAATTATAATTGATTTTAAATTTATTTTAAAAATTAGTTTTAAAAAAGGTGTTAAAAGTAGATATGACATCCTAGGAAAAATAATTAAAATGCTTGTAAACATATTGCTAGATTAAAATTTATGAGATAAATAATTAACATAATTTAATTAAAAAGACTGTGATTCCCACGCAAAACTAAGAGCTTGCAAACAAGGTATTGGACAATAAGCTGCAGACCTCAGTAAAATTAATGAAGTTATCTGTAGCCAATCAATCAAAGGATCCAGAAGACAAGCTGTGGATCTGAATTTTAAAGATGATAGCTCTAAACCATATAAACAGTGTGGGAATGTACATTCAAGAATATATTCTGTGCTCAATAAGATTTATTCTATATTTATTCTGCCAGTGATTATCATTATTTTTCAATTATTATTATTCTGATTTAATTAAGTTTTATCTGCTAATTCCAGAAAGTCTACTATGAAGGAGTAGAAATGTCATTATCCATTTGCTCTGTCAAGCTGGAAGAGGCAAGCTGATAACACATCACTAAGGCACATCAAAAACTTGTGGATAACAAAGCAAAAGAAACCATTTGAATGTGTGCCCACTATGTATCCACCTTAGAAGAGGAAAAATCTGATGTCCAGTGCTATAGAAATAATCACCACCAAACCAAGACTTAACCAATATCCACACAACTGAAAATTTATGTGAAATAGTTATTGAAACCTTCATTTGATTTATTATTTTTTTTAGAAATTAAGTTTATAGTTGGCCAGTACATTAATGGTATGAAATGGCCATGGCATTGATGATGATCAGAATATTTTTAGTCCAAGCATTATTTATTAATTATTATCTTCTTATTGTTTAGCACTTGAATTTCGTATGTCCAATTTTTTTATAAAATCTGCTACAAGCTGGTTGAGGATAAATAATTAATCTAATCTATAATAGACCCATTTCAAATCCAGTCAAAAGATTTACTATTGACTTTTTGTGGATCATTCATGATGATGACTGATTATTACTTTTATGTAAAGTTGGTGGACTTATAGTTACTTATAATTAGTTCTGTGCTGATCTTTGATGCCCCATGCTCATTTCTCATATTTATTTATATTATTATTAATTGTATATTTAAATTTGAGTCTTTGATTGAGATTGATGATGATATTACATCACCTCAGGTTAATTTCTAATTTCTTTATACCATTACAAATAGCTATCCAACTGTGGGCCCAATCATGCTCAAGTATTGGTGGCCATTACAACCAAATTGCCTCTTAAATTGATCACACATATAACCATATCTAATAAAGAAAAAAGTATACATTTTATCCAGAATTAATTTTAAAGTATTACTGTGACATATTGTGACAAGAGTAAATATATAAAATAGTTTTAATGTATATTTAAGAAGTTCATATTTAGACTTCAATAGGAAATCTATGATTTTGGAGATTGGGTTGGGTATTTGATTGTTGGAATTTGTTTAATTGTATTTTCAGTTTTGATGATGGTTGGATGGAGGATTTTGTATTGACTTGAAGATACAATGTTTTTTATGAGTATTCTATTTGAGGCATTGCTCCAACCACTTTGATTTCTTATTGTTTATCATGGTGCAATTAATATAGTCATGTTACAATCCCAGCCTCTAAGTCTCCAAGAAAAGGAGTAAGGCATAGTTTGTTATTTTCCAACCACTAAGATTCAAAGAAGTGGGACATAGTTCTATATTTTTCAGCATTTAAGGCTTCACAGGGCTTTACAAAGATTTTTGCATTTTTATTTTCATATCAAAGATTGTGGTAGTTATGTTGAGGTAGCCCTCATGGTGTTCATGCAATATTGTGTACTAATAGCCCAGTGGCTGAATTCTTTAACTATCCCAGAATTGAAAGACACTATTCATTTTGTTTGCTATCAAATGCTTGCCTAATCACTAAAAAAATTGATGAGTACATAGTTTGAGTTATGTACTTTGTTTTGATTATATATTTATATTATATAAAATATTGTTAGTTGGGTATTTAATTTTCCTTTTCCTTATCCTCATGACAAGGGTTATGAGATGGTTATGTTTTTCATTGCATATAATACCATAGTAGTGTGAATGCACACACACACACACACACATATATATATATAACAAAAAAAGAAAAGAAGCTATGCTAATATACAAATATAAACATGACTTAATTAACAGGCAAGCAGCAAACATTAAGATCATGGAATTGTGGGAAGATTAGCCTTTCAAAGTTTTAGTTGACAAAGATTACTAGGATAATTGAAAGCACTCCTAAGTGGATACAATTTTTAACTATTTAACTACTGTAGTTACAAATATTCAATTATATATATATATATAAAGTTGAAAGAAAAAGGTGAAATAAAAACAAACATTTTTTGTAGATATTTTCTATATTGCACTGAAATAACAGTTAAGGATAAATAATTTTAAAATTACAACAATTTAGCATAAATTAAAATATTTAAAAAGATATAATTAGGATTTTATTAATTCTTATTTAAAATTAAAAGAAGCATGTTTTTATCTTATAATAGATATACTTATAATTATAAAATTCATTTATCTATTTTGATGAAAGAAATTTTTTTTAAATTAAAGCTTGTATAAAATATTTTGATAAAAATTATACAAAGTTGTTGTTGAAAAGATTAAAGTAAATTAAAAATAGTCATGAACTTTTTCAACTAAGATAAAGAAAACTGGCTATGTTTTTTTAAATTCCACCTGGGTTATAAAAAGGTTGGAAAACAGATATTTTATATATTATAAGAGCATGATGATTATGAAGCAATAATTAAAGGCAAGAGACAATGGATCTAGATACAGATACTAGTGCCATGATGTTAAGAGTTTAAATTTACATGGAAGCAAAATCAACCTTTTCTAAGGCTTATTAGCCCCTATATATTGTATATTTGTCAATATCTCTGAAGTTCTTCACTAAATGGAGCTGACTATATATATATATGATAACAGATGGCGTTCTACCAAAAACACCGTCAAGCGTAGTTTTCTGTTTACATAAACGTCAGAGTGAACATTCACTATCTCTAACTTTAATTCCACTTTCAGATCATGATTTCAAGCTATTTGCTATCATCAGTGAAAGACAGGAATAAGAAATTAGATCTAAACA
Organism: Epiperipatus broadwayi; assembly: GCA_028023455.1. NCBI lineage: Eukaryota > Metazoa > Onychophora > Udeonychophora > Euonychophora > Peripatidae > Epiperipatus > Epiperipatus broadwayi. The sequence continues at coordinate 172,014 of JAQFVV010013170.1, forward strand.
CAAACTCTGAGCATTTATGAAACAGTTTCTATTCAGTTTGCAAGCATGAATCTTTTAGACATGTTAATGTCTTCAAACTCAGCATAGCAAGCCAGATAGCTACATGGGTCTGTTCTCAGTTCAGCATCACCACATAGTAGAAGCCTCTGCAATATACATCATTGGAAGAAAGACCTCAAAGGTATGCTTGACAGTGTTTTTGGTAGAATGCCATCTGTTATCATAACTACAAGCGTTAGCAAGTTTTTTAACTTGTGTTTTTTGTTTTTCATAAATGTACCTTTGAGGTCTTTCTTGCAATGTATTGCAGAGGCTTCTACTATGTGGTGATGCTGAACTGAGATCAGACCCATGTAGCTATCTGGCTTGCTATGCTGAGTTTGAAGACATTAACGTGTCTAAAAGATTCACGCTTGCAAGCTGAATAAAAACTGTTTCATAAATGCTCAGAGTTTGTGTTTAGATCTAGTTTCTTATTCCTGTATTTCACTGATATTAAATAGCTTGAAATCATAATCTGAAAGTGGAATTAAAGTTAGAGATAGTGAATGCTCACTCTGACATTTATGTAAACAGAAAACTACGCTTGACAGTGTTTTTGGTAGAATGCCATCTGTTATCATAAATACAAGTGTTAGCAAGTTTTTTAACTTGTGTTTTTTTGTTTTTCATAAATGTACCTTTGAGGTCTTTCTTGCAATGATGTATATTGCAGAGGCTTCTACTATGTGGTGATGCTGAACTGAGATCAGACCCATGTAGCTATCTGGCGTGCTATGCTGAGTTTGAAGACATTAACATGTCTAAAATATTCATGCTTACAAGCTGAATAGAAACTGTTTCATAAATGCTCAGAGTTTGTGTTTAGATCTAGTTTCTTATTTCTGTCTTTCACTGACCATAGAAAATAGCTTGAAATCATGATCTGAAAGTGGAGTTAAAGTTAGAGATAGTGAATTCTTGCTTTGATGTTTATGTAAACAGAAAACTACGCTTGACGGTGTTTTTGGTAGAACACCATCTGTTATCATAAATACAAGCATTATCAAGTTTTTTAACATGTGTTTTATTGTTTTTCATAATATATATATATATATATATATATATATATGAAAAACAATAATAACTATATATATATATATATATATATATATATATTCCAAGAGTTACTGGACTATAATTTTCCCATCACAATAAGCCATACTATTGTTTTTGAAGGGATCACCTTGCCAAAAGAATGTATCAGCTTGCTGAAGAATTAGTTTATACATATGCTATTTGTCTATATGCAGAAAAGAATAGATAAAGGTACTGCATCGTATATACATATAAAATACAGCTGGTGAGTAGATTGCATTATATATATTGAGAATGATATTAAAATATTTTCTTGAAAATTACAGTTAAAATCTCTAATTTAAAAGTAAAACATATAAATAACTTTTGATTGAATTATGTCTACAATCAAGGAATTGACTTATATATGATTTTAGTTTGAAATTAAAAAAAACTTGCTAGAATATTTTTAAAGATATTTATAATTAATTAAAAATAACCTAAAAAAGAAAAACTTTTATGAACTGTCAAAGATGTAATATATATTTTAAAAAAATAAAAGAAAAACTATAACTTTGATTTATACTTTTTATTTTTTGTATACACACATATGTGTGCATTAATGTATTATTAAAATGAATTCAATTTTTTTCATAAGTCTATGATACTTCAAACGTGTTGTTTTTTAAATTATTATTCAGCACATCTGATTACTTATATATAGATAGGTTTTATGTAAACCTATTGAGATATCTGTAAATCACAATGTAATAGCTTTTTTTTCTATTTTAATTAAAATTAGAATTTTATTTTAATTTAAGTAATAATTTTATATTTTGTTGTTTAAATTATTTCAGTGACTGTATTTAATCCTAAAATATTATAAAGTATTATATGTTGTATTATATTTTTTGTTCACAGTAATAGTTATAGAGCTTTTGTTCGCTGACTACATTTATGCATAACAGTCTGTTATATAAAAAGGATGTGATGATGATTTTATTTTCTCTCTAATGCTAGATGGTGCAAAAAATATCCTTTAAATTCTATGTGCTATATTTTATTTTATTTATTATTTTTTAGAAATTAAGTTTATAATTGGCCAGTATATTAATGCTACTAAATGACCAGGGCATTGATGATCACCAGGATATTTTTAGTATCCCAGTATTATATTTTTTGTAATTGTTATATTCTTATGGATTATCACTTAAGTTTGTGCATCTGAATTATTATTTATATAATCTCCCCCAAGCTTGTTAGAGCTAAATAATTAGCCTGGCCTATAGTAGAACTATTTCAAATTTAGTCGCAAGATTGACTGTTGATTTTGTTGTTGATCATTCATGATAATGAATGATTATTATTCTTGTGTAATTTTGGTGAACTTATAAGTATATCTTTGTGAATCTCTCATGCTTTTTCCTTTTACATTTAATTTTATATTTTGTTGTTGACTTGGGATTGATGATGATAGTGGGTACCATCATCCCATGTTTATCTCAAAACTCCATATTCTTGCTATATATATATATATATATATATATATATATATATATATATATATATATATATAATTTAATAGTAAAGCAATGTAATTTATAAATAAAGATAAATAAATAGGATAAAAAGAATAATAATATGCAATAAACATTTGAAAAAAAAATATTGATTTGAATTAATTTGTAATAAAATAAAAACAAATTTTGGTTTTCAATTACATCTACTATGTGATGTATGATCTTAAAAGATAATGGTAAATTGTGTAAATGGTGCTTTTTTAAATCAATTTTTTTGTTACTTTTATTTTTATGAAAGGTGAAATCATTCTTATAAAGACTTCTTAATTACATAATGTGCAAAACCTTGAAATTTCTAATCTTAATGCCATATCAATTATATTGCTTCATGTAATAATGATCATAACCTTAGTACTCACAATCTGTTAAACTTGTTCTCACCATAGTTTTGCATGCCATAAAAACTTGTGAAAAAATAAAGAAGAAAGGAATGGAGTCAAACTTATGTTTGTTAATAAAATACTAAAAATGTGGTTGACAAACAATTATTTTCATTCCCACATGCATTGCAACGAGATGACTTTTGGCAGAAACTAATGAGTACTATTTCTTAATCAACTTACCAAAATAGTAAAATAAAGAATAGACATAAACAGAACACCTATTTCTAACAGAAGTACATAACCCCTTGGGAAACAAGACATAGTCTTTCAAGACATGATGAGTTATTTGTAGTTGTAAAGAATATTTATTCCTGTTTTTAAAGACCACGACACCTAGAATTTCTGAGTCTAGCTCAAATATCCTTTATATATAGATCCAATAGTTAAGAAATAATTTCATTATGTGGAACTGTCCTTTTTGCAATTTACTTATTTTCAAATGTAAGAAGTTCATCATTCTTTCTAAAATTCTCAAAATAAGGAAGCAATATATTTTGTGATTAATAAATTGCGTATAAAATATTTTAAGTTTAATACCAAACTAATATTACTTTTAAATATCTTGCATCATCAATAATTTTTTTCTTAATACAAAAACAATATTAATTTTTTCATAATTGTTTATTTTTAACTCATAACAAAAATAAATACCGATTGCTACTCTTATCAAAATGTATATTTTTCTAATAATTTATTTACCATAAAAAATATCCATTCTATTTAATAATAAATATTTATGATTATTACTGATTTTAATTTTTAAAATTGACTTTTAAACGTATTCCAAATATTTATCAATTATATTATTCAATACAAACTATTTGTATACATATTTGAAGAAATATCTTAATTTTTTTCAGATTAAAAGAAATGAAAGAATTAATTAATGACCATTTTTCTATTTATACTAAATTACACGATTATAACCCTCATGTTAAAATTAAACCAATAAATAAATATTTTACCAATTTGTCATTGGGGCAAAGTATAAATAGATATTAAATGGATATCTATTAACTATCTTAACCTATGATTTTAAATAGACTACAAATAATATCAATATTAGATAATAGATTAAAATTACTTTTAAAATAAATTTTATTAAGCATTTTAGTCTTTCAATAAACAAACAAAAAAAATAGTCAAACAAGTTACATTATACCATTATTGACATAAAAATTTCTATAGGACTACATTTGGAAAGGTTTCACTCTTAAACTCCCTCATACTTCCCAAGATTATATATTATCTTGTGGGTTTTAAACCAACAGAAGCTTTCATTAAAAAAGTAGAATCCCACTGTCTACGACTCTGTAGAGGTGGGCGCGGATCATTTATCAGTCTGCGCACCCTTCAAAAGCCAAGAAATATGAATGGACTGGGAATGCATTCAATAAAGGTAGTTGCAATACAGAGAACTTACAATATAATCCATAAACTTTATTCTGATTGCAGGACCTTCCAATGTCCACTTCCCAAAGAGCAAGTGCTTCCCACTGATAGACCACCCTCTCAGAGGTTCACTCCCATCTGGCTTCAAACACAGATCTCATACATTTTTATGCACATAGTACCTTCTGTGACCATGTTCAATTAAAAAATACCCTATTGGGAAGCCTTCAACCTATCCAACTCAAATACCCAGAAGGCACCCACTTACCTCCCCATTGACATAAACAAACTGTGCAAACTAGCCCATAGATTGAAACTAGCACCTAAACACACAGACTTCCTTCTCAAAATTAACCTTGGTAGCCTCTCCACTGCTATATTTCTTAATAGAAGAGGCTTCCGCATAGATCTCATATGTTGTCTCTGTATTTCCAGCCCGAAAGATAGATATGGACCATATCCTTCACCATTGTCCAGTCTGGCAAGGACTAAGACAAAACTTCCAGAAACACATTGATAATAATGGTCCAGACCTAACATCTCTTCAAGGGGTTTTAAATAGAGGCATTTTCACTGAAATCAGGCTTGCCACTTACATAAACTTTGCCATCTGGTTGACCAGATGCAAGGTGATTTTTCAAAAATTACCACTTGACGAAATCAATAACTGCTTCCTCAACATAATTAAAAATATCCAAGAAACAGACAAGAGAGAGGCTGATCCATACCTGGCCATATTAACCTGGGAATTCACAACTGGCCTAAACAGCACCTCTCCAACCAACCCCTAAATAATTTATATGAAAATAACTATTATGATTTAATAAAACCCTCCAACCATAACTTGCCAAAACAGGATTTACTAACAAAGGTATTTCGTTATAGACTAGATGAATAATATTCACCTTGCATCCACAGACTAAGTTCTTCACTAACATTCATTTTATATTCTACTGACGTTTGGATCATTTCTTCTTTGTATATATCACCCTGTAATCTCGTCTAGTTAATTCTCGTTATCTTTTTTTTTTTTTTTTTGTAGTCACTTATAGGTCAAATAAAATTATCTTGAAAGAGAAAAATTCCTATAGGAAGATAGAGTTTAAGTAACCAATTAAATAAACATTTTCAAGCTTTTTTTTTTATAAAATAAATCTTCAGCATCAAATATGAATACCGGAGATCATTTATTTTTTTCACATGTGTGTGTGGGCATGTAAATTGGTTCTATGAGTTGGAGTAGATAGCGGAAGGGTGATTAAAAACTCTATGTTCAAATCCTGTATATTACATCTAAGCTCCAAGTTTATTAATTATTGTTGTATTTAAATATTATAAAATCATAACTTTAAAAAATGAATGCCACTTTAAAAATAATATATCAACTTTTCAAATAAAGAAAAAAAGTAATAAATTGGATATATTTAATCAAAACAATGGCTTTCATTTTAGCCTTCATTGAGTCTATTCCTATACTTACAATGTTGCACTCAAATTCTTACCAACTCTGAATAATAAAGACATGTATTATAATTGTATATTGTTCTATTTTAATATATAAATAGTGAATAATTCTAGACATACAAGTATATGTATAACTACAAACACACATGTGCATAATATAATTATTTGTATTCCTAAATTGTTAAATAAAAGTTTTTGAAAATAAAGACTTACTTCTTTGAGAGTTCTCTTACTTTAAAAAAAAAAAAAAAATTAAACTTTTATATACCTTCTTGCAAATTTTTAAGTCAGTGAAATAAATTTTTCTTCCTTTTTAAAATACACACACACAAATCGAGTAATATAATATTTATATATATGAACAAAACATTTTTATCATGTGGGTTTTCATATATATACTATATAAAATAGCACATGCATAATGTATAATACTGGAGTCTCACAATAAGCTGGCTTGTTATAGTTATGTTTATGATAAAACAACAGGCTGGGTTTTCATTTTCATCTGGAAGATAGAGCATACACATGATAAATATTAGTCGTCCTCAACTCTTATTAGTTTCTATAATTACACGACTGCATCTAGACAAATAATCTACTTCTCATCCATTGTTTTATGAATCACAGAAAAGCCATATCTATTATTTTTCTTGACGTCCAAACTTAAGCAATGTGAATCCATCCAGAAGCTACATTTCTGCACATTCACCATTTTAATAATGACGAGCTTATCTAAACTCATTATTTCTAATCCATATAAAAGAATCTAAAAACAAAATAAAGCCATTTTCCATCTTGATTAATAAATTAATTACACCATCCTGTACTTCAGCTTACATTCCTTAAAACTAATTAATGTTTTAAAAAGTTTTCTTAATTTTTTAAATATAAATAGATTATAGGAACAATATACATTAAAAAATATTTAGTTTTTCAAAACGTATCTATCTTTCATTATTAAATTAAAATATTTTTCGCTTTTGTCAAAATTAGAAAAGGCAAATTTATGTCGACTAAATAAGAAATTTTTTATATTTAATTTTAAATATGTATTTTTCCCCAAAATATCAATTAACATTATTACTTGTCAAGCGTTGGTAGCCAAGTGGTCAGCACAGCTGCCTCACAAGCAGTTTTCTCGGGTGCGGATTCGCTTCCCGGCCGATGCTTTGTCATATGAGCAAAAAAAAACATTATTACTCAATATTTTTTTTTGTTATTCCAGGTATTATAAAACATTATATATTATATATCTAATTTTGTCTGTTAAGCTTCAAATAAATATATTAACACACACTATATCAAGAGAACAATTTACCACAATATAAAACACTTCATATACAATCAATATATCCAAGACAAGTGTCAAAACACTCTTAATGTAAATTAATGAAAATATCTAATCTATTTCAATGTATAGAGAAAACCAGTAACAATTTTGTCACTAGATATTATTTTATTGTAAAACAGGTATCTCATCAGGTCACTCTGGAGATTAATATTAATTTCTCACTACATCTACATAATAACTTTTACTTCTTAAGTTAGAAATGCATGATATATTTTAGAAGGAGAAAAATTAAAATTCTTGAAAAATGCATATTTTCATAGTGATAGTGTGTTTTTTTGGTTCACTGATATAGATGAAAAGATATTGTATTTTTATTCCTTTACACGTTTGTATAATTAATGGTGCAAATCTAATTTCTTTTGAAAAAATGTAGGACTTTATATGCATGTTACAATAATAATATCATAATCATCAATTCCCACTCTATTTATCTACATCTGTATATATAAATTTCGAAATATAGTTTACTCCATTTATTGTTTAAATGTTGGAACAAACATTTATATAAAACTAATTGGTCTGTAAATAAATTTATCACATACATATTTAGCATGAAGATAAATAAAAAATGGCAAAATGAAATTAGAAACTGTTTTGTTTGAAATATAATATGTAAATTGTGCAATATATGTTGTATGACAAGTTTCTTCCCAGAGGCAAATTTAATTGTAAAGGCATCCAATGTAGAACTGATTGAATATTACTTGACAAGTAACATAATTTTCGTTTGGAGCAATTACATTTTAGTTTATTTATTTTTTTACTTCTCAGTTTATTATGAAGAATGAAAAGGGGGTGTGACGCCGTGTTTGTATTCAAATTGAAATATTTTTTTTAAATGAGTAATATTTTTTTTATACAAAATCTACACAAAAATATACGATTACATTAATTTCTGAATTCTTCTGAGCAATATAATGGCTTTCTTTTTAAAGTTTTGTCTTTCTTTATTTCTACATATACATATGTGTGTATATATACATATGTGTGTATACCTAGTAATTAGAATAGTCCATTATTATTTAATGTAATACAATTGGGCACATTTATTCATATATATATATCGAATCGTATATTGCTTTGGTGAAGTAAAATTGAATCATTTAATTACAAGTCTAATTCTAGCCGTATGTATGAATTTTAATTGTTATAGGTTAATCAGAATGCATGATATATTTATCGGAGCTATCTCATTAGTACTAATATTTTCAATATTCTAACGAATACTTAACTAAATACTGTTTGATATTTTAATAAAGATATTATAATCATTAGCATATGTCACATCTCTTTTCATTATGATTATCTCATTCTACACATATATTTTGTAGATTGAAAATATGCCCTTTCTCGATTTTACAATCTCAAAAACAGACATTTGTGTGACATTTTCTTTGGTTTGAATATCATCTATTTGTGCAAGATTTATAAAACAATTCAAAACAAAGCAAAACTCTCCATATAGTAGTGCCATTCTGTGCTAACAAGAGCAATCGAAGGCATCCATTGATTGCTCTTGTTAGCACAAGATGGCACTACTATATGGAGAGTTTTACTTTGTTTTGAATTGCTTAATAACAATTATGTGCTAGTATGAGATAGTGATCATGTGATGTTTAGTGCAAGATTTATAGTAAAATATGACTGTTCACTCTATACTATTGCCTTGAACTGCATATACATTGCATAGAAATTCTGTCCTTCAAAAAGGTAGTCTAAAATCTATGTTAAAATCATAATTACAAATTTATATATGTGTATGTCTGTGGCTACTAATGATGAACCCAACACAAAACAAACATTTCATCAATAGCCTGCATAAAAAAATAAGTAGTAAGATTTGAATAAAACTGTAGTTAAAAATATTTAAGTATCTCTTTACTAAGCAATAATAAATCATTAGCTAGTTGACCATAGGATCAATCTGAAAAATAAAAATCCTAAACCTGACTAGTTTTAACAAGGCTGTAAACCTTAGCAATGAGCGTCTGAAAAAATCATCACTAGGGACCTCTGTAGGTCTTTAAAACACATGCTTACGCTATGAAGAAAAGAGAGAATCCCAAATTAAAAAGAGAGAATCCCTTCTTTACTTCAACCTACTTTTATATATAAATAGGTGAAGCAGAAGTGTTTTGATCTAAGAGTGTGAAGCTATTAAATACTTCATAGCGTAAGCATGTGTTTTAAAGACCTACAGAGGTCCCTAGTGACGATTTTTTCAGACGCTCATTGCTAAGGTTTACAGCCTTGTTAAAACTATTACTGAAATAATAGTGAGCGTTTAATAAAATTTATAACTAAACCTGACTGTAATATAATAGCATTTCAAGTTTTTTCTGCAGAGCTTTGAAATCAAATCATTTGCTTGGAAGGCAACTGTGCTAAGATGCCATTCATCCTTCTCCACAAATATTCTAGTTTCATTTATATATAAGACAATAAAATATATCAACAGTAATAATAAAGATTACTAATAACAATTATAAAAATACATAGAAGTACTTTTCATTATTTGCATAACCATTTTCTATTTAAAATAATTGAAAGTATTTTTGTGTTTAACAATGATTATTAATAATATTTATTATCAATGTTAAAACTTGGTTCTTTATTATTATGACAGTATTTAATATATATTGGATACTTTATTAAATTTGCATATATATTTATATGTAGTTTCAAGTTTTGACTAAATAGCCAAAAGCTTTTATTTACATTTTCAGTACCCTTATCTTTATCAGACCTATATGAATGCAAAATGATATGTTTGCAATAGTACATCAGATGTATACAAGGAAGAGCAAATCTTGTAAGTTTTTGAGCAAGAGTGAATTCCAATATATTCCAGATGTAAACACATTTTTATTCATAGTTCATATCTATATTTACATTCATTTTAGTATCAAGAAAAATAAAGTATTATAAGGTAAATATTTTGATATGATTACATACAGCATTTGCCCAATATAAGGTGTAATTTCTGGTCTTGACTAATTAAGAAAACACTGTTAATAGTTTTTTTTCAGAACTCCAGTTCCTATTTGATTTCTACATTAATATAAAATAACTATTTGCATTAGATGGGCCATATGTATATAGGGATTATAGCAAATTTTAAAACAAAAAAAAAATCCATTATATTCCAAATATAAACATAACCCCATTTACATACAACTTAGAGCAAAACTTCTTGGAAAAAGTTACTTGTCTATAAATAGATGTAATCTAATTAAATATAAAGAGTTTTTATTCAAAATTATGTTTAATTTCAAGCTTCATCTTGTTTCCCAACATTATATTTCCAGTCTGGTCTTATAAACCACATAATGAAAAATCATTTTTCACCACCACTGTACTTATTAGATTGCAGTGCGAATCCAAAATGACTATCCACTACATTCTAGATACATAAAATAGGCTGTGTTTACACTTGGAATGTATTAGATTTCACACTTGTTTAAAAACTTGTTAAATTTGTCACTATTATTTATACCTGAGTCGGCTAATGCAAATGTTATTTTGAATTGCCATAGCAATCTAGCATGGATGGGTACACTGAAACATAAATTTAAAAATATTTGATTATTTAATCAAAACTGTAAATTACATATGATGTGAAAACCCTGTATTTAATTTTATTATGAATACATATTATATACAAGATTGTAATTTTTTTAGATACAACTCTTAATAATTATATTGAAATTTCTCTCTCCATATTTTATGAACAAATTTTAGATATGGTATAATGAAATAAAATACCAATTAGAAACTGATATTGCTAATTAAAATTATGCTACCTAGCAATATTATTTGTCTAACCCAATATTCCAAAGTAAATCTTGTTTTTAGTTTATATCTCTAAGTTATAAAAGGGCAGTAGTCACATCTTAACACTTTATATCTATAAAAACAGAATATGTAGCATATGTCTAAATATTTTTTCAATTAAACAAAACTTTCTTTAAAAACATTTAGATGATAATTAGATGATATAATTTAGGGGGGTAAACTAAAAATAGATTTAGTTTTAAAATGAATTCAGGAAAATCACTTAACAATGCTAGTTTTTAATTGATACATTGAATTATTATATCATAACTGGAATTTGTCCACAAAAACATTGAAAATTACTATATAAATTATATACATATATGTTAATTAATTAAATACACATAAATACACAATTTTTTTCACATGCATTAGTGAAGCTATAGTTCTACTTAAAATAATGTGTAATTGGTCTGCTTAGCGCTTTCAAGATTTAATGTTCTAATCTCATACTTGTAGCTTTGTGAATGAATACTGTTGTTATTTATTATATATGCAAATGAGTTTGAATATTTAATTAGTCCATTGTTTAGAGAGAGCAAATCATGCCTCTCTTCTATTAATGGCACTGGGATCATTTGCAATGTAAAAAACCTCTTTAACTTTTTTTTGGTATCACTCTTCTCTGTACAAACTATTTGGGCAGAACTAGGTTCAAGTACATGGCCTGTAGCTGCTTGGTGATCCCAGAATAAAGATGTTCCTTCATTTTTATTTTTAACCCTGTTGTATACATACCTGTGTTGATAAATTCTTGTATTAAGATTAGCCAGAGTCTCACCATAGTAAGATGCCTGACAGCCTAATTGAGGGCATGCCATTTTATAGACCACATGAGGGGCTTGATCTCTTTCTATTGTATCTTTGGAATTATTTTAAATATAATTATAGCTTCACTAACACATGCGAAAAAAGTCACATATTTATAATTACAATTTTCACTAGTGAAGAGAAAAACAATTTATTACATAAATACACTATCTATAAGCATAAATCATGGATTCTTGTGACCATGTTGAAATCTAACAGCTATATATAGAGTGAGATGTTACAAAGCAGAAATATATAAGAATTGTGGATATAGATTGTCCTGCTTTAGAGTCACATGTGATTCATAAGGTACAGTTTACCAAAGGTATTATAGAATTGGAAATTATATTTTATTGTGATCATGTAGTTTTATAATGTGACTATATGCAGTTGTCAAAACACTCTTAGAAGTCAATACACCTGATTTTTATTAGAATACTAATTTGACTGATTCAAAGATATACTTCTAAACATCACATGATCACCATTTCTTATGCTTGCTTATAACTGTTATTAAAACAGGCAAAACTCACTATACGTATTGCCTCTCAGATCAAAGGCTCCTCACTGAAGAAGACCACAAGCCAGTAACTAGTCTGGAGATATTGGATGAGTAGGCACTAGATGGGGATTTTATGCACAAGCCTTCTAGCATCCATTGATTACTTTAGCTTGCTGTAAGTGACAATACGTATAGTGAGTTTTGCCTGTTTTAATAATAGATATACTTCTAATATTAACAATAAGAAAAAGTAAATGTAGCATTATCAAAATATATAAATATACATCACAGTAAACATTTCTATACAATAGAAAAGAAAATCATATAAAACATCATAAAATGCAGATAACACTAGCCAACTTGATTTGGAATTTTGCAGTAACATGGAAGATATATTATTTTAATGGAAATCAATGTTCTGAATCTGAGAATGATGTCAATTTCTTCATTTTATGTCTAGTTGGGATGCAATTCTGTTTATTAGTATCTACAGCCATAAGATATACTACTGAAAAATGTTCTCACATATCCCTCTTTATAATATAATTATATAACTTTAGTTGTGATTGTTTGTGTGTATTTGATTATTTAATGAGTACTGCAATCATATTAATTATTATATTGTATTTTTCTCGGTGCATTCATAATAAACTTTTACCAGATATACAATATAAAGATCATATCAGAAGTTTGGATGTGCATAAGGAGCCATATACTTTTATCAAACCACTTGTATAAACAGAAGTGTTTTAAACTCAAGCTGTATTTTAATTGATTGGTAATATTGGGTTGACCTTTGTTTATGTTACAACCTAATAAGTTCACATTCTTTGTGGCCTTTACTTTTAGTTGCATTTATGCATCTGTTATTGTGAATATAAAAGCTGTATTTTTTCATGAAGTTTTTATTTTTAAGTATTTTAAGAATGCCATGGTTAGTATATCAGAGTTGTGCAGAAGACCATGTCTACAAATTCTTTTATAGAGCACACAATAAATTCAAGATCACACAAATTCTACTGAAAGAGAAAAGGGAGAATTTCAATATACATTTAGTGAATATTGGAATCATATTAATTATTATATTGTAGTTTTTCTTGTTGCATTCATAATAAACTCTCTCCAGATACACAATAAAAAGATTACATCAGAAGTTTGTATGTACATAAGAAGCCAGATGCTTTTCTAAAACCACTTGTATAATCACAAGTGTTTTAAACCCAAGCTTTATATTATTTGATTGGAAATGTTGGGTTGGCATTCCTTTTCTAAATTACCTATCAATTTTGTGTAAGACACAATGTAACAAGTTCATATTGTTTGTGGCTTTTACTTTCCATTGCATTTATGTATCTGTTATTGTGAATATAAAAGCTGTAAATTTTTATAATTTTTTTTTTATTTTAAGTATTTTAAGAATACCATGCCTAGTATATCAGAGGTGTGCAGAAGACATGGTCGATAAATGCCTTCAGAGAGCACACAAAAATTTCAAGATCACACAAATTCTACTGAAAGAGAAAAGAGAGAATTTTAATGTACATTTCCAAGGAGTGTAATGTAAGTAAAAATTTCAACTTGTATATCTTTCACTTTGCTTGCTAAGTTGTTTTGCTTGTGTGTTATATTTTTCTTCCCTGCATGCATAATTTTATATTTAAAGATAAAACTTAAGAATAAAATTGACAAAAATAGCATAACCTTACATATTCTAAAATTGACAAATTTCTGTAAAAAAAATTATTTTAAATGCCTAAAGACATATCTATAAAAGATCTTTATGAAATCTCAGGCTCTTAATATTTCCTTTAAACAGTATTTTGAAGCAGATTCGGCCATATGTTTCTCACAAACATGACAATTTTAATATTTATTTAGAATAATTTTTTCATTTCTATCTATATGTTACAGATATAATTTTTTTCTTAAATATTCTTAATTATATTCTTAATAAAAATATGTATGGATAATCCTGTATTTTTCTGATTTCAAGTAAAATTACTAATTAGACACATCAACTTGTTTAAAACATGCAATTATGGCTTCTGTTTCCCTGGCTTAAACATACAAACCATCTTATTGTTTACAACGCAGTTTTTAGTTGAGTTTCATGTAGATAAAAATAAAATTGCTTGCTAAATACTAACATTTATATGTAATACATTCAATTTAATTAATATTAAGCTATCAAAAATTTTATATAATGCCAAAATAACATTTTGCATTATTGCCAATTATCCAGACGTGATACGACAAAACAATGCATTTTTGGATTCAGCACAACAGAATTTGTAAAACCCATCAATTTCAATTTATACAGAAGAAAAAAGTATATATTTGGAGGCTAGTGTAATCAAGCACTTGACTCAAATTTATAGTTTAAAATAATAACTTTAAAAAAAAAAACAACTTTTAGATTCTCATTACAATATTCACTATTAAATAAATCGTTAAAATTTTAAAATAATATTTAAGTTTTGCCAAGAAACACAAGCCTTAAAACTCAATTTTGAAACAGGAAGTGTTTCGTGTCTTTTTTTTTTCATATATCATAGCATCTGTCGGGAGGCGAACCCGCAACAACCTTCTGCAACCAACTTCTTGCTTGCAAGGCGGCTGCGCTGACCTCTCGGCTAGCAACGCTTAACATGTTAATAATATACGACTATAGAGAAAAAAGAAAATTAATGTTTGTTATTCATACGATAATATTTATAATAAATAGAAATATTACAACAATATAATATTATTGTTTGCAACTTAGATTTATTAAATGCTACAAGGTGAAAAAACAGACTTAAATTTACAAACCAAAATGCCTTTTATATAAAAGAATGAAATTATTATTGAAAGTAATAATAAATTTGCTTTTTTTTAAAAAAAAAAATCGAAATATGTTTTTTTTATGAATTATTGTTATAATTTAATTTTTCATTCGCAAAATTATTTTTAAAAACCTAAATTTAATCTGTAGTAATTTATATTTACAAATGCATATTTGTAAGATTCAAAACTGGTATTTAGTAGTTATATATTTTTAATAAATTGGTCCATAATATGTTTGTTATTAAAAAAATAATATTTTGTATGCTTATTTAAAAAAATATATATACTGAATAAAATATTTATTCAAATACATTCAACTGTTCGTAATAGCACATCAAACAGGTTAATATATGTACAACGTTTCGAGAGGTATTATTCTCCCCTCTCCTTCAGGCGTTGCTGACCTGACCAGTGACAGTACTAGCATAGGATTCGAATGTGGACCCTTATGAATGTTTATTTTTATATAAGCATATTTCCTTTGATTTTAAAATATACATATATTTCCTTGTCAAAGAAAATTTAAATAGAACATTGAATTGGTTATCGATTTATTCTTTTACTTCCTAATAGTAATATTATGTTTGTACAAGCACATATACATACAGTGTTAATTGTTAATGCAAATAATATTTAAAGGCACTTTGCAAATAATAATTTATAGTTTTTTAAAGACGATACATTAATTAAATAGTTACTTACCCAACAATTAAATAGAAATATATCTTCAAAATGTTATATTATTTAAATACAGTATTAATGAAGTGTAATAGCTGATAAAACTGGTTTATAATTTACGTGTAATTTAATCCAATTATATATTACATATCTCTCTCTTTATTATGTGAGTATATTTTCTTCGTAAAATTAAAATATTAAGTTTACAACTTTACCTTAATTTTGATACTGTTGTATAAGCTTCATTTATAATTAAAAATTCGTTATTGTATGAATAATTATAATAAAGGTAAACAATTGATTCTTAGAATTAAAAACTTCAAAGATGTTGACATACAGTTATATAAGTTTTAATTTTTTTTTTTTTTTGATTTACTTATTTCGTTACCTGCTCACGAACTTGAATCGTGAGTGCGAACATATATATTATAATTGCTTGTCTACGAGTAAGGCGGATATTATAAATAAATAAAACTGAATTTGTTCATTTATCAGATCAGGGAGTATGTGTGTGAAACATTAATCAGAAGAAAAAATAGAATTGTGGAAGCTTTACCGAAAAATATATATATATATAAATAAAATAACGGTGGGTATACCTGATACGCATTAGAAGATATTCGCAATCATTTTCTATTTCTGAAACACAATTATAATTTAAAGTTTTATAATTTATTATCGTTATCATTTTCAGCCATTATTAGTTCACTGCAGGATGAAGATCTCTCCACGTTTAATATACTTTTTTCATTTCTAGACTTCATCCATCTCACATGTGGTTTCTTTCTAGATTTCTAAAAATTTGGGGGGCTCTATTTAAAACTTAAACTGTTCATTTATTCTCATATGACCAGTCAATGCTACATTTCAACTAGTGAATGAAAATGTATATATTTTGTTATAATTAAAGGGTATATGAACAATACTTTAAACCCCCTTGTTATCAACTCTATCTTATATAACCCGATACACTTGACCACATACATGTGAAAAAGATAAATGAGCTCTAATATACATATTTCATGCTGAATCAGCCATCATCAATTGGTCCATATCATCTTTTCCCACACACACCTATATAATCAGTACTCAGTTTATATTAAGATAACAAATCTATAAACTTTAATGGACATGTTTCAATCCTCTCCACTCTCCAAATCTTCAGCCATCCACATCATTAAAAATCTGATGATGAAGTGTATTGGTTATATAAGATAGAGTTGGATAATTGAAAGGAACTTGAAAGACTGTGTTCAAATCTTCTTTAAATACATCTGGTTTAAGTATATACACTATACTTGTATTTAAATATTACATATTCAGTCTGTATTCTGCCCATTTCCTTCCTGTGTATTGAAATGGACTTTTTAAAGTCCTACATATGAATGGTCAGAGTGACTTAAGGTCAACATGGGTATGGCGATAATATTGGCATAACCCATGGCTTTGACAATTTCCCCATCAGATTTTTAATGATATAGATGAATAAAGAGTTTGATTGTGGAGAGGATTGAAGCCTGTCCATTAAAGTTTGTAGATTTGCTGTTTTAATATAAATTGAGCACTGATTATATACATGTATATGAGATGATGATCTGGACAAACTTGTAAGTCTGGTTCAACACAAATACCTACATTGGAGATCATTTATTTTTTTCACATTTATGTGGTCATATATATTGGTTATATAAGATAAAGTGGCTGACTGAGAGGAGCTTGAAAGTCTGGATTCAAATTCCTTTAATTACATCTGGTTTAAGTATATATACATACTTGTATTTAAATATATTTAGTTATAGTACATTTTAGCAATAAACTAATAATTGATTTCATAATTAATGAAACTATAAGTTTATGGTTATAAATATATAATAAAATTGTCTTATACACACACATTCCAATGACCAATCGCTTTTATATAAAAATAGTGAAAGGGAAACACTACTTAGCAGCAACCTTGAAATGTATCTGATTGGTAAGAATTCAACACTTTTTCAGTCTCATTTTACTTTTTTAGATACGAAAAGCAAAATTTTGATGAACTGATCAATATTATATAGTTGCCTGGCTTGGATATAAATTATTTATATGAAAGAAAAACCATAAAATGATTCAAATTTTCACTATTGTTATGGTCAGAAAGTATAGTTGCTTTACTCCAACCCAGATACATAGCTAAAGAAGTTTAAATCTCACCCATCCCTGTACATCATATCTAAGTGACTCACTGCCTTAACCTCACATGAATTAACTTTCTTAATACAGTCCAGTGGTTAGGTAGAGATAAGACTCTAGAAATCCTAGGTAAAGTACTGATCAGGTTTAAATATATAAAATAATGGGCGGCTACACCTTGTTATTATTACAGATTATAGTTTATTGTTGATATAGCCATGTCTAAATTTCATTTAATGTAATTATTTACAAATCGTTTGAGAAAGTCCCAGCATGTGTAAATAAGATGCAATTATAGCTTACAGCTTTTGAAATAAAAAAATTTTTGATTTACGTTATAAAAATAAAAGAAAGAATTTGATTGTGTAGAGAAAAGGTGTGGAAACCAATCTATGGCATGAGAACATGGTAAGGTGAATCTTCCTTAATTAGTTAAACAAGCTAATGTCTAACTTAAACATAACCTAACTTATCCTAAATATATATATAGAAACCCTAGCGGATACTGAACAATAAATATGCATAGCTATGCACAGAAAATATACCACCAGGCACAATTATTAAAAAAACAACAACAACTAACATTAAGTGTGGTACTTTGTGAACATATATATATTTAAATGCATGTCTTTAATATAATAATATCTTCATCATTTTTCCAGTTTGATTGATGGATAACTGCTTCGCCTCTAATTAATTATTAGAGAAAGGTGTGACCTGGGTTCAGAAATAAAGTGACTTTGTTAGCTTACTGTCTATTTCTCCTCGTTGCCTCTTTAACAGGATTCAACTACAGGCAAATGCTATATTCAGTATTCGCGAGTTGGCTGGATGAAGTATTTGAGAAAACAATAAAATAGAAAAACTTAAGAGACATGTTATTATCATTAAGTGTACAATCTAGGAATATGGTCAAATGAATAGAAATATTAAAGCCGTTTAACATTAATATATAGATTTACAATCCCGCCTGCTACTATGCTAGAAATCCGTTATAAAGTAATAAAAACGCTCCCTTTGAAGTCATTAAATTGATTATGCATGGGTATTATACCAGCATCTTATTTATTAGTATGATTAATTAATAGCTACTATTGTTTAACGACTTATGCGCATAGATTTGATGAATATTGAATCTATAAATATATATATAAATCACACCGCCCCTCTCCATTACAAAATATTAAAATAACAGATGCCTACACAACATTTCTTCTAAGGTGCAATTATTTAATAAGTACTTCGTTTCATTAAATATACATATATAAAATAATTGCGAGGGTCTTATCTAAAAATATCAATAAATTAAACAGACGCGTATGTACTTATGTCAGCATCTTTCTCATCATGTAATTAAGTGATGACGACTTTTTATTTAGGTACATACAACTGCAGATCACTTTCAAGTGAAGGAAGATTGCAAGAATTAGAAGAAGAACTGTCTTATATTAAATGGGACATTATTGGACTTTGTGAAGTTAGAAGAAAAGGAGAAGAAACAATTGATTTAAAAAGTGGACATATATTCTATTATAAAGGCACACATATTGGAAATACAAGTGGAGTAGGATTCATTATAAATAAAAAATGGAAGAACAATATTGTGGAGATTGATGGTGTATCAGACAGAGTTGCAAGATTAGTTATACAACTTAATAGCAGATACCAAATGCAGATAATTCAGGTTTATGCCCCAACAAGTTCTCATAGTGATGAAGTAGTAGAAGATTTTTATATGGATGTACAAAAGGCTTTTGATCAGAGTAAACAACATTTTAAAATTGTTATGGGAGACTTTAATGCTAGAATTGTTAGACAAATGAAAGATGAAATTGCTGTAGGTAATTTTGGTTATGGTAATAGAAATGAGAGAGGACATAGACTTGTGGAGTTTGCAGAAAAAGAAAAACTTTATATTATGAATTCATTTTTTGAGAAAAATGTTAAAAGGAAATGGACATGGAAGCATCCAAATGAAGGTACAGCAGAATTGGATTATATTTTGACTAACAGAAAATACATATTTCAAGATTGTAATGTTCTTAATAAATTTAACACAGGAAGTGATCATCGATTAGTAAGGTGTAAGTTACGTGTTAATGTAAAACTAGAGAGACAAAAATTATTAAGAAAAACAATATTTACAGTTGATATTCCTAATCTTCAGAAACATTCTAATGAATTTAAATTAGAACTTACAAATAGGTTTCAAGTGTTAGGAGATTTTGAACATGATTCAGATTTGAATGAAATTAATATGAAAATAACTGATACACTTTTAAAAACTGCAACAAAGATAGCTGGTAGAAAAAAGCAGCAATTGACTAATAAAATTTCTACTGAGACTAGAGAATTTATGAAGAAAAGAAGGAATATGAAGATATACAAAAATGATGTATTAAAAAGAATTGAATATCTCGAATTTTGTAAAATGGTATGGAAAAGAGTTGAAAATGATATAAGAAAGTATAACTGTGAAATAGCAAGGAAAGCTGTAGAAGAAAATAAAAGTCTCAAAAATGTTAAACAAAATTTTGGTATTGGTAGGAAATTTCTATCTGCAATAAGAAAAAAAGATGGAATTATTACTAAAAAGAGAGATGACATCATGAAATTGGTAGAAGATTTTTATCAAGAATTATATAGTAATAAAGAACAAGTACCTCCTATATCTATTACATCTTCCGAATTGCCCAGAATTTTAAATGAAGAAGTGAGACATGCAATTAAGTGTATGAAGAAAGGAAAGGCTCCAGGAAATGATGGAATTATAATTGATATATTAAAAGAAGCAGGTGAAGAATTAGAAACAATTTTAGCAAAGTTATATACCAAATGTCTAAATGATAAAGATGTACCGGAAGATTGGAAGAATGCAGTAATAATATTAATATTTAAAAAAGGTGATAAAGAAGATATTAGAAATTACAGACCTATCAGCCTTTTATCAGTTTTATATAAAATTTTTACCAAGATAATTACAACTCGTCTACAGAGAACTTTGGATTTCCACCAACCAAGAGAACAAGCTGGATTTAAAAGTGGTTTTAGTACAATAGATCATATCCAGGTATTGAGAGAAGTCATAGAAAGGACAAACGAATATGAGTTGTCATTATGTTTTGGATTTGTAGATTATGAAAAGGCATTCGATTCTATACACATTTCTTCAGTGATTAAAGCATTGGATCATCAAGGTATAGATCCAGGATATTGTCATATTTTAAAGAATATTTATAAAAATGCAACAGCAACAATTAGATTACATAATGATACTGGAAAAATCAACATTGAGAAAGGTGTAAGACAAGGTGACTCCATATCTCCAAAACTCTTTACAGCAGTGCTGCAAGAAGTATTTTGTGGATTAAAATGGGAAACTAAAGGAGTGAAAGTAAATGGAGAGTATTTAAGTCATTTAGATTTCGCAGATGATGTAGTTGTTTTTGCAAATAATGCTTCAGAATTACAGGAAATGTTGCAGGAGTTAGCAGATGAAAGTAGAAAAGTAGGACTAAAGATAAATGTTAAAAAGACTAAAGTAATGTTTAATCGATTTGCTCAAAATATGAAAATAAAGATTGATTATGAAGAATTAGAAGAAGTTAACAGTTACAAAGACCTTGGTCAGATTATTAATACAGATGGAAACATAATGGAGGAAATTAATCATAGAATTAAACTTGGTTGGAGTGCTTTTGGTAGAAATAACTTGATACTAAAAGGAAATATGCCTATGTGTTTGAAAAGGATGGTTTTTAACAAATGTATTTTACCAGTTCTTACTTATGGATCTGAGACTTGGACACTTAATAGAAGAGCAATACAGAGACTTCAGACCACTCAAAGGAGTATGGAGAGATGTATGTTGGGAGTAACAAAAAGAGATCGAAAACGCAATGTATGGGTAAGACAACAAACATGTGTTACTGACCTTATTGAAAAAATTAAAAGATTGAAATGGAGTTGGGTTGGACATATTGCTAGAAGAGATGATAATAGATGGACAATTGAAATTTTAAACTGGATTCATTTAGATAAGTCTCTTTTGATCTTCCAGGCAGCAAAGGTGGGCAGTTATCAGAAAGACCCAGAAAGAGACCACATGTGAGATGGATGGATGAAATAAGAAAATGTGCAGGGGTGTTGTGCGGAAGAGAAGCTAAAGATCGGAGAAGATGGATTAAACTTGGAGAGACCTTCATCCTGCAGTGGATTGATAATGGTTGATGATGATGATGACTTTGGGTTTAATTACATATAAATAAATAACTGTCAATGTATTATCTTTCTCCCTCTTAAAAAAAAAACATTTAATAAAACAAATACGGGAGAATGTGGATGAAAAATCTTTTTTTAGAATCAAAAAAACTTTTATAAGTTATTTACAAATGAGGTCAGCCTTATGTAGTGAGGTAAGGGTAATAATGTAAAAAAAAAGTGTTTTTTTTTTTTTTTTCACTTATTTTAAACTCTATTATCCAACTTCTCACTTATATACATATATTCCATGTTTCCAATGAAATAATAAATAACAAAACTTAGTTGATTTTGTAGGTACGCTAACAATACGTCAATATATATAAAACTAAAAAAAACTAATTGATCGTTAGAATACATATGTTAACTTTATAAATATATGTGAGGTAAAATTAGTTAATTATAGATAAAAATAACAAGAACAATAATAAAAAAATGGCAAAGATAAAAGTTACCGGTAACTAAGAAGCGCTTATATGGATTATGCTTGACTAGGGTAAAGTAATTAAAAGTTCATGCAAAAGACTTCATGATGTCTGTCAGTTTTCTTGATGGCTGTTAAGGTCTGCATCATTGATGTCAGGTGCCTCATGTGTCATTTAGATAAGTCTCTTTTGATCTTCCAGGCAGCAAAGGTGGGCAGTTATCAGGCATAATTCTTGGGTCTTCTACTGGGCTTCATCTCTTGGACCCCCTTTGATGATGGACTCATGAAAAGATTGAGGCGAACTTTTATACTCAGACATAACATACCCAGAGATTTACATGTTTGTTGTTTCATGGTTAAGATTTCAGAACAAGCACGAAGAACACAGAAGAACTTGAGTATTTATACATTTTTACCTCTTCTCTACATTCCTGAAAACACTTAAGTTTCTCAGCCCTATCTTTGCATTAATTAATTAATAGAAGTCTACTAATGTTTCTATTGTTTATAACCTCTTAAGAGCATCCCATGATTTTACATTGTTTTGATGACAAACAATCGATATTATATTAAATCAATTTCTCTTTAATGGATCTAAAGTTAAATTTAATGGGAAAGACACTATTTCCCTATTATCAATTTACTTAACCCATTTTATATTATATAAAATGAATTAGCTATCTTGTCTATTTAATGATGCAACAATTTTTTATTTACTTATTTTACTTTAAAACTTTTTCTCTCTTAATTACCCCCTAACCTTTATATATATATAATACATATTTTGTGGGTTCATTCGTGTTAAAAAACTTTTAATATTAATATTGTGATATTTCGACTTGGTCACACAAGTCATCCACAGAGTTATAAAAGGTAGAAAGACGGTTGTAGAGGCGCTACAACCACTGATTTGAATAAAACGTTAAAATTCCACCAATAGCAAAAATGTTAAATTTAGGAATGTTTTTAAAAAAAATCTTTCCAAATAGAAGGAGGTTTGCATGTATCATCTCGCTTATTGATACAATCTGGCCTTTTAAGTATCTCAATGGCTTCTCTAATTTTGCATTGGTAGAGATTATCACATCTGGATATGATCCTGGTACTAGAAAAATCAATTTTATGACCTGAATCTATAGTATGGAGTGAGAGTGCTGCTAATGATGAGTGTTGTTTAACTGCATTAGCATGCTCATCTCTCCTAACACTGATGCATTGATTACTCATACCTATGTAAGAAGCTTTACAATTTTTACATGAGATTTGATAGACACCATGAGATTCAAGAGGGATTGAATCCTTAGGCTTGGTTATTATATTGCTGATCTTTTGATGAGCAGAAAGTGCTGTATCTATATTATAGTGTTTTAATATATGTTCGATACTGTCCGTAGTTTCTTTTACATATGGAACACAAATCCTAATAGCTGATTTATCATCTTCCTATTTTGTTTATTTTGGGCTTGAAATAAGGCTTTTTTTTATAAATTTGTAATTATAGCTATTTGCTAATAAAACACTATTAATATGATTTATTTCTTCTTTCAGATGTGTCTCATCTGAAAGGTTAATTGCTCTATTTAAAAGGTTTTTAAATAGCTTCGTATATTTGAAAGAACATGGATTAAGAAATGTACGTTACTTTGTAATTTATCTTTTCTATTAGCATGCAAAAATCACAATGTTATACCCACTTGCTGTAAAATTGTGTTTCACAAGGACAATTATAATGTTAGTAAAATTCTAAGGAAAACAAGCAATATTATTTTAAAATCTTTTATTAAAGAAACTAGGAAAAATTTAGACAAAATTGATAAAGTATTGCTACATTTACATTTATTCCTTAGTAATAAAATACATCCTTTATTGTGGACTAGTTTTGATCGTATTGCAAGTTTTAGATCGTGATAGATTCGGAATTAGTAACAGCAAAGCAAAAGAAAAAATTGCAAATGCTAATTAGAACACAATCCCCAAACATTACGTATCCAAATCAAAAAACCGTTTATAATTTATCTAAGAAAGCCCTCTCTATAGATGAAATTTTGGTTTTAGAAAAAGGTTTCAATTTTGCTTTAATACCTTCCTGGATACCTTTTGAGAAAATTGTTTGTAATGTTGAATCAGCTTTCGATAAAATAGATTTTTCATTGGCTGATTTGGCTAAAGCTGAGATTTGTAATATTTAAAAAAAAGCTAAGCTTCCTAAAAATAATATTTCAATGAAAGAAAGATGGACAAATCAATTGTTGTACTTCCAGCTGATAAAGGTAATGCCACAGTTGTTATGGATCGTGACATTTACCATAATAAAATTTTAGATCTGCATAATGATAAAACTTATAAACTATCAAAAAGAGATCATACTATATATTTGGAAAAAAACAACAAAAGCTATTATTAATAAATCACCTATTGAAACAGAGATAAAAAATAAAATAATCCCTCATGAAAAATCTTGTGTCTGTCCAAAATTTTATGGACTTCCAACAATTCACAAACCAGATACCCCCCTTAGTCCAATAGTAAGTGCAATAGGTTCTCCAACTCATATTTTAGCTAGATACTTATCGGATTTCATTAAACCTACAATCCCATCTATTAAATCATATATTAAAAACTCTTTTCATTTTATTTCTGTTTTAAAAAGTTTAAAAATTAATGCTAATGACATTCTGGTCAGTTTTGATGTCGTGTCTTTGTTTACAAACATTCCAATTGATGAAGCTTTAAATATAATCTCACAACATTGCAATTTACCAGACCATATTATTGCTTTGATTAAACATTGTCTCTTAAATACATATTTTGTATACAATGGACAGCATTACAGACAAGTTTTTGGTACTCCTATGAGCTCACCTATCTCAGGAGTAATAGCTGATTTATTCATGAAATATATAGAAACTTGTGCTTTAGAATCATCATCTTTAAAACCTCTCATTTGGCTCAGATACATAGATGATACTTTTGTCATATGGCAACATGGAAAAAATAAATTAGATGATTTTTTTCTTACATTTAAATAATATGCATCCTCATATTAAATTTACAATGGAGACAGAGTCTGATGGAAAACTCCCTTTTCTTGATGTTCTAGTCACCAGAACACCAAATAGTTTATCTTTTTGTATTTACAGAAAGGATACACACACAGACAGATATTTACTTTTCTATTCTCATCATCACTCAACTCAGATAGTTTCTGTAGCCAAAACTCTTTTAAATAGAGCAATTAACCTTTCAGATGAGACACATCTGAAAGAAGAAATAAATCATATTAATAGTGTTTTATTAGCAAATAGTTATAATTACAAATTTATAAAAAAGCCTTATTTCAAGCCCAAAATAGACAAAATAGGAAACAAAAAGATGATAAATCAGCTATTAGGATTTGTGTTCCATATGTAAAAGGAACTACAGACAGTATCGGATGTATATTAAAATGCTATAATATAGATACAGCATTTTCTGCTCATCAAAAGATCAGCAATATAATAACCAAGCCTAAGGATTCAATCCCTCTTGAATCTCATGGTGTCTATCAAATCTCATGTGAAAATTGTAAAGCTTCTTACATAGGTATGAGTAATCATTGCATCAGTGTTAGGAGAGATGAGCATTCTAATGCAGTTAAACAACACTCATCATCAGCAGCACTCTCACTCCATACTATAGATTCAGTTCATAAAATTGATTTTTGTAGTACCAGGATCATATCCAGATGTGATAATCTCTACCAGTGTAAAATCAGAGAAGCCATTGAGATACTTAAAAGACCAGATTGTGTCAATAAGTGAGATGATACATGCAAACTTCCTCCTATTTGGAAAGATTTTTTTAAAAAAACATTCCTAAATTTAACATTTTTGCTATTGGTGGAATTTTAACATTTTATTCAAATCAGTGATTGTAGCGCCTCTACAACCGTCTTTTTACCTTTTATAACTCTGTGGATGACTTGTGTGACCAAGTTAAAATATCAGTATATTAATATTAAAAGTTTTTTAACACGGATGAACCCACAAAATATGTATTTTATATATTTAACCTGTGCAAATCTTCGTTTTAACATATATATATATATATAAAATCACAGTGCATAACACTATACTAAAATAAATATACAAATATTAAGCATTAAATCACCCCACATGGTTAAGAAATCCAGTACCACCTGTGAACTAATATATAAATACATTAGGTATCGTTTTGAGCTGGCTGTTTTGAAATATGAACTCTAATGTATTTATATATTAGTTCACAGAGGGCGGTACTGGATTTCTTAACCATGTGGGTGAATTGATGCTTAATATTTGTATATATATATATAATTTATGCACATAACTTTATTAAATAATTAAAAAATATATTTTAATATCCATTCACTGTAGTTGGCTTTAAAGTCAGTAATTAAATAAACAGTTAACGGTGAAGCACACACATATAAGGCTATGTATGTACAGCTTCACTATGGAGGAATTTAACCCAAGTTACAGATTCAAGTTCTTAAAATGTACACAATTTATCCCAGTATAAAGTAACTTTTTTTAATCTATTGCCAGAGCCACCTTTAGTTACATAAATGTGTTACATAGCAATATAAATTAAGTATTTACCACAAAAAATTTAAAGTGGCTAGCATATTTGGAACATGAACTACTTTATGATATGGTATGGTGTGTTTTATACTTTCAAAAATAATTCTCATTGCTTTTCTGCCAGCCCAAATCTTGAAAATCAATTGAAATTCTTCTTGTGTCTCAGGAATTTATTGTCATATACTGTTTGAATCTTTCCAAACATTTCAGCTGCATTTTTTCCTAATTTAAAACAAAATATAATGTTATGATGTTTCCCCCATCATGACTTATATGAAATACTATCATATTTTACACCATAATTTATGATTCAGAGGAAGTAAAGCTTTTGCAATAAATAGCTTAACTATATTCTTATGTGTACAAATTAATTCAGAAGTAATGTTGCAGTCAAGATTGGAGAATCAGTCACCAGTTAGTAAATTTAAGTTTATAACCAGGATACAATGGAAAGATGTCCAGATAAAATAGGTGCAATAATTTTACATTCCTATAACAAAAATTTCTTACAATTGCTTTGTTATCATTAATAAGTTGGCAGCTTTAAGATCTAATAATAGGTGTTAAATCTTCACTCTTAACATAATGGCTATATAACAAATCACTATCTGATCAATAATGAATTTGTTATTTAAAGAATTCTTCCTATTTAGTCTTTATACTACATACAGACAATCACCATTATAACAAACAATTTTAAATATTCACATTTATTATCAGTAATTTTTTTATCATATCATACCATATACAACTTTCTTAAACACTTTGCCAATACTATTTATTTATATCAAAACTAATACTTTTGCCTGACCTGCAGTCATCATCGGAGTAAAGAGCTCTGATGATGACTGCAGGACAGCCGAAACTGTTAGTTTTGATATAAATAAATAGTATTGGCAAAGTGTTTAAGAAAGTTGTAAATCCTATGATATGTTAAAGTAGAAATCAATACATAGGAAAAAGAAGAAGAAACTTATTTTTTTTTTATTTCAAACAATTATTATAAACAAATCAAATTAAAGTTAAAATAATAAAATCTATTATCCTTTCTTTTCTTTAATCTTATAACACTTATCACTATTAATAAAATATAAAGAATCCTCCAACTTCAAAAGCAAATCCTTAATGACTTTTTAATTTTCTCTAAAAAACAAATATTTATTATCAGATAGCACTGAAATAAAAATATCTAATAATAAATATCACAAGATCATTTTTTCTCTGTATTTGTTATTGACTTAATTTCTTTTTGATATAACATTTTTTAATATGGATCATCAATTATCTATTTTATAAAAATCTCGAAAAAAAATTATGTACTGTGCATAAATCTTTTATATTATCTTGCAAATAATTTTCTACAGTTTTTAGCAAAAAAAAAAAACAAAACCCCATGGTTTTTTTTATGATTTGTTTTATTTTTACTAATGATTTTAGTGAAAGATATTTATTTATTTCTTATATTGAACAAATAAAACAACAACTTTCCATTAATGTAGAAGTTTTTTTGAATGCATGTTTAGAAGAGTTCAAAAATATAGAATTTCATTTGTAATATTTATTATATTTTAAAAAATTATAACACGAATTAGTTTAGTGTAAAATTAATTTAAATTTTAAATGAAACATTGTAATATTAGTTACATTTTGGCTTTCAATATATTTGTCAATAAGTGCCTGATCAAATTCTGACACAATCTTTTCTTTATCAATATTATTATTAAAATAAATATATGAAAACAAATTATATTAAAAATAATATTTATTTTGTTAGAAAAATAAAATCCTCTAAATGAAGTTTTTCTATCTGCGTTATGGATGCTGTGGTTTCTTAAATGATTCCTATTTTGATAAAAAAAACTATTATTAAAAATGAGTGATAGGGATTTCTTATTCCTTTTATAATTGAATGTAAGTTTAATTTAAAATATTAAAAATGTCCTACTTTTAAAATTAACATACCAAAATATACAATTTCTGAGCAAATTTAAAAATGATAATTAAAAAAATATTTACACTCGCTATTTTTTTTCATAATTATTACATTTGATTAGCTTTAATGTTTTTTGGGGAATGTTAGTATAATGGAACATTTATTTTTTTGTTTCATGGTGTATTATTAAATTATTATAAAAATTATGTCTTTAACAAATTCATAAAAAATTCAATATTATGTTTCTCAGAAGAAAAAAACACAGTTTAATCAAGAGAGTTTAAATAAAATCAAACATATAGTTAATAAATAGTGCTTTTTCATGTACAGTATAAAATTTTATCAATTTAAGTCGGTTACTAAAATAAAATATGGTTGCAGGATTACATTAAAATAAAAACCTTTTGTATTTAATTTTTTTAACTTGTCATTTTATTGATATATATATATATATATATATATATATATATATATTTAAATTTATTTTATATATATATATATATATATATATATAAAATAAATAAAAATATCCGTTAATTAAAAATAATATTGTAATTATAATTGAAATAATATTTTTATAAACCGTTTAAAAATATTATTTCAATTATAATTATATATATATAGAAAATTATTGAAAACTATTTTTATGCAGTTCAATTATTACTGTCTATTTTTGTAGAATATCTGCATAAATAATCCATGGAATAGCTTGATCAATTGTTTTTTTTCTTTATAAGTTTCCTTTTGCTTTCCCAGTTCATATGGATTCATAAAAATTATAAATTCATTGACTGCCATTTTTTAGTCACTATCTATTTGTCCAATCTTCTATCTCATTATTTGACTATCCTGAACAGGTAGTTGCTACATAAAACTCATGCATATTGTTTTGAATTTAAGGAGTTATTTAGAATATTTAGTTAAACTATTATAGATTCTTGTCTTATAAGTCCTTGCTGTGGCAAGATAAATATTCTGCATTCTATGAACATGAAAAATTTGGTAAAGCAAAAGGAAAGCAAAGTGGAAAGTTTAAATCACTAAGCACAATTTATCTTTGTTTTATCAAGTTGAAGTTCTAAGTTCTATTTCAAAAGTAAATTTACAGTTTTGCTTATTTATTGCTGAATTTAATATAGAGTATAATTTATAAGTTATCAATATCATAATAGTTATAATTATTTCCTTTTGTATTATATAAGTGTGTCTTGATGAAAATGTGACTGGTTATTGATTCATATCTCAACTGCCATACCAAATGTGCATCAACATATGTGCTATGTAGCAATACAGTTTAGCTATTTACTATAAAAAATTAAAGTACTAGCCTATTTAAATAAAAAATTATGCCACAATTTATAAGTGTGTCTTATAGCTTAATCTATGATTGAATAACAAAGTAAAATTAAATTTTGCTTTAAATAGAGCACAATTTCTACTTAAATGTTTGAAATTATTTAAATTGTGAATAACCATGAAGCCATAAAACTAAAAAACATTTTCATGCAGTTTTCAAGATTTTGTGATGCAAAGAGACAATTGAATATGATCCATAAAAGCATGAAACACACTGTCACATTTCATTTATATATGTTGATTCAGAGGTAGTGCTTTTGTCAGCATAAAAAGAAAACAATTCACTTTTCAATGCTCACTTATATTTTTACTACATATTTTAATTATGAGCTGTTTAGTTATAAATTGTTGTTTGTTTCAGTTTTATTTTATATTATATTTAAAACAATAAATGTTTTAAATTGCTTAAATTTTATGATTAAATTATCATGTCTACTTCAAACATCGTCTTCACCATTTCATCATTATTCCACCATTTTTCATCATTTACTTTTGTTGCTCGTCTATGTTAATAGAATTTTAAAATTAAAAATGTGTCCAATTAAACTTTATTTTGCTATATCTTATGAAAATTACTATACATTGCGTTTAATAATTTTAGTTAACAGTAAGATAACTTTTTATGTTCAATCTCAATATTTTACTTTTAAATTCACAATATTAACATCAATTGCATATTTAGATCACATATTTCCACTTTCAAAATGTATGTGTTATGTATAAGTTAACTTCTTCTGTTTCTTTCAATTTCAATAACTGTTAATCATATCTACTCCAAATTAAAAGAGTGTATTCTTACTATTTATCTCCATCACATTTTCTCTTTAATTAAATGTCCATGCATTATACATTATCATATTTTCCCCACCTACCACACCATATTTTATAGCTATTTATCAGTAAATAAATATTTGAAAACCAGGTACTCTTTACAATTCTGGAGCTTAATTGTAAATATAAGGGATTTGAACTCAGACTTGCAAGCACCCACACACTATCCACACTATCTCATACAACTGATATACATGACCACACACATGTAGAAAAGATAAATAATCACCAATATATGTATTTCATGCTACACTAGCACTCATCAGTTGGTCCAGATTATCATCTCTCACACACATATATAATCAGTGCTCAGTTTATATTAATATAGCAAATCTTCACACTTTAATGAACATGTTTTAATCTACTCCAACCTCCAGCTTTTCAGCCATCGACTTCATTGAAAAATCTGATGATGGAAAGCTCAAATCCCATGCTAATGCCAATGCCAACATTACTGCTAATCCATGTTGACCTGAAGTCACTCTGACCCCTCATGAATAGGACTTTATCCAATGATATGGCTGACTGAAAATTTGGAGGTTGGATTAGATTGAAGCCTGTCCATTAAAGTGTGAAGATTTGTTATCTTAATGTAAACTGAGCACTGATTATATATATATATATATATATATATATATATATATATATATGGAAGATGATAATCTGGATCAACTGATGAGTGCTGATTTAGCATGAAATACATATATTGGTGACTGAAAGAAATAATAATAAAAGAAAAATTAGGAGACAATGTTAATATATAAATACAAGCAAAATTTAATTAATCGGCAAGCAGCAAACATTAAGATCACAGAATTATGGGAAAATTGACATTGAATTATGGGAAAGTTGACATTTTAAATGTGATAGTTGACAAAGCTACAAGGTAGTGAAAGCACTTCTAAGTTATAGTTATACATATAATTTTTATAGACTTTTAATTACTGTATTTTCAAATATTTATTTATAAAGTTACACACACACACACACACACATATATATATATATATATGTGTGTGTATGGAGGGGGGGAGATGATAATCTGAACCAACTGATGAGTGCTGGTTTAGCATAAAATACTCTATTCGTGATTATTTATCTTTTCTACATGTGTTTGGTCCATGTATATAGTGTGGATTGTTGGTGGGTGCTTGAAAGTCTTAATTCAAATCCCTTATATTTATTAGTAAATATTAAAATTAAATAAGCTTGTTGATCATGTTTGATTTAACTGCATTTTGTTTCTTTATTGAATTTATGTATTATTATTATTTATTATACCATTAAAACTTGTATTATATTAATCTTCATATTGTCTTAATAATTGCTCACACAGAATGTCATAATTAAAGGTATGGCTTATAATATGAATCATTTGTCCATAGACTATTAAATTATCTATACCTAATTTATTCCTTAAACTTCATTTTATATTTTCTTACAGCTTTAATTTTATAATCAAGATATAGTATATTATTTTATTGTGCTAAGCACTGGTAAGTTTATTTACTCTGTTATATACATATCGGCTCAAGGGAATCATCAGCTTATAAAAGCAATACTTTATCATTGTATCATTCTATCTTCTCAATTTGTTTCATATTTGCTTGTGATAACATCTGATTTCACTAATCACTTCTTTAAGAAGGAATCTTCTTGATCCACATCTCAACTTCCTTTTCTAAAATTTTGCTTTCAAAATATTTTGTAAGAATGCACCATGCCATAAAATATGTCCCAAAACCATAAACATTTGTCATCTTTATCACATTTGCAAGAATTCTTCTCGATGAAAATTTTCTTTCCATCAAATTATTATATCCTGTCAGTTTTATTTGTTTTTTATATCAAAATCATATATGTATAATTTGATTAAAATATAATTTTTAATAGTTATTTTATCTTTTTTTTTTTATTTTGAAAAAAAAAAAAAAACAATTTCGGATCGTATTTTCATTTTTTTTTTTTATAAGTAGAATTTTGGAAAATTATTAAAAATTTAATTTTGTAATTACTATTTGCTGTTTATTTGATATCATTGCCTCACCAATTTCTATTGCTCAGTTAGCTGTGGAATTACTTTACATGCATAAGAGGATAATGAATATTGGATTCAAATTCGGCTCTGGTTTTTTTTTTTTTATCTCTGGATGACTGGTATTTGCACAACATAATATAGATAGATATATATGTTTAATAAAAGTATTAGACTAATAAGTTATATTTTATGCAAATTGTTGTCTCTCGACTTTCAAAAAATAGACTCTTTACTTAATTATATTGTTATTTTTCAAAAGTTTATTGAATATCTGATCCAACTTTAATAACATGTGAACAATATTGTCTTGACCATCGATCATGTCCCTTCTCTAAACTGTGCTACTGCTGGAATGTTAACAGAGATATTATCAAGAATGCATAACTAAGATATGTTTTGCTAATGTTCTTTGGTGGCTCTTCCAAGTTGGAAGATTATGCCCTGAAGCCCTAGACATTGCTATGAGTCTATAAGTTAAGCTACCACTGTGGAGTGTTCTTGGGGCTGACCATCAGGAAGATAGTTATCAGAAAATGTATGATATACATGAAATATAACTTGTGTTCATAGTTAACATATAGGAAATGACACAATGGGAATAGACACTTACTTTATCATTAGCTTCAAATCTAAATGTGACCATATGGGAAATAACAATAGTAAATGAAAGGGTTTTGAATAACATTGATAATACCCTGGACACATATGAAACAATAACAATTAGTTATAACTATTCTTATTACAATGTGTATTTAATGACTTAAGGATCATTATAAGAATCACAGGTGTGATGCAGTGTATTAAGTATCAGAGTTAATTCAAGGTAACCAATAATTTTCATTCCACTAATATTATCTTTATAACTTTATAAGATATGATAAATATTTTGTAGAATATGATAAATACTGATTTTATACATGTTTTTTCTGTCTTTGCTCCTATATGTTATTTAGTTGTTTTTTCTATTTGATTTTTTTTATAAATTAGTTTGTTATTCAACACAATCATCATGACACAATTTACAACATTAGTTATATTTTATACTTGTATGTTAATAAAATCAAAAAAATATCAAAGCATGGTTAGTAAACTAAGTGACTGCATTTTAGATCTTAAATAACACAACATAATTTATTATAAGCCATTTTGAAAATGTATTTGGAAAAAAAAACATTTACCAATAAAATAATCGAATGATTGTGTAATTTTATCTAACATTTAAAAATAAAAATAACATAATTTGTTGCACAGGATGTAATAACAAATTGAAGCATAGAAGGGACAGAACTGGGTGGTGATCAATGAACTTTGAGCTCTGGAATCCACTAATCTCCCACTGCACTAAACCAAACAGGTCTATGCAAAAACTGTGGAATATAGAATAAAGATGTTCCACAATAGCCTAACTCTGGAAAAAGTAGAGATCACTACTAATTTAAATTGCAATATTGTTTTATAAAATGTGTTTTTTCAGGCAATATAATTTTTTTAGTTATTTTTATT
This sequence comes from Epiperipatus broadwayi, assembly GCA_028023455.1. Taxonomy (NCBI): domain Eukaryota; kingdom Metazoa; phylum Onychophora; class Udeonychophora; order Euonychophora; family Peripatidae; genus Epiperipatus; species Epiperipatus broadwayi. The sequence continues at coordinate 207,014 of JAQFVV010013170.1, forward strand.
AGTCAACATTTTTTATTATTTTATGAACTTGCTATATATTATTATATATTTTAAATTTATCTTTCAAATGTCTTTTATTAAAACGTCAAATACATTTTACATGGAAATACATTTGTAACAAAGTGATTACAATTTTAACATTATTTTTTTACAGAAAGATATATAAAAATTGATAAGCCAGATTCAGTAACAAAAATAAGTCTGAAAAAGGATTTAATGGTAATTCTGATGATGGTAGAATAGATCCCAAATCAATCCAGATGAGAACACCATCACTAATAAAAGAGTACCTTGATTGATGTAACCGACATTGGAAATGTAGAAGAATGATAATTGATGACTCTGCATATGTTTTGGATATATGATTTTGGATAAAAATTTATAAGTAAAGAAATAAAAGAAATTTTAAAATTTAAAAGTTATAAAAATTCTGATCATGACTATTATAAAAACAAAGTAAAAAAATTAAAATGTTGAAGGACCATATAATGTCCAAATTTTGTAAGTAATTATGGTGAATTGGGAATGTGATAAGATTTGGTGTGTGTTGATATTTTCAGAGATGTTGGAAAGTTCAGGATTATGATGTATTGGTGGGCATTAAGGCACTAAAACTAAAACATAATCTCCTAGGTCATTATTAATCACCAAGAGCAGCATTTCACTGAAGGAAAGTTTCATACTTTAGTCAGTAGAGAAATTCCTGATGTTTTCTTGTTATTATTTTTTATTTGACTTGTAGTTGTAGATGACCTTGGTTTGCTACCATATATTAATATAAGATTATTCTGTGACACAGGTATTTTTATAGAAACATTTCAGGTATTTTCAGGAGTGTATAGCTGCATGTTTCAGTCGTGGGTTTTGATGATGGATCTGAAAAATTGAGCTATACATGAAATGTTCAAAAACTATAGTTCATCAAGAATCACTAAAGTTAAGAGTGTAAAGAAGAGTAAAAAAAGCAATTAGATGAATAGATAAAATAGTTGGAGAAAAAATGGGTTCAGAGTAAGTTAAATCATATGACAATTTTAATTTCATTTTTGGTGAGAGGATAAATACAAGAACACATGGGTTCAAGGCCTGCAATTATTATTTCATTAAAAATAAAAAGAAATTTTCTTTAAAGAAAAAAAATAATTTCAAATTGTATTTTTATAAAAATTATATTTCATTAATTATTTAAAATGGTAGGTTTATATTTGTAAATCCCTATGTGGCTGTATTTAATATAATCCATGTAAAGTTATTAATGTTTATTAAACTTTGTGAAACAAATAAGAGAAATTTATGATATATATTTTTTTCTAATAGTTAAAATATTAGTATGTAAGGATTTTCTTTCTTTGATAAACTTATCTTTCTCATTAGCTGATAAACATATCTGTAAAAAGATTAATCTATTGAGTTATTTCTTTTGTAAGTTAAAAATCATATTAATTAAAAATGAAGGAGATAAGAAAAAATAAATCTAAAGTAAAATTTTTGATAGTTTGGCTGCATGAGTTTATCATATAATGGAAAAATGTTGGCTATCAAGTTGAGTTCCTGGCATTGTTCTCCCTCTACCATCAGATGACTTAGAGTGAAGGACTCTTTAGTTATATGAAGAAAAATACAATAATTTGTACAAAATGTTGTCGTTTGAATCAAAATAATCACAATTCAAGAAGTAGTTACAATTCCAATAAAGAAATGGAAAATAATGATTTATATAAAGGAAGTATCAATAGGAATGAGTGAATCCCATCTTTATAAGTGCTGTTAGCACTATTATCAGAGATGGGGCATGCTTCCAGAATGTCTTTGCCTGCTAAATGTTTTATTTAAATAATTTTCTGTAAAAGAGAGGGGGAAAGAAGGATGAAATGCTTGTAAAAATGAACTCTCATAGCCAATGCTCTTGAAGGGATCTGAACTACAAACAAATGCTTTGTTATGATTTCACATATGTGTATGATAACTAACTTGAAAAAGAAGAATGATATCAACTAAGAAAATTGGCATCCCTTTTGAATAGTGTCAATCACCAGCTGTTAATTCATGATGTATCAATGATGACATTTAAGAAAAATGAAGAAATATATGTGCACATACTGACCTCATTGAAAAAATTAAAAAACTGAAGTGGAATTTGGGCTGGACGTATTGCTAGATGAGATGATAATAGATGGACAATTGAAATTTTAAACTGGATTTCAAGAGATTGTAAAAGACCCAGAAAGATACCACATGTAAGATGGATGGATGAAATAAGAAAGTGTGCAGGGGTGATGTGGAGAAGAGAAGCTAAAGATAGGAAAAGATGGATTGAACTTGGAGAGACCTTCATCCTGCAGTGGATTAATAATGGTTGATGATGATGAATGCATTAATTACCTGTGTATTTTTTAAAATTAGTTTTTTTTATATCTTTGTGTACATACATTTTTTTTTATATTTTAAGAAAATTTGCTGTATTTATAGAAGTTAAATGATGATATTTTAAAAAACTAGTGTCTTCTAAATGTTAGAGGTGATATTTAAAAATGATTTAAAAATTTAATTTTTTTTAGTATTATTAAATTATTAATTTTTATTAAAATGTCTATCTACTTTTTCCTGGCAACAGACCAAAGTAATTATAGAGTCGTATAAGCTGTATGCATGTGTGATTTATAAAAATTAATTATCAAAAGAGAGATTAACAAGCTAGTGATTATGGGTAATACTGGTCTATAAAGAAATAATAATAGTCAGAGGGGTTATATTATCATGTGATATGAAATACCATGGTAGTTTAAATGGCTGGCACTCATTAATTATAAATATTTCATCATCATGTGATCCATTGGATAACTACCATCAGAATTATAGTAAAAATATAGTGAAGTTCACCTGAAAATTATATATGGTGGCAAAAAGAATAATATGTATGATACATTTGATCTCACAACTGAGTTAGTGTATATGGAAAGTGTAAAAGCTAATAAGACCATCTGTCTAACCACTACAAAATACATATTGAAATAAATAACCCTGTATAGTATCTTCTTAATATATTTTTCCAATTCATGAATAATTATCAAGTGAATTATAATAAACCATTGTATTAGTAATTATAAATAAGTTTATTCTTTAAAAAAAAAAGAATTTAATTTATGATTTAATATATAATAGATTATTACTTTTTTGTTTACACTTTTTTGTATCTGTTATTAAAAAAATTGAATTTTTTTGTTTTATAAAGTTTTCTTCCAAAATTCCTGTTATTAAAACAGAGAAAACTATCCATATAAAGTGGCACTCAATGCAAGGCAGAGAGAGTAAACAATGGATGCCAGAAGTCTTGTGCATAAAATCCCTATCTAGTGCCTACTCATCCAATATCCCCAGACTAGTTTTTAGCTTGTGCCTTTCATCAGTGAGAAGCCTTGGATCTGAAAGCACTGCACCTAGATCTTTGGATCTAATGCAACCCTCCAGCAACCACCTTTTAACTCTACTTAACTACAAAAGTATGAGAAAAAAATTGAAAACATGATATTTTCAATCCAAGCTCATTAGGTTATATAGTCATATAGGTCTGAACTCAGTTCAGTACCCATACATTTTGAGTGGCACTACAGTATGAGAGTTTTGTCTGCTTTAATAACAGTTATGAGCAAGCATAAGAAATGGTGATCATGTAATTCCTATGTTTTGATCCCTTACATTCAAATCATCTTCAGGAATATTAATAACTGAAACACACAGGCTTATTAAATACCTGTGTTTATATATGTATGAGCACAGACTTTCACATGACCCACCACTCTCCACACCATGTCATAACACTGATACACTTGAACACTTATATGTTGAAAAGATAAATAATCACCAATATGCGTATTTCATGCTAAACCAGCAATCATCAGTTGGTCCTGAATACCATCTGTACACGTGTAATGGTCAGAAAATGCTTAACGACTCATAAACATAGTGCTGAATTCGACCACCATGCAGAACAGCAGCACCATGTTTATGAGTCACACATTTTCTGACCTGATGTGTAAGAATGGTATTCGGACAACTGATGATGCTAATTTAACATGAAATACATATATTAATGATTATTTATCTTTTCAACAAATAAGAATATTTAAGTATCAGTGTTATGACATGGTGTGGAGGTAATTAGATCATTGTGAGATAGTCTGTGCTCTACTCCTTAAACACAGAGTATTTAATAAGCCTGTAATATTTCAGTTATTAATATTCCTGAAGATGATTTGAAATATGAGATCAAAACATAGAGAATTACATGATACCATTTATTCTTACTCATAACTATTATTAAAGCAGACAAGGCCTCTCATGCTGTAATGCCACTCAAGATGCTCTACTGAACTGATTCGAAACCTATATGACTATATAAGCTAATGAAACTTGAATTGAAAATAATAATATTTTCAATTTTATTCTCATACGTTTGTAATTAAATTGAGAGATTTAAAGCCCTACTGGAGAGTATACGTGGGCATCCAGGAATCCCAGGTGCGGTACTTTCAGATCAAAGGCTCCTCACTGATAAATCCCTGGCAAAAACTAATCTGAGAATGACAGATGATAGGCACTAGATAGGAATTTCGTCTAAAGATTTTACAGCATCCGATTGACTACTCTCTCTGCCTTACGTGAGTATACTATATATGGATAGTTTTGTCTGTTTTAATAACATCAGGAATTTTGGAAAAACCCCATAAGAGCAAAATTCAATTTTTAAATAACAGATACAAAAAAGTGTAAAATAAAAGTAATAATCTAGTATATATTAAATCATAAATTAAATTCGCTTTTTTAGAAAGGATAGGCTTATTTATAATTACTAATACAATAGTTTATTATAATTCCTTGATAATTATTCATCAATTGGAAAAATGAAGATACTATACGGGAATTTATTTATTTCATTATGTATTTTGTAGCTCCCTACATATTGAACCTTTATTAGCTTTTACTTTCCATATACACTTAACTTTCAGTTGTGAATCAAATGTATCATACATATTATTCTTTGCGCAATATATAATTTTCAGGTGAACTTCACTGCTATTTGCTATAATTCTGTTAGTGAATTATCAATGGGTCACATGATGATAAATGTGCACAATTAAACAATTGCAAACACTAACTCTGTAGTATTTTCATATCGCATGATAATATAACCTCTCTGATATTATTATTTCTTTATGAACCAGTATTCTATGTCATAATTATGTCTCTCTTTTGATAATTAATTTTTATAAATCACGCATTAATACAACATACGACTCTATAATTACTTTGGTCTATTTAACAAAGGAAAAATGAATGGTATTTTAATAAAGGTAATAGGTTGTAATGCTAAAAAGGGTGGGATTTTAAGATCATTTTTACTTTCACCTCAACATTTAGAAGACACTGAATTTTAAGTATAAATCATTTAACTTCTATAAATAATAATTTTCTTGGAAATATAAAAGTGTAATGTACACGAAGATGAACAGGCTAATTTTAAAATTCACGAATGATAATGCATTCATCATCATCAACCATTAGGGATCCCTTGCAGATGAAGATATCTCCAAGTTCAATCCGTCTTTCTATCTTTATTTATCTTCTCCATCACTTCTATACTTTTTCTTATTTCATCCATCCATCTTACATGTGGTATCTTTCTGCGTCTTTACAATCTCTTGAAATCAGTTTAAAAATTTCAATTTATCCATCTATTATCATCTCATCTATGCACCTCCAGCCCAGAATTCAACTCAGTCTTTTAATTTTTTCAGTAAGGAGTCGTATAATGCATATATTTCTTCATTTGGCCCAAATATCGATTGTGCATCATGAATTAACGGCTGGTGATTGACACTATTCAGAAGGGATATACAATTTTCTTAGTTGATATAATTCTTCTTTTCAGGGTGATATCATACACGTATGTGAATCGCCAAGCAAGCATTTATTTGTAGTTCAGATCCCTTCAGGCATTGCTATGAGAGTTCATTTATAAGCATTTCATCCTTCTTTCCCCACTATATTACAGAAAATTATTAAATGGAAGCATTTGGCAGGCCCCCCCTTCTGGAAGCATGCCCCATCTCTGATAATAGTACTGGCAAGCACTTAATTAGGATTCACTCATTCCTTATTGATACTTCCTTTGTATAAATCATTATTTTTCATTTCTTATTAGGTATCTAACTTACTTCTTGAATTGTGATTATTCAGATTAAAACGATAACATTTTATACAGGTATTGTAATTTTTCTTCATGTAACTGAAGTCTTCATACAAGTCATCTGATGTGGAGAGGAACAATGCGGGAACTCTTTATACCACATTTTCTCATTATATGATAGGCTCATGCGTAAACTAACAAAAATTTTGCTTTAGATTTATTTTTTTCCCATCTGTCATTTTTAATTATTATGATTTTTGGCTTGCAGAAAACCAACTCAATAGATTAATCTTTTTACAGATATATTTATCAGCTAATGAAGATAAGGATTTATCAGAGAAGAGAATCCTTACATACTAATATTTTAACTATTAGAAAAATATATATCATAAATTTCTCTTATTTATTTTGCAAATTTAATAAACGTGTAGCTTTACATGGATTATATTAAATGCAGCGCATGAGAGATTTACAAGTATAACCTACCATTTAAATAATTAATGAAATATAATTTTAAAAATGCAATTTAATTTTCTTTAAAAGGGAGCTACTTTATTTTTTGTGTGGAGGCCTTATGTTTCAATATGTTCTTATATTTATCATTACTTAAAATGAGGTTAAAATTGTCATATGAATTTTTTGTACTCTGAGCGTATTTTTTCTCGAGCTATTTGATCTATTCATCCTACAATTGCTTTTTTTACTCTTCTGTATCTTTAACTTTATTGATTACTTGATGAACTATAGTTTTTGAACTGTTTCATGTATAGCTCAATTTGCAGATCTTTTATCAAAACGCTCGACTGAAACATCTGTATACGCTCACAAAATACCTGAAATGTTTTCTAAAAAAATATTTAATGCTCACAGAATAATCTTATATTAACCTTGGTAGCAGAGCAAGGTAAATCTACAAATCAGATGAAATAGCCAGCAAGAGAGCATCGGGAATTTCTCTGCACGACTTTTTTTAGAAATTCCTTCAGTGAATGCTGCTCTGCTTGGTGTGGCTGACCTGGGAAGTTGTGTTTTGGATTTTAGTGCTTGTAATGCCCATCCTTTCATGTCCTGAGCTTTCAAGCATCTCTGAGAAGCCCCCCCCCACTTGATTCTTATCGCACTCAACTCGCAATTACTTACAAATTTGGACTGACTATATGGTCCTTCAACGTTTGAATTTTACTGCTGTTTTTATAATGGTCAGTGATCAGAATTTTACCAACTTTTGGGTTTTACAATTTCTTTGATTTCTTAGCTGACATAAAATTTTAGTCCCAAAATATCTTGTATCCAAAACATGTACAAAGTCATTAATTATCATTCTTGCACATTTTCAATGTAGGTTACATCAATCTCGAGGTACTCTTTTATTAATCGTGGTGTTTCTCATCTGGGTTGATTTGGAATCTATTCTACCATCATCAGAGGTACCATTAAAAGTCCTTTTCAGACTTATATTTTATTTACTGAATCTGGTTTATCCATTTTTATATATACTTTCTACAACAAAAACAATGTAAAAATTGTAATCACTTTGTTTACAAATGTATTTCCATATAGATAGATTTCTTTGGCGTTTTAAATAAAAGACATTGAAAAGATAAATTTAAAAATATATATTATCAATATCATAGTAAAATTCATAAAATAATAAAAAATGTTGACTAATAAAAATAACTAAAGAATATATTTCTTAAAGAAAAACATGTTTATAAAACAATGTTGCAATTTAAATTAATAGTGATCTCTACTTTTTAAAGAGTTAGGCTCATTAAAGGAACATCGTGATTCTATATTCCACAGTTGTTGCATAGATACTGTTTAGTTTACTTACAGTGGAGATTAGTGGATTCCAGAGATCAAAGTTCATTGATCTTCACGAAGTTCTGTCCCTTCTGTGCTCATTTTATTATTACATCATATTACAATAAAATCATATTATATTTTAAATACACTATGAATGTGACCAGATAAAATTACTCAATCATTCGATTATTTTTATCAGTAAAATATTTTTTTCCAAATACATTTTCAAATGGCTTATAATAATTTACTGTTGTGTTATTTAGGATCTAAAGTGCAGTCACTTATTTTGCTAACCTGCTTTGATATTTTTTAGATTTTATTGTACACACAAGTATAAAATATAACTAATGTTGTAAATTATGTCACATAGATGGACATTAAGTTGGATAGCAAACTAATTTATAAAAAAATCAAATAGAAAAAACAACTAAAATAACATATAGAAGCAGAAAGACAGCATAAACATGTATAAAATCAGTATTTATCATGTTCTACAAAATATTTATCATATCTTATAAGAAGTTATAAAGATAATATTAGTACAGATAGAAATTATTAAGATTACAACTTGAATTAATGTCTGATACCGAATACACTGCCATCACATTCTGTGATTCTTATAATGATCCTAAGAATTCATTGAATACACATTAAATAAGAATAGTTATATCTAATTGATTATTGTTCCTTGTATATGATATCCAGTGTATTATCATATATTGTTCAAGGAAACCCTTTCGTTACTATTATTATTTTACATGTAGTCACATTTAGACTTCAGAGCTAATGATAAATTAAGTCGTCTATTCCCCTTGTGTCATGTTTCTATATGTTGCTCTATGAACACAGAATTAGATTTTCTTATACTATCATACATTTTCTGATCACTCATCTTCATGCTGGTCTTCTTTAAGACACTCCACAGTGGTGAACTACAACTTATAGACTCATAGCAATGTATCTGGGGCTTCAGAGCACAATCTTCCATCTTGAAGAGCCACCAAAGAACATTAGCAAGGCTTATATGTTGGTTTATGCATTCATGATATCATCTCTCATGCTGTTCACATTCCTGCTGTAGTACTGGTTTAGAGAACGCTGACATGATCGATAGATCAGGGCAATCATTGTTCACATGTTATTAAAAGTTGGATCAGATGATTCAATAAACTTTTGGAAAAATAACAGTATAATTAAGTAAAGAGTCTATTTTTGGAAAGTAGAGAGACAGTAATTTGCATAAAACTATAACTGATGAATCTATATTTTATAAACATTTTATATATCTATCTATAACATTATCATTGTACAAACTACCAGTCATCAAGAGATAAAAAGGACCAGACCAGAATTTGAGTCCAGTATTAATTATCCTCTTATCCATGTAAAAGTAATTCCTCATCTAACTGATCAATAGAAATTGGTGGTGGTAATAATATCATTATTGAAATATCAAATATTATTAAAAAATTAAATTTTTAATAATTTTCAAAATTCCATACTTATAAAAAAAAAAAAAAAATGAAAATACGATCAGAAATTATTTTTTTTTTTTTTTCAAAATAAAAAAAAAAAATAAAGCAACTATTAAAAATTATATTTACAATCAAATTATTCATATCATGATTTTGATGTAAAAATCAATTAAAACTGACAAGTTTACTTTCAATTTGATGGAAGAAAATTTTCATCAAGAAAAATTAACACAAATGCTGACCAAAGGATGACGGAAATATGTTTATGAATTTTTTTGGGGCATATTTTTATGGGCATGGTACATTCATTACACGAATATGTACAATGCAAAATTTTAGAAGAGGAAGGTTGAGGTGTGAATCCAGGAGATTCCTTCTTAAAGAAGTGGATGAGTGAAATCAGATGCTATCACCAACGCAAATATAAATCAGAGTGAGAAGTAAGAACGATACAATGATAGAAGTATTGCTTTACTCTGCTTATGATTCACCTTGAAACTGATATCTAACTTCATAACAGACTAAAATAGGCTTACAAAGTGAACTTAGCAGAGTAAAATAATATACTATATCTTGAGTTATAAAGTTAAAGCTGTAAGAAAATATAAAATGAAGTTTAAGGAATAAATTAGGTATAGATAATTTAGTAGTCTATGGACAAATGGTTCATATTATAAGTCATACCTTTAATTATGACATTCTGTGTGAGCAGTTATTAAGACAATATGAAGATTAAATATAATACAAGTTTTAATGGTACAATAAATAATAATAATACATAAATTCAATAAAGAAACAAAATGCAGTTAAATCAGGCATGATCAACAAGCTTATTTAATTTTAATATTTACTAATAAATATAAGGGATTTGAATTAAGACTTTCAAGCACTAACCAACAATCCACACTATATACATGGACCAACACATGAAGAAAAGATAAATAATCACGAATAGAGTATTTTATACTAAACCAGCACTCATCAGTTGGTTCAGATTATCATCTCCCCCCCTCACACACACACACATATATATATATATATATATATATATATGTATGTGTGTATATATAACTCTCTATAAATAAATATTTGAAAATACAGTAATTAAAAGTCTATAAAAATTATATGTATAACTATAACTTAGAAGTTCTTTCACTACCTTGTAACTTTGTCAACTATCACATTTAAAATGTCAACTTTCCCATAATTCAGTATCAATTTTCCCATAATTCTGTGATCTTAATGTTTGCTACTTTCCGATTAATTAAATTTTGCTTATATTTACCATATTAACATTGTCTCCTAATTTTCTTTTATTATTATTTCTTTCAGTCACCAATATATATATTTCATGCTAAATCAACACTCATCAATTAATCCAGATTATCATCTTCCATATATACATCATATATATATATATATATATATATATATATATATATATATATATATATATATATATCAGTGCTCAGTTTACATTAAGATAGCAAATCTTCACATTTTAATGGACAGGCTTCAATCTAATCCAACCTCCAACTTTTCAGTCAGCCATATCATTGGATAAAGTCCTATTCATGAGGGGTCTGGTGACTTCGGGTCAACATGGATTAGAAATAATGTTGGCGTTGGCATTAGCTGGGATTTGAGCTTTCCATCATCAGATTTTTCAATGAAGTCGATGGCTGAAAAGCTGGAGGTTGGAGTAGATTAAAACATGTTCATTAAAGTGTGAAGATTTGCTATATTAATATCAGGCTGAGCACTGATTATATATGTGTGTGAGAGATGATAATCTGGACCAACTGATGATTACTAGTGCATCATGAAATATATACATATATATATATTTTTATTGGTGTTTATCTTTCCTACATGTGTGTGGTCATATATATCAGTTGTATCAGATAGTGTGGATAGTGTGTGGGTGCTTGCAAGTCTAGGTTCAAATCCCTTATATTTACAATTAAGCTCCAGAATTGCAAAGGGTACCTGGTTTTCAAATATTTATTTACTGATAAATAGCTACTATAAATATGGTGTGGTAGGTGGGGAAAATATGATAATGTATAATGCATGGACATTTAATTCAAGAGAAAATGTGATGGAGATAAATAGTAAGAATACACTCATTTAATTTGGAGTAGATATGATTAACAGTTATTGAAATTGAAAGAAACAGAAGAAGTTAACTTATAAATAACACATACATTTTGAAAGTGGAAATATGTGATCTAAATATGCAATTGATGTTAATATTGTGAATTTAAAGAGTAAAATATTGAGATTGAACATAAAAAAGTTATCTTACTGTTAAATAAAATTATTAAACACAATGTATAGTAATTTTCATAAGATACAGCAAAATAAAGTTTAATTGGACACATTTTTAATTTTAAAATTCTATTAACATAGACGAGCAATAAAAGTAAATGATGAAAAATGGTGGAATAATGATGAAATGGTGAAGACGATGTTTGAAGTAGACATGATAATTTAATCATAAAATTTAAGCAATTTAAAACATTTATTGTTTTAAATATAATATAAAATAAAACTGAAACAAACAACAATTTATAACTAAACAGCTCATAATTAAAATATGTAGTAAAAATATAAGTGAGCATTGAAAAGTGAATTGTTTTCTTTTTATGCTGACAAAAGCACTACCTCTGAATCAACATATATAAATGAAATGTGACAGTGTGTTTCATGCTTTTATGGATCATATTCAATTGTCTCTTTGCATCACAAAATCTTGAAAACTGCATGAAAATGTTTTTTAGTTTTATGGCTTCATGGTTATTCACAATTTAAATAATTTCAAACATTTAAGTAGAAATTGTGCTCTATTCAAAGCAAAATTTAATTTTACTTTGTTATTCAATCTATAAGACACACTTATAAATTGTGGCATAATTTTTTATTTAAATAAGCTAGTACTTTAATTTTTTATAGTAAATAGCTAACTGTATTGCTACATAACACATATGTTGATGCACATTTGGTATGGCAGTTGAGATATGAATCAATATCCAGCCACATTTTCATCAAGACACACTTATATAATACAAAAAGGAAATAATTATAACTATTATGATATTGATAACTTATAAATTATACTCTATATTAAATTCAGCAATAAATAAGAAAAACTGTAAATTTACTTTTGAAATAGAACTTAGAACTTCAACTTGATAAAACAAAGATAAATTGTGCTTAGTGATTTAAACTTTCCACTTTGCTTTCCTTTTGCTTTACCAAATTTTTCATGTTCATAGAATGCAGAATATTTATCTGGCCACAGCAAGGACTTATAAGACAAGAATCTATAATAGTTTAACTAAATATTCTAAATAACTCCTTAAATTCAAAACAATATGCATGACTTTTATGTAGCAACTACCTGTTCAGGATAGTCAAATAATGAGATAGAAGATTGGACAAATGGATGGTGACTAAAAAATGGCAGTCAATGAATTTATAATTTTTATGAATCCATATGAACTGGGAAAGCAAAAGGAAACTTACAAAGAAAAAAACAATTGATCAAGCTATTCCATGGATTATTTTGCAGATATTCTACAAAAATAGACAGTAATAATTGAACTGCATAAAAATAGTTTTCAATAATTTTCTATATATTATATTCATATATATATATATATATATATATATATATATATATATATATATATATATATATATATATATATATATATCAATAAAATGACAAGTTAAAAAATTTAAATACAAAGGTTTTATTTTAATGTAATCCTGCAACCATATTTTATTTTAGTAACCGACTTAAATTGATAAAATTTTATACTGTACATGAAAAAGCACTATTTATTAACTATATGTTTGATTTTATTTAAACTCTATGATTAAACTGTATTTTTTCTTCTGAGAAACATAATATTGAATTTTTAATGATTTTATTAAAGACATAATTTTTATAATAATTTAATAATACACCATGAAACAAAAAAATAAATGTTCCATTAATACTAACATTCCCCAAAAAACATTAAAGCTAATCAAATGTAATAATTATGAAAAAATAGTGAGTGTAAATATTTTTTAAATTATCATTTTTAAATTTGCTCAGAAATTGTATATTTTGGTATGTTAATTTTAAAAGTAGGACATTTTTAATATTTTAAATTAAGCTTACATTCAATTATAAAAGGAATAAGAAATCCCTATCACTCATTTTTAATAATTGTTTTTTTATCAAAATAGGATCATTTAAAAAACCACAGCATCCATAACGCTTAGATAGAAAAACTTCATTTGGGATTTTATTTTCCTAACAAAATAAATATTATTTTTAATATCAATTTGTTTTCATATATTTATTTTAATAATAATATTGATAAAGAAATAATTGTGTCAGAATTTGATCAGTTTATATACACAGGCACTTATTGACAAATATATTGAAAGCCAAAATGTAACTAATATTACAATGTTTCATTTAAAATTAAAATTAATTTTACACTAAACTAATTCGTGTTATAATTTTTTAAAATATAATAAATATTACAAATGAAATTCTATATTTTTGAACTCTTCTAAACATGCATTCAAAAAAACTTCTACATTAATGGAAAGTTGTTGTTTTATTTGTTCAATATAAGAAATAAATAAATATCTTTCACTAAAATCATTAGTAAAAATAAAACAAATCATAAAAAAAACCATGGGGTTTTGCTTTTTTTTTTTGCTAAAAACTGTAGAAAATTATTTGCAAGATAATATAAAAGATTTATGCACAGTACATAATTTTTTTTCGAGATTTTTATAAAATAGATAATTGATGATCCATATTAAAAAATGTTACCTTGTGATATTTATTATTAGATATTTTTATTTCAGTGCTATCTGATAATAAATATTTGTTTTTTAGAGAAAATTAAAAAGTCATTAAGGATTTGCTTTTGAAGTTGGAGGATTCTTTATATTTTATTAATAGTGATAAGTGTTATAAGATTAAAGAAAAGAAAGGATAATAGATTTTATTATTTTAACTTTAATTTGATTTGTTTATAATAATTGTTTGAAATAAAAAAAAAATAAGTTTCTTCTTCTTTTTCCTATGTATTGATTTCTACTTTAACATATCATAGGATTTACAACTTTCTTAAACACTTTGCCAATACTATTTATTTATATCAAAACTAACAGTTTTAGGCTGTCCTGCAGTCATCATCAGAGCTCTTTACTCCGATGATGACTGGAGGTCAAACAAAAGTATTAGTTTTGATATAAATAAATAATATTGTAAAAATATTAAGAAGAGGGGTTGTAAATGTTATGATATGATAAAAAATTACTGATAATAAATGTGAATATTTAAAATTGTTTGTTATAGTGGTGATTGTCTGTATGTGGTATAAAGACTAAATAGGAAGAATTCTTTAAATAACAAATTCATTATTGATCAGATAGTGATTTGTTATATAGCCATTATATTAAGAGTGAAGATTTAACACCTATTATTAGATCTTAAAGCTGCCAACTTATTAATGATAACAAAGCAATTGTAAGAAATTTTGTTATAGGAATGTAAAATTATTGCACCTATTTTATCTGGACATCTTTCCATTGTATCCTGGTCATAAACTTAAATTTACTAACTGGTGACTTATTCTCCCAATCTTGACTGCAACATTACTATCTGAATTAATTTGTACACATAAGAATATAGTTAAGCTATTTATGCAAAAGCTTTACTTCCTCTGAATCATAAATTAATGGTGTAAAGTATGATAGTATTTCATATAAGTCATGATGGGGAAACATCATAACATTATATTTTATTTTAAATTAGGAAAAAATGCAGCTGAAATGTTTGGAAAGATTCAAACAGTATATAACAATAAATTCCTGAGACACTAGAAAAATTTCAATTGATTTTCAAGATTTGGGCTGGCAGAAGAAGCAATGAGGATTATCTTTGAAAGTATAAAACACTCCATACCATATCATAAAGTAGTTCATGTTCCAAATATGACTAGCCACTTTAAATTTTTTGTGGTAAATCACTAAGTTTATATTGCTATGTAACACATTTATGTAACTAAAGGTGGCTCTGGCAATTGATTAAAAAAAAAGTTACTTTATACTGGGATAAATTGTGTACATTTTAAGAACTTGAATCTGTCACTTAGGTTAAATTCCTCCTAGTGAAGCTGTACATACATAGCCTTATATGTGTGTGCTTCTATCATTAACTGTTTATTTAATTAGTGACTCTAAAGCCAACTACAGTGAATGGATATTAAAATATATTTTTTAATTATTTAATAAAGTCATGTGCATAAATTATATATATATACAAATATTAAGCATTAGTTCACCCACATGGTTAAGAAATCCAGTACCGCCCTCTGTGAACTAATATATAAATACATTAGAGTTCATATTTCAAAATAGCCAACTCAAAAACGATACCTAATGTATTTATATATTGAGGTTCAAAGGTGGTACTAGATTTCTTAACCATGTGGGGTGATTTAATGCTTAATGTTTGTATATTTATTTTAGTATAGTGTTATGCACTGTGATT
>JAQFVV010013171.1:0-222650 GCA_028023455.1 Epiperipatus broadwayi
TCGTCGACATCTGACATCATTCTAACTCAGCCAGTTTTTATATGAAAATATTCGTTAAACACGTATTGAATTCGTTTTTTAAAAGCTCTGTAAGAGCAGTTAGCCTTTCCGATTTATTTTACAAGTAAAAAATAGAAAAAAATGCATTTAAACCTAAACAAAGAAGGTATATTATTTGTGATTGGTTCTTAGCATGCTCTCAGCCGAAAAAGACATTCTGATTGGCTGGAAAGAACAAAGAAACTGCCTGATCAAAGAAAATAAAGAAAACACTGAGATTTTCATTTCAATACGATTTAAATTATTATAAAAGAATATTTTGAGAAATTCCAATTATTTTCAGAGAATAATAAAAAACAAAAGTAGTACCAAAAATATTGAAAGATTTTAGTAAAAATATTCGAAGATATGTAGTAAAAAAAGAAATATTTACTTTTCTATAAACCAAAAGTGTCGATCTTTTTTGTTTATATTATAACGTTTATCATTGCGAAGTGAGATGTTACAGAATAAATAAATAGCAATTTATTTTTGTAAGAACTTTTCCATTCTCTTCATAACCTGAAAAATTATTAAAATACTTTTACAAACCAAAATGATTCAATTATTTACTTAATTATTAATGATAAACGAGTACAGACGTTCGATTTCAAAAGAGCGTTTCAGGATATAAAAGAATCTATTTTAATAATAATAATGGAGACGGTATGAATTTACAAGTACAATAAAATAAAGTAATCATAATTATCCTTGAACTATGCTTTGCCCTAACTGATACAGATCATATATCTATAAATATAAGGTATAAAATACGTGGTTCTCTAACCTCTTAAGGTAAGCAAAGCAAAGAAGGTACAGAAGCGATAATTGCACCTATAACAAATATAATGCCTAAGAAAGACAGTTTGTGTCATCAATGACCACAACATATTAATTCCTGATTCAATAAAATGGCGTTTTTGCTACAGAATGTCCATAACAATAAAAGAAAAAAAAGGGGTCTTTAATAAATATGTAGCAAAGAGGGATGATTTAAGAAAGAAACTTGCTTCCACATTTTAAAATCTTTATGGTTCCGAAACATTGAGTTAGTCACGCAGCTTTTTTTTTTAAATATTATTTAAAATTTGCGGTCATTTAATGATATAACGGCTTACAAAGGTTATATATATAAGATCTTAAAATATAATAGAGATAACATAAACTGATGATATACATATAGATATAATATACACATTGAGGTTATTTCATTTAAATAATTAGATATTTTCTGATACGTTTTTAAATAATTTGCAGAGATAAATTTTAACAGTACTCATGAAATATGGTCACATGGTGACCGCTATTAATTTAATTGGTAATTAAATGTGGCTTTTAATTGCCGTTTACATATCAGTTATATTATAAAATCCAAGTAAGAGTTATAATAACCTTAAAAGACATTTACTAGGCCAATATTAACACACGGAAAATATTACAAACAAAAAGATGAAACTTGTTTAAATAAATAAAAAAATCAAATAAAATATCAAACAATCTAATTTCTAAATAAAGTATTTAATTTATAAGACTTAATCATTTTTAAATAAAAGGAAGCATTTAAAACATTAAAAAAAATTAAAATTTAAAGAAGAGAGATTTTATAAATATTCTGTTAAAGTTGTATAAACATTACAAATCTATACCTTGGGATTTTTAAAATAAAAGATTGAAAGCTAGAGTTTAAAATTGTTGGTTTCTTAAAGGCGTTTACCTCATTACCAATCGGCAAACGGTCCATTCTTCAAAGCAGGTTTGATTAAAGCTAGTTTTCATCTCATTAAGACTTTCTGGACACAGTTCGTTAATACTGGGCTTGATGTTACGGCCTTACATAGCACAGTGATGACTTGCCGACAGATTTGGAACGAACGATCTATTTTCTTTTCACCCGTCATTTTGGAAATTTCCTCTCAAATAGAACAGGACCCTTCACTAATTAAGCTAAATAAATAATCAATTTTTAAATGTTTTGGGGCTATTTATCTAATCTCAAAATTATCTATAGGATCCATCTTACTTTGACAACTATCAATTGCAATTGCTCTAAGCAGTTCTCTGTGGTTGGGGTTCATGATGATTTCCTGCTATTGGCTGGCTCATACCAAGATGGCAAATCCCAACTTTCCCATGCCTATTAAAAGAAATAAAGGAAACACAAAACATAGCAAAATTTTTAATTAAATTTTTATAATGAGTCCTGAAAGCCCTAATCTCAATACACAATCTACATGACAAAACATCGAGGAAGGTAAAAAAAAAACCTCTTACATATACATTAATATAGTAGTTCTAACAACTTTAAGATTTTATACAATCTATTTAACCATATGCAATGTTTTCACTTTTAATTAATCAGTTTATCAAATTTTTTTACAGTTTACTGATGGAAAACAGAGTATTACTTTTTAATTTATTAATAACAGTATTTGATTTTATAAATCAATATGATAAAACAAATCATTTTTATATTCTGGAAAATTATGTATATATTAAATTATATATAGCAAATTATACACATATAGCTAATAAATTATTCAGGGTGTGGGAATAATTAACAGGCTCCATGATTGGGCATCCAATTATAACAGTCGGTGTGTATTTGAGTCTTATCATATCTGCTGTACAAGGGAACCATCAGGTCATTTGAACCTGGAAATTTTATATAGTAGGCAGATACTTAATGCACATATGGGTTGCCCTTGGGTGACTTGCATGGGGGTTGTGCAATTCAGTCAGTTACAGTATTATTGATAACTGCAAAATATTAAATAATTGAATATTTTTCATATTTTCCCTGTCCTCTGTAACTAGTTGACATATTGGAAAGATAAGTGTTCTAAATGGATTAGGATGTTATAACTTAGTTATAGATCAATTTTCTAGCAATTCTTTTGAATTTAAATATATTAACCCTCAATTTTAAATTTTCATTCTAACTTGAAAAATATCAAAAGTTAACAAACAAGTACATTTACCAGAATCAATAAAAGAATTTAAAAAAAATTGAATTGGTCATGTTCTTGAATGTGTAATGAGAAATGTTTTCAGAAAAAACTATATATCGTGGCAGGAAAATGATAAAAAAGAAATTGGATAATGATTTTTTTAAAAATGACTAAATATAATTATATGCAAGGCAAAACTTTCCATACAGTAGTGCCACCCTGTGCCAACCAGAGTAATCAATGGATGCCAGAAGGCTTGTGCATAAAATCCCTATCTAATGCCTACTCATCCAATATCCCCAGACTAGTTTCTGGCTTGTGGCCTTCGTCAGTGAGGAGCTTTGGTGAGGAGCCTTGTTTATAAACAATTATGTGCTAGTATAAGAGATGGTGATTATGTGATATAATTATATGAACAAGAGAAATTGTTGTGGAATGTTCTGGAACATGCTCTAGTAGTTGTGTAGTTGATGATGATGATTTTAAGGACCTTCAGCAAAATTTTTATATATAATACATATGTAATCAGTTTATTGATTATATATATATATATAAGAATAATACATCGACTATTAGGTCAGAATGTGATTGAATTTGAATTAAATTAAGATATATTGATTTTGAAAGATTTATGTTTCTCTCTTTATGTGCATAATTTTTTTCAAAAATTTTTACTTATTAAATATAAATGCAAAATAACTGCAACTGGTATTTTAATAAAAAAGTTTGCACATTACTTTAGGTATTGATTTTTATTTTTCAAAATAAAACTGTAAATTGATAAGTTAAAATTTATGTGACATAGGAAATGGTGGGAAAAGATTTTAACAATAAATAAATATCATCATCAACCATTATCAATCCACTGCAGAATGAAGGTCTATCCAAGTTCAATCCATCTTTTCCTATCTTTAGCTTCTCTTCTCCACATCACCCCTGCACACTTTCTTATTTCATCCATCCATCTCACATGTGGTCTCTTTCTGGATCTTTTACAATCTCTTGGAATCCAGTTTAAAATTTCAATTGTCCATTTAATATCATCTCTTTTAGCAATATGTCCAGCCCAACTCCACTTCATCTTTTAATTTTTTCAATGAGGTCAGTAACACCTATTTGTTCTCTTACCCATACATTGTGTTTTTGATCCCTTCTTGTTACTCCCAATATGCATCTCTCCATACTTCTTTGAAACATCCAATCTACTGATTCATTTAGATAAGATATTCTGCCTGATAAAATTTAAACAGCTCTATGTAATCTTACAAAAAGAAAAACTATAGATTATGGTAGGATCCCAGAAGAATTTTAAAATATAGAGATGATAGATGTCATTAAAAATTTTTAAATTATATGGATCAATGGCAATTTTCCCAATCAACAAATGAAATAATCTTTTGGAATGTAATTTTTATCTACTGTAGAAAATGTAACAAATTCTTTTTCCCTTGACAGTTATGCCACTTAATGTAAAATTCAGTAATCAAGAGATATCAGATAGTAATGCTTAATAAATTCCTATGCAGTGCAGTCCTATCCAATGTTTCTAGATTAGTTCTTTGTTTATAGATTTCATCATTGAGAAGTATTGGATAGGACATCACTGCATCTTGTATCTATTAATTTCTAATGTGATGTAAAAAATAATTTGTCACTGAGCAGCATTATGGAAGGTGGAATCATGTGATATCTTATTGGTTTTATAGATAATTTTCTTTGAAAAAATATTATCGATTGAGTTGCTTCCAGGCATTGATAAGAAGATACTAAAGACTCTGGTTTTTTTTTAGAGAATCACAAAGCACCTTCAGTATGGTTTCTGGTGCTTAAAAATTAAAATTAAAATTTGATTAGCAAAAATGTAATTTATACATATTGCCTTTATATATTGGTCAAATCATTTATTTAAAATAAAATATTTATAGAAATATTAGGAAATAGTTGTTTTGTTGATGTTTATTCATATTATGGTGTACGATGAACTATTTTTACTGGTAAATGAAAAGGCTTTAATATTTGGAATGAAAATGAAATTAAACAGAGATGTATACTAGCTGCAACATTGCTTTCCATTTCTTTGATTTGATGTCATTGAAAAGATTTATAGTCTGTTTCATGAAGCAGGCTCCCAAATGCGATATAGATTAGATGGTAGAATTTTAAATAATGTACTGATTAAAAGCAAAAATAAGAATTTTATCTTTTTAACTTGTTGAATGCTGACAAATGCAATTGTTATCTTTATATATAGTAGCTGGATTTTAAATAATGCATGAAATGCAATTTTGTATTTGCATATTTAAATGCATTTATAGATGTCTCCATGTTATATGCATGCATGTATTATCACAGACAAAAATAAATCATGGACAGGTGAGATGGATGGATGAAATAAGAAAGTATGCAGGGGTGATGTGTAGAAGAGAAGCTAAAGATCGGAGAAGATGGATTGAACTTGGAGAGACCTTCATCCTGCTGTGGATTGATAATGGTTGATGATGATCTATATTTGTGTATATATGTAATCAACTATTTGTATGTTTTGTAGACATGCATATGTTTAGGTTATAATATATACATATAAGTTTATATATAAATTTAAATGTGTACATATTTATTTTACATGGGCATATTTATATATATGCATTTGTAGATGCTGATGATGGGTTGGTATTTTTAGATCTAGTGTCTGAACCTACCCTGACATGTCTCTGAGGAGTGCCAAAGCATGAAACCATGGTCAGGGGTTTGGGGAGGGGTTCCTGACAGAGATATTTTAAGTGCTGGCTCTGGCTAAGCATTTATCATAAAGCTTGTAGAGGAATTGGCAATCCTTACTGTTTATAACTTGCAAGCTTAAGAGATAGGGTCATGTGATCTATGAATTGATCTATGACTCTTATTTTGACTATTTAAAATGTTTAGATGTTTGAAAATATGAGCCCATATAAATACGCTTATATATGTGTGTGTATATATTTATACAAGGTAGGCCAAAAGTATAAGTATAGTATTGATCAGGTACAGGTACCAGGAATGTTGCAATGATGATAGAAGACAATTCACAAATCTGACCCCAATCAGTATTTTATACTAATTTTGATCTGCTCTGAATATATATGCAAAAAAGTATTACTTTGATTCCTAGGCTAACACTTCCACTTGTTAATCCAGCGACACCTAAGAAGAGAAGAAAATAATACGACTCAATTAATGAAGTATGTACTATATAGTATTATTACTAACAGTTGAATTGTGTTTGAAAAATTTGAATAAAGTTTGAATATTTTTGAAGGCGTTTAGAAATTAATTTTAAATGAGAGAAATTATCCAACATATAATTACAATTCCTATATAGATGTCAGTAATAATACACTTTAAAAAGGTAAGCAAAAATAGAAAAAAGCAAAGAAAGAAATAACAATTAAAGATAGTCAAGCGTTGGTGGTCGAGAGGTCAGCACAGCCGCCTTACAAGCAGTTGTCCCGGATTAGCGGGTTCGCTCCCCGGCCGATGCTATGGCACATGTAAAAAAAAACAATTAAAGATAGGGAAAACATTAAGACCTTTTTAAAGGAAAGATTGAATACGAGATCCAGTTTAATAAGCATTATAAAATATTTGCATTTTTTCACTGATCAAACCGGAAATTACATATGAAATGTATTAGTACGAAACTGAGGTACAAAATATTTGTCTAATGCGATAATATATATAAAATTGTGTGTGCAATAAATGTATAAATAAAATTGTTTGTTTGTAGAAAATGTATACTATATATAATATGTTGTGTTTTTATGTTTTTAATAAAAAATGTAAAAATATTTTTATTTAACTTAAATAAAATCACTGTTATATAATAAATGGTTTTGGTTGACCTTATATATATATAAAAAACTAACTATAATATTAACAACTTACAACATAAAAATAATAATAAACATGAGAAATATTAATAACTATGTTGCAATAATTTATATTCTGGTCGGAATCTATGATTCATTCATGTTTCATTTCATACTATTAGTTAAACTTCTGTCCTACTTATGATGGTTGATAATATTAGAATTTTTATCTGAGAAACACGTTTCTACTGTGAGCATTTTATTTCTTTGAAGTATTTTTATCTATGACAAAACCTCCTTTTTCCTTATTTCTTCAAATAATAAGATAATATTATCAAACTCAAAATAGATACTTATATATTTTTTATATTTGTTTTACTATGAGAAATGACAAAAATAGAATAAGGAAATGTTAAAATAATACACAAAAATTGAGCAATTTGTTAAAAATAATATGCTATTAAAGTCTCTCTTTTCTTTTTTGTCATGTTGTTCTGTTATTTTAATCATTTTGAATTGGTTTCTTACAATTAAATATATTATATTTCATTTATTGTTTATATAATTTTTTTATGAATTTAAGATTAACTAGGTCGATCTATCTAAAGTTAATCGTTGTGAAAAGTTTGATAGTTATTTTTTTTTTTTTTAAGAAAAAACAACAACTCTCTTCTTACAATGTTATTTAAGTCTAAAGTTTTATATAAATTATATTAAATCGTTTCTAGAAATCAAATTTTTAGATTTTTTTTTTTTTTTTTGCAAGTAGCATTATGATTAAGCAATAAGAAAACTCTAGATCGCCATTTATTGTAAATTTTCATTAATTTTTTTTTTTTTTTTAGATTCTATAACTTAATGTTAAATTCATATATTTTTCCAACAAAATAAAATCAATGTTTTATTCATCATCTACCAAAAGGGCAGGTCCTATGCAACAATGCTGTATATCATTCTCTCCAAACTTTCATATTCTTTTCTTTATTTGGTAGAAAAACATAAAGTCAACATGTCCTTGAATTTTTTTTTACTTCTTTGCATTCTTACAATTCTATTTACTTTTTATTTTAAGTACTTCAATAAATAATTTTATCCCTCTTTATACTTGATAAACAAACGTCAGCATTATAAACATATGAAACAAACTAAAGCAATTTCATCTCTGCATGACATGTTTTAAGTTTAGCCACCCATATTCACCCTTTTGAGAGAAGACTGATCACATGGCAATTTCATTTAAATATGACTATTCCACTCAGTAGATAACTTTTAGTTAAATGCTGGCTTTGGGTTGGTGTTTTTAGATCTAGTGTCTGAATCTAACCTAGCACCGCTCTGAGGAGTGCCAGAGCACGAAACCATGATCAGAGGTTTTGGGGGGGTCCTGATGGAGATATTTTAAATGCTTTCTCTAGCTAAGCATTTATCACAAAGCTTGTTGAGGAATTGGCAATCCTCATTGTTTATAACTTACAAGCTTAAGAGAATCGGGTCATGTGATCTATGACTCTTATTTTGACTAAATATGACTATTGTTCAGTATTCTATTTTAATATTTTACTAAGACTCTTATATATTTGAGGCAGACTTAGACAATACTCATTTTTTCACTGAACTTTGCATGATCAAATCAATATCTAATAATGGATTAAAAAAACAGAAGGTAAATATATGAGACAAACTGAAATATCAATTCTTCAAAGCTTTATGCATCATAACATAATAAAAAAATAACAAACTTTGCAAGACATGTTTTGACATCAACTTTCCTATTTCAAATGTTATGAGAGAAGTCTAATTTATCTCATTAATGGTATTTAAATAATAAATAAAATTGACCTTTTATGGCAATTGAATAATAGTTGAGCTCAAAATACTTCACTAGCAGAATTTTATTATTATTATTTTATAGCAGTGCATAAAAACATTTAAAAATATAATGCAGATTCCACTTTGAAGAACTGATATTTTTGTTTCATATATTTAAAGAGCTGCTGTTTTTGTTATTAAGTATTTAGATATGATTCGATCATGCAAAGTTCTTTGAACAAAATGTTATGTGACTCTGCCTTATGCATATAAAGGAATAACTATTATTAAAATGAGGCCATTAAGTTAAATTTTTAGCACCAAATATTTTGTATTAGTAATGTAAAATAAGAAATGAAGTTTCTATATTAACTTGAGATTAGTCTCAATTGAATAAGAGTGGATTGAGTTGATTCTACAGAGTTCAATTTCATTTGTTTATCTAATAGTAACATATAAAATATTTAAAAAAATTATAAATTAAACACTGAAACCTGCAATTTGTTTCTATGAATACAGTTTTACTATTTGCTTACTACATGTTTAGATGTTGATTTTAGTTACATTCTCAAACTGATAACCATCAAAGCTAATAGTTGATGAAGACTTTTTTCTTGATAAAACACTTAAGTTTTTTTAAACAACCATTACTAAATAAAGGTCTTAATAAGTTCCATTCAAAATATTAAGAACCTTCTATAATTATTCTTATGCACTGGTATAAATATTAATGCTTTTAATATTATAAACTAAAAGTCAATTAAAAGCAGTTCTTGTATTTATTTTTAATTAATTCATGAAGTATGTTATAATCTATTTCAAACACCACTGTCATAAAAATATAAAACAAAGACCAATCAAATATAACTTCACAATTTACTGCAGTGGTGGAATGTTAGAATCTGAAATGCAGATCGATTCCAATTCTAATACTTCTGATGCTCACACTTTTCACAAACTCTTGAACAATAAAGCTGTTTGATTATTTATTAAGTTAATAAACATCCAGTTTCATGCTAGTATATATTTCAAATAGCTTAGATTTTTCACAACCAATAATAATGCTTTTTTTACTATGTAATATATATATATAAGACATATTTTGTGGGTTCATCCGTGTTAAAAATTTTAAATATTTATATTCCAATGTTTTGACTTGATCACACAAATCATCCATTGGGTGATAAAAGGTAGAAAGACGATTGTAGAGGCGCTACAATCACTGATTTGAATAAACATTAAAGTTCCACCAATAGCAAAAATGTTAAATTTAAGAATGTTTTTAAAAAAACATTTTCCAAATAGGAGGAAGTTTGCATGTATCATCTCGCTTATTGATACAATCTGGCCTTTTAAGTATCTTAATGGCTTCTCTAATTTTGCACTGATAGAGATCATCACATCTGGATATGATCCTGGTACTAGAAAAATCAATTTTATGACCTGAATCTATAGTATGGAGTGAGAGTGCTGATGATGACGAGTGTTGTTTAACTGCATTAGCATGCTAATCTCTCCTAACACTGATGTGATGATTACTCATACCTATGTAAGAAGCTTTACAATTTTTATATGAGATTTGATAAACACCATGAGATTCAAGAGGAATTGAATCAAGGCTTAGGCTTGGTTATTATATATATATAAACTGTGTTCTTGATTTGTCATAATTTTTATGAAGCCTTTATTATTAAGGTTAAAGGATGCTAAGTTTCTAAATTTTGCACCAGGAAGCCGTGAATTTGAGTTGAAAGTCGTCAGTTAAACATTAAAATTTTTAATAATTTTTAGGATTTAATTTGAACAATAAGTGTGTGCTACGTTAATATAAATCGCGTGACTTTTTGATTTATTCTAACATCTTGAAAAGGTTCATTTTGAACGAAAATCGATTCGATGTAATAAATTAAATATTTATTAATGTAGTTGACTATAATATTTGTTTATATTTTTATTAAAGTATTTTATTAAGGCAACATAATGGATTCTAATTCCATCATATGAAATATATATATATATTAATACAAACTTCTTTAATTAAGTATCTTACCAAATCAATAAAATATATATCCCAGCATTGCTTAGTATGCTTTTTTTGGTCTGACTTATTAGTGAAAACCATATCTATAATGCTTTTTAATACCCTGAACCATACTAAAACTCTGGAATCATTTATAACTACCAGAAATTCAAAAATTATTAAAATTCTATGTACTACTAATTTTTTTGAATTTGTTGAGAAATATTTTTATTTTATGAACATATGTGCATGTGTAATCATATTACATATCATAGATACAC
This sequence comes from Epiperipatus broadwayi, assembly GCA_028023455.1. Classification (NCBI taxonomy): domain Eukaryota; kingdom Metazoa; phylum Onychophora; class Udeonychophora; order Euonychophora; family Peripatidae; genus Epiperipatus; species Epiperipatus broadwayi. Next base: position 10,943 of record JAQFVV010013171.1, read on the forward strand.
TCAGATATATGTAATTTTAATTTTTTTATTAAACTACAGTTACTACTTGCGTCAACAAAGTAATCATTAAGTATAAAAGATTATTAAAGAAAGGTAGGTTTAATGATTCCAACGATTTTTTTAGGCAAAACAATAAATAAATTACTTCAATTAATGATTTTTATTACTTTTTTTTTTTTAGACAGAGTATAGAAATAGTTATACTCAAATAATTTATTTTTTCAATGTATTTATTAAATTATTATTTTTTTAAATATTTCTCCTGAATTATGTACATAATATTTTATAAGAAATACTTTTATTTAATTTAATAAGAGATGCAGTAAAAACCAGAATTTTTTTTTTCTTTAAATACAATTTTGGTCAAAGCATAGAACATTCACAATTTAAATAATTCAATATAATAACAAAAATTGTAGTTGAAAACGAAAATCACTTTTTAATTTTTAGTACACTACTCATCAAATTAAATCAAATTGTAAATAGTCAAAATAAGTGTCATATATCACATGACCCTATCTCTTAAGCTTGTAAGTTATAAACAATGAGGATTGCCAATTCCTCAACAAGCTTTGTAATAAATGCTTAGCTAGAGAAAGCATTTAAAATATCTCTGTCAGGACCCTCCCCCAATCTCTGACCATGGTTTCATGCTTTGGCATTCCTCAGAGAGGTGCTAATGTAGGTTCAGATTTATTGTGTCTTATAAAATACTTTTACATATATTTTACTCTTTAGTATATAGTTATTTTACCACCAGTTTTTTACAATTATTTATATTAAAATTTAAAAACAGAATCAAACAATATTGATTTATTTCCAGTATTTGAAATTAAATTGACGCATTTTTCTTAAAATTAACTTGCATTTCAACATTTTTCCATCTTTCCCTAATGGGAATCTGAGTTCAAGATTTTAATTTTAGTGCTAAAATCTTTATTCAATTTTATATTAATTGGTTTTGATTTATTAAAAATATAAATTTACACATGAAAAAAAATTCTAAAAAATTGTTTTATTCCAAATATTAAAAAAATGTGAAATACCTAATAACAACAATGATTTTATGGTTTTTGTCATAATGATTTTAAAAAATACATAAAGAAAATCTTTAATGGATAAATAATTATAAAGTCATCATAAATTTATGAAATTCTGTTCTAAAAGTTAAAATTGCATTTATATTTATTAAATCACAAAAAATTTGAACAATATTATTTGATAGAGATAATGATCATAATTATCAGTTTCCTTTTTAAATTTTTGAAAAATATTTAAATTAATGGAATTATATTTCACTTGTTTTGGAAACAAAGAAAGCGGAGTTTGAATGTTATATATTCAATATAAAAGAATACAGCATTCCGCTACCTCTACACTTTATCAGTTCACTTTGATTTTTTTTCTCTTATAAATCAACATTTGTGTTAATTCAATTTTTTACTTAAAAATGTGAATATAATAATGTTAAAATAAGGGTAAACAAGTTATTTAAAGTAGGAGAACAGAAGCAATACTCTATTACAGGGGTCCCCAACCTTTTTGCACTTAAGAGCACATTCTATAATACCGGCTAGGTGGCGGGCACCATTTATTTTTTTCAACCAGATGGCAGGCACCATTTATTTTTTCAATGTAAATTTATAGTTGGATATTGTTAATAAAACACATAATGTACAAAAAAATATTTATTTAAAAAAATAAAATTTTAACATATAATTAATGTTTATATTTTTACGCTGTAAAAGTATACTATGGCCTACAATTTGATTACAATATAATATAATAATTTATAAGAAATTTTAAAAATTAAATTTATTTGTATCAGATAAATAATTTTTTATCGTGTTCAGATAGCGGCGGGCACACGTAAAATGGGGTTGGGGACCCCTGCTCTATTAGATAACAATTATCATTATCATACAGTTGGACAATCAAGAGAAATAAAGATTTTATTCTTTTTTTTTTTTTGCTATTTTAATTAAGTGTAAATGATTTATTAGAATTAATCATAAAATTAAATGAAAGTATATTTGTAAAATATATATTGCCGCCTATTGTGCATAACAGGAAATTTAATGAACTGATTTCAATGCAGTTTGAAATGTAGCCCACTAACATTGTTAAGCTAGATAACCAGCTGGACAATTCTGAAATATTATCTTGTCATCAATATCTAACATATGTATAAAATTTGAAGAAAATCCATTCAATATGTTAAAAATCAGTTGTAAGATTTCACACAAACAGAATGTCTATGTTAAATAAAAGCATTTAATAATTTAAATTTATTTAAGGTGATTTATGTTTTATGATAGTTTAAACATATGTTTGGTATTGTATGATTTAATAATTGTTAATCATTTAGTAGGCAGCAAGAGACAATTATTATTACTTGGGGGAACTTTGGAACTACTGCTGAAAATATCAAATGGTAAATAGAATAAGCAATGTGCATATGATTTTTTTTGTTTACAAACAAAAATTAAAAAAGTAATGAGTGCTTTTTTCAGAAATGATGCTACATTTGACAAGTGATTTTTAAAAAATTAAAAATTTAATTAAACAAATAATAAGAAAATGTGAATCAATTGAATAAAGAAGAATTTAAAAAAACAAAGGTTACAAAACTTTTTTTTATTTGTTTATAAACAAAAATCAAGAAAAATAATGTAGTCAAGCATTGGTGGTCGAGAGGTCAGTGACAGCTGCTTTACAAGCAATTGTCCCGGGTTAGTGGGTTCACTTCCTGGTTGATGCTATGTCACATGAGGGAAGAAAAATAATAATATATAAAGTTTTTTTTAAAATTATGATTATAAAATAGATATATATGAAAAGAAATAACTTTTTCTCCATTAGCTATAAGTAATATGGATGTCCCGAAGAAAGGCTAGAAAAAAGACTGCTATCTATTTGCAACCATACTTTTAGCAAAATCTAGATGGGATAGTAATGTACCTGTCATTGTCTTAATAATTTTAATTTTGGCACCCACCTAAAAATGTCTGATTGCCTCCATATGCACTCCCATCATCAGAATGATATAATGCCACTGGTGGTTAACACTAGAATGCTGAAATCCCATATCATTGAAGTTGCATAGGCAATTCATCTGAATGTATGACTGATCCAGGCACACATTTTGTTCTGGTGATGGAAATTAAAGTCACCTTGTCATGACATGGGATGCAGATATAGTGGTAGTCTGAGCTTCTTTTTAATCCAAATATCCACAGTCTGTTTACCTGAATTTACAGTGTAGATAGTGGCATTGTGCAATGTGAGCATTTAACCATCTTTTATCATCTTGCCATGGTTATATTTATGACGGTTGGTGAACCTGGCTTTCAATATTCAGATGGACGTTTTATGGTTACCCACCATTGGTCCTCCAACTTGCATGGAGACAACATGTGAGCAAATTCTCTTGCAATAAATGAACTAATCCATTACTCTTATGGATGTTCCCACACTGAATTCACTGGCTGTGTTCATGGACAAGTCTATTAGAAAGAAAAAACAGCTTTAATATTTTGTAGAAGTTCAGCTTGCTGTTTACTCAGTCTTTGATACCATTGTAGTGGAAGAATGGATTCTGAGCATGTTGTTCAGCATCCCGCAGTAATAGAGGCATCACTTACTCCTGACATTTTTTTCTGCAGTATTAGTGATCTTCACTTGCTGCAAGGCATTTGTTAAAACAGTATCTTTTTTGATGATTACTTTAAGGAGAATTTTTTAAATAGCAATTTGAAAGCTGATAACTCTAGAAAGCAAAATGACAAAGTATCTCTAGAGAATTTTTTTTCACATTTACAGGTTACAAGTATTGAAATTTGATACATTAGTAGAAAATAAAATAAAAATGGTCACAATTTTCATTTTCATTATTGCTACTGTTTCCTACAAACACAAATATAAACTACATCTTAACATTAAAGGATGCTCCAGATATCACCGTTATCACTTTAAATCCAATATCAAATCTTGGATGGTTTTTCTTTTTTTCTAAAATTAAAATGAAACTTTTCACTCAAAAATTAAAACAGCATCTTAATACAAATAAATATTGTTTAAGTTAAGTAGAAATCTACTGCTGATTGATTAAAACTGACTCATATTCTCTGTCATGTTGTCGAAGCCTGATCATTCTTAAGACAGCTGTTTAAAATCTGATTGGCTGTCTGAGAGACAATTGCGCATGTGAAAGACTAGCAAACTTTCAATTATTACCGACTTGTTTATTTAATTAAATTTCTAAATTTTTTAACTGTTTTATCACTTGGTATTTTCAATTATGGTTTTGTGGCTTCTCCTAATGTGTACTACCATTAAATGACTACCTAATAGTCATTTTAACTAAACATTTTATATAATAGAGATATAATCCTGTATTAAATAATATATATATATATATTAATCTCTGCTCTCCTGAAGATAGGTATATAATGATTATTCCTTTGAAAGTCTTCATAAAGTAAACTTTCTTTTTAGAATGATTGGTACCTTTGAATATTTTTTTTTTGAAAAACAAAGGAAAATATTTTTGGCAGTACTTGTGCTTTTAAATTATAAGTCATCATCATCATCACATTGTTTAATATTTTTTTATTTTATTTGAATTTTATTAACCATTCAAGTTTTTATTTATTTTAATCAAAGTTTATGGTATTCACTTTGAATAATTATTATATATATATGATTATATATAATTGTTATCCAGATTCAAATCCATCTTTCATTTAATATAATACAAACCTCCATACACTGGCAAAAATACCATTACAATATAATAATCTTCTACTTCTTTATCATAATATGATTTTCTGAGACATAAACTTGAATTATCTGCATTTGATATGTTCTATTATGTTGATTAACTAATCTTGAAACTCTGTCTTATTCACCATCAATCTCACAATATTTTTTTTTTTAAAAAAAATCTCTTTCCACTGAATTTTCAATATTTGTTCCTTTCTAGTACAGTACATTCCCACCTTTTAAATCAATTATCTCTTCACATTTTTCTAAACTTCACAAAGGCCAGCAATGTCCCATTTAATATTACACATTCTCTTCCAATTTATGCAATCTTACTTTATGTGAAAGTGATATAAATATCTAAATAAAAAATCGCCATTGAATGGTAATCTGAGTTCATAATTAGAGGATTTTTAGCACCCTCTATCTTTGGCTATGCTGACTACTCCCTTCGCTGATGATCTTACTGTCTTTTGGGAATAATACCATAATTTTTGTCATCATAATTGTATATCTCTACTTTAAAAAGTTCATTTGTATGCACATTCTTACTATCCCAGGAAAAATCAACTGATATCTCAATTAGGAATTATCAGGCAACTGAGAAGAAAATCCACGGTGTTTTTTGCTAACTTAGAAGTAAAAAAAAAACAATAAACTCATTACATTATCTTACGAATTTTTGTGAACAGCTCATTTATGTTTATATAGTAATAACAGTTGCAAGAACATATGGAATGGACATTAGGAATTTGCCCTGCTCACTTCTTTTAAACCATTGACTTGAATAGCAGAAGGAAATTTAAAAATGGCTCCTATGTTGGATTAACTGGAAGATAGATGCCACTTCATTTAGAGAACTAAATATTGGAGAAATTGCTTCATTAAGAAGAATTGGTTTAAATATTTCATTTTTATGAGTTCCATTGTCAAAAAAATTGAACATTTAAATACCGCATTTACATATTAAGCCTCATATATATATAATCAAAACTACCCCAAATCCAAAATTAAACCAGACCAGCATAAAAATAATATAAAAACACAACCTAAGGTTTCACTGCTACAAGCAGAGTTCTCAAGTGTAAAGAACTACAAAAACTACACAATATATATAATATTAAAAACTACCCACAAATCCATTCACTTCCCATCCACCCTTAATATTAAAAGAACTCTTAAATAAGTTAATTGCTTCAGAATAATAAATTTTCAATAATAAAGACTCTTTAATTCTTCTTTTGATTTCATTTCTCTCAAAGAAGACAACCTTAGCTTCATCAAAATCAATAGTGTGGCCTGTATCTTTTTCATGGACATACAAAGCAGAACTAAGATATCTATTTTTAACTCTACTTTTATGAACCTTTATTCTTTCATTTAAACTCAAACTACTCTGACCTATGTAAACCTTCTTATGAAATAAACAAGGAATAAAATATACTACACCAGGAATAGTTTTTCCATCAAAAACTTCTTTTGTATTATTTAATAAATTATTCAATGTAACACCCCTTTTCCAAGCAATTTTCTTATTTCCAAACAATATACTATTTCTACACACAATTTTATAAGAAGACAATTTAAATGGCAAAGAAATAAAATCATATTTTTCTTTAATCTTTACATCCTTACAAATATTACTATTAAATAATTTATCAGAGTATCCAACACTCAAGTAATCTTTATAAAATTGATATTTCTGAAACAAAGCAACCCCACTAGAATTATTTAATTTAATATTTCTATGACAATAATTCCTTAAAGCAGCTGCTTTATGAGATACAGACTGATAGCTATCGGGTTTAATTATAGATCTTAATTCTTTACTTTTAACTAAATGACTGCACAATAAACAATTAGTTTCTACATTTCTAATCACCAAAAGATCTAAAAATTTTAACTTACCAAAATCTAACCCCCTACTTCTAACATAAATTTTATAGAAGGATCAAAACAATTAAACTCATTTGCAAATTCCTCCAATTTATCATTCTCAACTACAAATAAACAATCATCAACATATCTGACAAATAATTTTACATATAAACAATTCTTTTTAATAATAATTTCCTCTTCCATAAAACTAATATAAACTGAACATACTAAAGGATAAATAATATAACCTATTATCCAACCTTCCTTAATCTTATAAAAATTACCTTTATAAGTAAAATACATAGAATCTTCCAATAACAAAAGCAAATCTTTAATTACCTTAATTTTATTTTTTGATAAAGAACTTTTCTTAATCAATACAGACAAAAGAACATCAATACTGCTTAACCTATTAACAGACTGATACATATTTTCAATATCTAAACTTCCAAATACCCAATTACTTTCCATTTTAAAATTATTAATCTTATCAAAAGCCTCAAAAGAAGAAGAAACTGTGTACTGACCAAAATCAACAAATTGTTTTAAAAAATTATTAGAAGAAACTGTACTGACCAAAATCAACAAATTGTTTTAAAAAATAATTTTTTAAAACAATTTGTTGATTTTGGTCAGTACACAGTTTCTTCTTCTTTTGAGGCTTTTGATAAGATTAATAATTTTAAAATGGAAAGTAATTGGGTATTTGGAAGTTTAGATATTGAAAATATGTATCAATCTGTTAATAGGTTAAGCAGTATTGATGTTCTTTTGTCTGCATTGATTAAGAAAAGTTCTTTATCAAAAAATAAAATTAAGGTAATTAAAGATTTGCTTTTGTTATTGGAAGATTCTATGTATTTTACTTATAAAGGTAATTTTTATAAGATTAAGGAAGGTTGGATAATAGGTTATATTATTTCTCCTTTAGTATGTTCAGTTTATATTAGTTTTATGGAAGAGGAAATTATTATTAAAAAGAATTGTTTATATGTAAAATTATTTGTCAGATATGTTGATGATTGTTTATTTGTAGTTGAGAATGATAAATTGGAGGAATTTGTAAATGAGTTTAATTGTTTTGATCCTTCTATAAAATTTGTGTTAGAAGGAGGGGGGTTAGATTTTGGTAAGTTAAAATTTTTAGATCTTTTGGTGATTAGAAATGTAGAAACTAATTGTTTATTGTGCAGTCATTTAGTTAAAAATAAAGAATTAAGATCTATAATTAAACCTGATAGCTATCAGTCTGTATGTCATAAAGTAGCTGCTTTAAGGAATTATTGTCATAGAAATATTAAATAATTCTAGTGGGGTTGCTTTGTTTCAGAAATATCAATTTTATAAAGATTACTTGAGTGTTGGATACTCTGATAAATTTGTTAAAAGTATTTTATTTAATAGTAATATTTGTAAGGATGTAAAGGTTAAAGAAAAATATGATTTTATTTATTTGCCATTTAAATTGTCTTCTTATAAAATTGTGTGTAGAAATAGTATATTGTTTGGAAATAAGAAAATTGCTTGGAAAAGGGGTGTTACATTGAATAATTTATTAAATAATACAAAAGAAGTTTTTGATAGAAAGACTATTCCTGGTGTAGTATATTTTATTCCTTGTTTATTTTGTAAGAAGGTTTACATAGGTCAGAGTAGTTTGAGTTTAAATGAAAGAATAAAGGTTCATAAAAGTAGAGTTAAAAATAGATATCTTAGTTCTGCTTTGTATGTCCATGAAAAAGATACAGGCCACACTATTGATTTTGATGAAGCTAAGGTTGTCTTCTTTGAGAGAAATGAAATCAAAAGAAGAATTAAAGAGTCTTTATTATTGAAAATTTATTATTCTGAAGCAATTAACTTATTTAAGAGTTCTTTTAATATTAAGGGTGGATGGGAAGTTAATGGATTTGTGGGTAGTTTTTAATATTATATATATTGTATAGTTTTTGTAGTTCTTTACACTTGAGAAGTCTGCTTGTAGCAGTGAAACTTTAGGTTGTGTTTTTATATTATTTTTATGCTGGTCTGTTTTAATTTTGGATTTGGGGTAGTTTTGATTTTATATTGACTAGTTTAGCTTTATGCTTGTAATGTTTATATATATATATAATTTTTTAACTGGTAAATTAATACAGTATTATGATTCTGGCAGAGGTCTGCTAAAAGCATGCTGAATTTATAAGAATTGACTAATCTAATGAAAGATCATAATGATGTAGTGAAACAATGTGTTTTCACACAATATTTACTTATTTTTCATTGCATGGCTTTGTAAAATGTTTTGTGAGCATTAATAAGCTTTAGCAATATGATTCATGCTCATTTAATCCTTAAACAATCTAAATATTTACACTGATATGAGATGTTATATCATGTGATTCTACATTATTCTTCTGGAAGATGGTTAATTTATTATCACTTAGAAAAGACTACAACTTGAGCTATAAAATTGAAGACATATATAATTGAACAGTTAATGAGATGTGTATCAAAAATGAATGATGAGCATGAATAATATCATTTCTTACCAGAATTTTTTTACAGAGAAATAGTATGCCAATTATGAAAAATATTATTCCATCATTACCCAATGTGATTTTGATTATTATTAGTGTTCAAATAGGAGCAAATTGTCACTGAATATGATAAAGTTTATTTCTATGAATTCCACCAATTATCTTCCAAAATTGATTTACATTGCTAAGATTGCTAGAAATTCATTTCTTGGTCAATCTGTAATTTGTGTCATTGCTGTTATTCATTGGTACCATTATCATTCATCAAATAATCTTCACAATATTTTGCGTCTTTGGTTATTACCTGGTGATAAATATAATATTTTGAATAAGGTTTTCCTGGTTTTAAAAAGATGACTTCCCCCCTAAAATTATATTTTCAAAAATAACTAATTATTCTAACAATCTACTGAAAATAAACTGTGATTTGATAGTAAAATAATCAATATTGCTTGGAAGATTATAAAGAATTTTTAGTTCTCAGAGTAGTAGACCTGAGCATTATTCATGAATTTAGAGCTCCAGTTAAGCACAGTAATTCCATTCAATGGCCTAGATATGTATTTTTTTTCATTGCTTAGTTAAGATTGGATTTTCAAACTTGTAGAGCTTTTGATCGTATCATTCTACCATTGAACTAAAATTCAAGGGCATTCATTATACTTGCAGCAAGACTTAATGTAAATAGAACGTGATATATTTTAAAGTATATATATATTTGTGACAAATTATCTCATTATCAATCTAACAAAATTTTGTACATAGATATTATATTTGATCATAAAAATTTTGCCATACTGATACCACATTATTGTTACATATACCATTTCCAAACTGCTTATACACTTAACAATACTAATTTTTTATAGCAAAACTTTATTCTTACAGTTTCGACTGTCCTGCAGTCATCATCAGAGTTACAATATCTAAATATATAATCATAAAATTAACACATTATATTTATATACATAATCAAAAACCTACATCTTAACCTGACCATTATAAATAATCATTTCCCATTTTATTATTCTACTCTTAACTAATTTTATATTTTTACTTATATTATTTTATTATTAAATTATTCTAAAACTATTTATTATAATTTTAAAACTTTAATCTTTAAATTCTACTATTTAATCTATCATTTCATTATTATTTTTTTACTTATATTTTCTTAATTACTTTTAAACATTCTTTATTTTATTATATATTTTTAACTATTAACTTTTTTACATTATAAATTATCTTTTTGATTACATTACTAAATATTTACATCTTTATAAAAAGTAATTTATAATGTGAAAAAGTTAATAGTTAAAAATATATAATAAAATAAAGAATGTTTAGAAGTAATTAAGAAAATATAAGCAAAAAAATAATAATAAAATGATAGATTAAATAGTTGAGTTTTAAGATCAAAGTTTTAAAATTATAATAAAATTGTTTTAGAATAATTTAATAATAAAATACTATAAATAAGAAAATAAAATTAGTTAAGAGTAGAATAATAAAATGGAAAATGATTATTTATAATGTTCAAGTTAAGATGTATGTTATTGATTGTGTACATAAATATAATGTCTTAATTGTATGGTTATATATTTGGATATTGTACCTCTGATGATGACTTCAGGACAGTTGAAACTATAAGAATAATGTTTTAGTGTAAAAAATTAGTAGTGCTAAGTATATAAGAAGTTTGGAAATGGTATGATATGTAAATATAGAAATCAATACATAAGGAAAAGAGGAAGAAGAAGAAAATTGTATTTCACATTATTGTTGTTTTTGTTTTGATTTGCAAACTTTTATATCAATTTTTTTTACCAGTTAGCTACATCCATTATATTCTACAAAATAAGAAACACTTCAATATTCTTTGAGCATTTTATTCACTTTTTTTTTTACTACCAATAGCTAATATACAAATTATTTAAGATTTCAATTTATTTGGGACAATCTATTGCTGATATATTGATAAACATTATTATTTTTATCAAAACTTTAACTAAATGTTGCATAACTTCCGGTATTCTAATAAATGCATTATAATTTAGTCAGCTGAATTATCTATCAAATTAAAATTTCTTAATAAAATTTGAGATTTTACTTATATAGTTTAAAGTAATATTAAACTGTGTATAATAGTGAAATAACCTATTACTAGATGGCAGCACTATTTTTTTTTTTTTTTTTATATTTTTTGTGTATAAAATTTAATTTTTAAAAATTCAAGTAAAAAAGAAAAGAACGAATTTATTATATTGTTATGATGTTAAGAGTTGAACAAAACACTATATTTATCAAAAAATAATTTATTTTATTTTACCCAAATTCTAAAAATAATATCTTTATAGTGTTACCTTTTATAACCTATCTATAATATAAAAGAATAATGGAATGGTTTATTGCTCCGAAGTTTGCCAGACGTTTCAGCTTAGTGATTCCGGGACTTTGAACCCCAGAATCGACCACCCTACCACTGCTTTAACACAAACAGAATCCATAAAATTCCTCGTAGGTAAATTAAGATATTGATGATGTATTTTTTTTTAACTAATTGTATTAATATTTGTAAATAAAAAGAATATTATTTTTTTAAAATGTAACTGCTTTTAAACTTCGTGCTGTTATATAAGTATCCCTGTAAAGCAGGTTTTACGACTCCAATAATTTCATCAAAAATTGCTTAAAAACGGTTTTCATTGTTTATATAATAATCATTGCAATTTTGAATTTGAAATTAATGGAAAAAGAAAATAAACCATAAGATTAAAAAACCAAACTTATTTTTCATAATTTTAAGCAAAAAATATTGTTCTAATAATATTAATAGATAGCATTAATTGCTCCAGAGTATATCCTTTTACTACAATGAACATGGTGAACTTATATCTACAAATGTGTAACTTCGGAATCATCTAATGATTGTCAGTTTTTTTTTTAATGATTTTATTTCTTTAACATTCATTCTACTACATAAAATCTATAAAATAATAACAATCACTATCATAATTGTCATCGTATGTTGGACTATTTCCAATATCCATTATTAATTGTTAAATGTTTTTAGAAAAATTCAAACTTTATGTAAACTTTTCAAATGTATTCAATCATTAGTAATAGCACACAGATTAGTTTTGAATGATAATATTCTCATCTCTTCTTTAGGTATTTTTGGCATGACCAATGATAGTACCAGCAAATAAATCAAACTTGGAGTCTTTAAATTTATGATAATTAAATTTAAAGCATCATGCTAATCAACTGTCAAAGGAAATGGTTAGTAGATCATATACTTATTTATGAAGTTCTTCCTGATTTCTCCACTTTTTTAATTTATGGACAAGATTAATAAATTGGCAAATCTTATGAATTTTTATATTAGGTTGACTTATGGTATTATTTGGCATTGTGATGTGAGCAGCTTCTTTGAATGTTTTTCTTTATGCTATTTCTTATCTGTTCAATTTTGTGTTTTCCCAATTATACATATGTTCATGTATTTATATGTTCATTAGTACATATATGTTTTGCTACTTTAGATATATCTGTTTTTTTCATTTCCAACCATCATTTTGTGTTTGTTTAATTGCCTTCCAATAGGGCAACTAGTCCTAACAATATACATCCTTCCACATTCACATGATATTTCATAGACATAGTTTTTGTTTTTCAGCATTTCAAGTTTAGGTTTTGTAAAGATTAGGATTCTTTATAAAGTGCTATGGCTTTGTAAAGCTATTCTGATGTTATATTGATTGCAATTTGTTTTAGTTTGTCCATTATTATGGGTATATATGGATATACTGCAGTACCTATAATTATTTTTCTTTGATGTTTTTTTATTGTCTATTTAAGATTTTCTTAATGACCGTTGATGGATAACCATTCCTTTTGAGAGTTTTTTTACGTAGAACTTTTGTTTTTTCAAATCATTGGTTTCTGAATAAACTTCTTTTGCTCTGTTCCATAGTGATAGTATAACTCCATGTTTTGTGTTCTTGTCATGATTATATGTGTATGTCAAGTATTTTTCTGTGTGCGAATATTTTCTTTAAGCTAGTTTTGATTTTGCCATGAGGGAGTTATCACAAGAATATTTATGAATGCCAATGTTTGTACTTGTTCTGATTCTTTTGTGAAATTGATTAAATGTGATATGTCATTGATATGTGTACAGAATATTTGTGGTGCTGCTTCACCATGTGTCTTAACAATAAATGTATCATCAACATAGTGAAGCCAGTCTTTAAATGAATATGGAATAATATTTTTGGTTGTAGGTTCAAGTTCTTCCATGTAAATGTTATTAATGAGGAGCAGCAGCAAGAATTCTGTTTTGAACTGAAAGTATGTTGTTGTTATGCAGAATGTTAAGACTTCCATTATATTATCAATAGGAAGAGTTATCTGTCTTGTAAGCTGTTATTGTAATTTAATATTTTCTTTAAAAGAAATAATGTTTAATCACAGGATATCTTTATAAATACATTTTCCACTTCATTGTTTACCCATGTGTCAGGTCTTTCAATATTTATATTCTTGAGTAATTTCATAACGTGCTTAGAATCCTAACGAAGTACTGTGTCTTGTATGACAAAGGATTAAGAACATTAAGATAATGATTGATAAGTTTTGACAAGGTGAATTTCTAGAACCACATCTTACTGGAATGTGGTATTTGTGGATTTTAGATAGTCTGTAAATATTGGGAATTTTGCTGAAATGTGATGCTAATTTACTTTTTTCGGAATCAATGAAAATGGCAAACAACACAATAAACCAATTAGTATGATAATTCATAATATTTGGAAACCACTTATTAATGTTACCATTAAAAAAAGGGAAGAAATTGAGAGCATACTCATAAAAAGTATATAAAATATGTATCGAGTGGTGCTTTCCAGAATAGCCTGGTTAGTTAGAGTATAGAGTATTACCTTAAATTCAACATTCATGAATCTAAATGTCCCAGGTTCAATTCTTTTGCAAGTATTATGATTGGTCAGGCCAGACACCTGAAGAAGAGAGAATATTATCACATGAAACATTGTGTAATAAATGAATCTGTGTGATATTATTAATAGTTAAATGCATTTGAAAAGTTTAAATAAAGTTTGAATTTTTCTAACATTTAACAATTAATAATAGATGATGAAAATAGTTCAATGTATAATTGCAATTACATCACAATCTTACAAACTTTAAGATAAATACTCTATCATAATATTTGGCTGTGTATTTTAAACATAAAAACTACATATTTAATATATATTAGTAATTGCGTACTATTCTCAGTTATGAAAAAAGCCTATTCTGAAAGAAAAAAAAGACAAAATGAGCAAATTTTGTATTTTATTTACATAATTTATTTTTATATTCATAGTCTGTGCCAGAAGTTTGCCATTTATGTTTGCCAAAAGATTATCATCATAATTTATAGTTTTACAGATTACACTGTGTTTTTATAAGGAAGATTGGATTCAAAAACTTTTTTTAAGAAAATGAATTTATGTCATACTCAATTGCTGCAAAGTTAAAAATTTACTTTCAAAATGCAAATTTATAACATAAAGTTATTGTTATTAAAGTTGCAATGTTTAAAAATTTATAATTCTTCAACAATGTTGATTTTATTTCTACTTCATATAGCTGAAGTCCTATAATGACTCTTAATTATTCACTAAAACTTGGTTCACAAATAATATTCATAAAAATTTCAGCTCTTACAAAAATTTAGTAAAGATAATTTGGATTAATTGATAGAATGTTGTGAATATTTAAGTTTGGCATCAGGGAATTATTTAGGCATGTAGCATATGTTTTCCTGATATTAACCTTATGTGTTTGTTGATTGGATAAAACATCTAAATGTATATATTATGAATAATTAATGCTAGTCATATTAAGCAAATTGAACAAATAATATCTTGGAGCATAATTTTAAATTTTTTCTTTGATGCTGAACTTATGGGACAAATTTTTACATGAGTGTGGGTGTATAAAATAGCATTTTAAATGTTCAGTGTTTTAATTAGAACAAAATTGGTGGTCGAGAGGTCAGCGACAACTGCTTTACAAACAGTTGTCCCGTGTTAGCAGGTTTGCTTCCGGCTGATGCTATGACACATGAGAAAATATATATATACTATTATAAATTTGTATTCCCTGTATAAAAATTGTGCAAATTCACAATACTACTAACAATCAATGTTTTTTAAAAAATCAATATATTAAATTTAGCAGATTTTTCAACTTTGATCTTAGTATTGGAATGAAAAATATCTAACTTTGTTGTGCTTTTTATTTTTAGATTGAAGTTTAATTTTTTAAATTCATATGAAAAATTGTCTAAATATATATATAAAGAAAAACTATTAAAATGCTTTACAAATTAAAAATAAATAAACAGTGTAATCCAAATATAAAATTAAAAAGGCACGATAAAAGCAGATATTATCCATGGTACTTGAAAGATTATAATTTAAAAACACTTTTATATGTCAAAATCAAAATAAACATTTTTATAAAAATAGCATTATATTTTTGAAGATTTTTAATGAATTACATATCTATATGTTTGTATATATATATATGTCTGTTATTATAGTAATAAGAATATTATAAGTACGATTGTTTTTATTTTTATGTTTATAAAGTTTTTTTTAAGCTTCAGTACTGGTAATAATTTTACAATTACAAATAGTGGTAAATTTATATATAAGATAACAAAATGGTTGAAATATGTATAAACTGTCAATCCATTAATATATCTAGACTAGCTGCATTACCAAATCTGCATCTATATGCATTTTAGTTTATTATATAAGAATCTTGGCCTTGGGGTGGCCTTTGAGCATTCCATCATCAGATTTTCATTTGGATGGACGGTTGAAAAGTTGGAGTGTGGAATAGATTGAAGCCTCTCCATTAAAGTATGAGGTTTGGCTATATTAATATATATCTGAGCACTTGTGTCACATATGTGTGGAGATGGTAATCTGGACCAACTGATGATTGCTAGTTTAGCATGAAATACGGGTATTGGTGATTATTTATCTTTTCAACATATATGTGTTCAAGTGTATCAGTGTTATGAGATAGTGTGGAGAATGGTGGGTGGTGTGAAAGTCTGTACTCATATACCCACTATATTATAGATACTTCTATGAAATAAATAAATACCTTTTTTTATTTATAAATGTGTCATAAAATGGTCATAAAATATACGAATAAATTTACAAACAAATTATTACTGAAAAATATTAAATAATTGCATATCATATAATGTTAAATTAAAATGAAATATTCTTTTGTTTCAGTATTGTAATTATATTTTATACATTAAAATTGATAATTAAAAAGTATGAAAAATAAGACTTTACTATAATCCATACATCCTGTTATTGACATGTATAAAATGTTTACAATATATATAAAAATTAGTAATCAATGTCAGTATTCCAATTATAATCACATATATATAATTCTTCGAAAAACAATACAATAATTCATACAGTAAACAATATTTTAAAAAACAAATATCTATTATAATTTAATAGAAGTACTACTTGGATAGTTGAAAATGTTTCTATTAAATTATAATATATATTTGTTTTTTTAAAATATTGTTTACTGTATTAATTATTATATTGTTTTTCTAAGAATTATCCCCTAAAATAATAATAATATGAAATCATCATTTATCTATGAAAATATTAGATTTAATATATACATTGTAACTTTTCTATTTTGCTACATGCTACATGATTCTATAAATGTATGATACAGTCAATTTTATAGCAACATTTTAAATTTTATGTAACAGTTTTTATAATCTAGTATTTTTTGTATTTAAAGTTGTTTAAAATATAATGTTTATTTGATGTAAAGTGAAGCTAAATTATTTTAAAGTAATATTATTTAAATTTAATACCAAAGTTAAGTTGTAGAGTAATATTTATAGTTTAAACACTAGTAAATAATTATTAAAGTTGTGTAATATTATGCTAAAACAATAATTTTAGTAATAAAAAGCAATATTATAATTATTAACAGTCTAATTTTTAAAAATTTTTTTAATTACTTATTTTAAATTATATTAAATAATGATGATAATTATTAAGATATGCAATGTATGTTAATCTGTATGCACACACCTTCTTGGTGAATTGTTTAATTTTATTTCTCATTGCTAAGATTAATTTATTATTTGTACTAGTTTTATGTTGTAACTTATTTCTGTAACAATTTTTTTTGCTAAAGTGTAGCAAAATTATTATAATTACATAAAACAGTAGTTTTTATATTTCAAATTTAAGTGTAATAAAAAGTGTTTTATTATTAAAAGTGTATTTTAAATATAGTATTTAAAGTTTCAAATATATGATTTAATAAATTAGGCTTTGGCTATGCTGAGGTTATTAAAATATGGTAGATCTGAATTTAGTTCAGTCCCATATAGCTATTTAAGTTAGCTGCATTTAAAGACATTTTCATGTCCAAAAATTTCAGAGTTTCTACTTAAATATTACATATGAAATAAGTGCTGGGTTTTGAGTTGATATTTTAGATCTAGTGTCCAAATATTCTAGCTCTCCACTGACATGAGCCATAAGCTTGAAACCAGTTGGTCTGGAGATAAGAGTGTTTTGGATAGAGATTTTAAATATTTTCTCATACCACACTTATTAATTAAGAGCTTGTTTGAGCTATTGGTATGCTCTCTGTATTGCATTTTTGTAAATACAAGCTTATAAAAGTAATGTTATGTTATATATGACATGCTTTTTTGATTAAGATTGATTAAATAAATTAGTTTTTTTTTTAAGAAATAAAGGCAGACAAAAATTAATTTGTATGTAAATTTTTATTGTGTGAGGTTTAATTGACCAATCAGAACAGGATCAATTATGGCTATAAATACAGGAGTTGTGTCATTGTTATGGTGGTTGTCTTAAATTTTTAAAATCAATCAAGTAAATTTTAGGAATAAACTTTATTCCTTATATTCTAAATTTTAAATTTATAAATTTCTTTAAATTTTTTATTTTGATTAGTAAAGTATTAAAAGTAATTTATAAAATTATGAATAATTATTTAAGAAGTTTATTTGAATTGTTTTAAAAATATAGAGTGAAGCAAGCAATTATTCCTTGTCAGTTCTGCATGAGAAACCAACTAGAAACTATGATGATGAGTGGTAAAAATGTGAATTATCCAACAGAAATGCTGTTAGTCAGAGGACTATGCCAGAGATTGCGTTGTTTAGACCAAAGAGCAATGCAAAGGATCCATAAGGAATTTCTTTTTAATCATATTCCTATGTTTGATATTATAGTACAGTCTTGTTTAATTTTAATAATTAACCATAAAGAGCGTGGACTTTCATGTGATAACGATATTAATTTTTGCTCTTGGAAATTTATTAAAACCTTTTCAGAATTTATATTCAATTTAGGAAGAAGAATGAATGCTAATTAACTATTTATTGAAAATGAATTCATTATCTACTAGTCCATTATATGTAATTTACAATTGTTTTTAATTTATGAAATATATCAGGGGTGGCCAACTTTTGCGTTCATAAGATCGACTTTTTATTTTAAAAGTGTGTTGCGATCGACTTGTTGTCATAGGCGTAGCCTAAGCGGAGGGAGGTGTGAAATACCATTTTTATATATCTACCTAGTAAAAAATAACAATTATTTAACGGGCCAAAAAACTCATGTCTAGAAATTAAAGCAACAATATTTATTAATTCATTTTAATAATATTTATTAAACAATATTTATTAATTCAAATTAGCTACATTAAATCAAGATTAAAAATATTATTTTCAATAATGATACGGCTTAGTGGACTTCACCTATCTAGAATTGAAAAAAAAATTAGAACAAAAATAATAAAAAAACTTAAAAATGACTTAATTTGTTTCACTTGTTACCTGACAGCTCTTGCTAGATTGGCCTCGCGATTGACTAAAAATGGCTTTGCGATCGACCGGTGGATCACGATCGAATTGTTGGACACCCCTGAAATATATAATAACCTTAAGGAGAATTTGTATGCTTGAATAATGTTTATCGAGTATTGTGCAGTTATTAGAAGAATAAATATGAACTAATATAAAAATAGCTTTATGAGTTATAAGTTGACTATAAACATTGTTTTAAAGTATACTAACCTGGAGAAGAACGTTTTAAATGCATAATGTAATTAAAAAATATTGCAAGTTACTAATACTCAAATATGAATACATGTGAAAGAAGAATTATAAAATTGGAAGAACTCACTAATGATATAATTAAAATTATTTATAATGCTTTTATGTAAAAAGTTGGAGATTTTGTTTAAAAATGAAATAACGCTATAATAAGTTATTAAAACATGAACATCACATGACCACCACGTCTTATGCTTGTGTATAACTGTTGTTAAAACAGGCAAAACTCACTATATGTATTGCCTCACTGATGAAGGCCACAAGCCAGAAACTAGTCTGGGGATATTGGATGAGTAATCACTAGATGGGGATTTTATGCACAAGCCTTCTGGCAGTCATTGATTACTCTAGCTTGCTATGTGTGGCAATATGTATAGTGAGTTTTGCCTGTTTAATTAAAATACAAACTGAAGAAAAAAATTTTTAAATATGATAATCATTTTATTAAATAACTAATAATTATTATTAACTGTTGTATGAAATTTGCTTCATCAAGAAGATAAATTGAACTAATTTTATTATTTAGGTACTTTTTATCCTGCATTGATAAGCAATATTTCCATTGGATTTTTCTTTAACATTTTGTCTGCATTTATGTTATACAGAATTAAGAGCATAATGGGGAGAGAGAAGAAAAAATTTCTTTTAGTTAATTAAACATTGTTATGGTAACAAGTGCTTCCCTGAATTTTAACTTCAAGAAAAAAATAAAGGACACTTATTATTATTATTTTTCTTAGTTAAGAAATATATGTAAGTAATATTTACTAAGGCTGTGACCTCAAGAATGTGCACGTAAAAATGCGATAGTAGGGACCTCTACAGGTCTTAAGCACAAGCTTACATTTAAGAAGAAAAGAGGGGAACCCTTCTTTACTTCAACCTACTTTCTACATAAATAGATGAAGCTGAAGTGGTTAGATCTGAGAGAGTGAAACTATTCAATACTTCACTGATGTAATTAATTTAATAATTATAGGTATTCTTAGATTTAAGATGTAGTTTGATGTTTATATTATATGTGAATTTTATCTTTAATTTTTTGGTATAAAAAAGTGAAAAATCAATATTTTTTAATGATAATAAATCTATAACTTTGATGGGAATAATTCAATAAGAGAGGATGGAGAGAATCATCATAATAATCAATGATATGATTATGGTAAAATTTTATTTAAATGTATCTAAATTTCAATATTGGTATATATTTATAAGAGTGATAAATCAGATAAACTGAATATTATATTTATTCTATTTATTTATGTTAGAGTAATTTATTTTAGAAGTATGAAGATACATGTTATATGCTAGATCTATTTAGATACCATGTGAAAGTATGAATGAAATGTTATGAGCAGTATCCGTTTAGATACTATATGCACAACTGATCTCTAGATTGTTTTTTATAAAGAATTTAAATGAGTGTGTTTATTACAAGTTAAATATCTAAAACATTTGTTTGGGCTATATTTAATCTTCTTGATATTTTAATGAATGCTATGTACTGAAGTTTAGAAATTATTTTATGATAAGATGTTTTATAATTTCTTTGTGATGTTGTAAGGAGATATACTGACTATATGGTAGACAGTTAGTGGTTTAGAAGAGTAGTATTAGGAAATCCTGCAGTGCAAGGGCTGTTTTGAATATTAAGTATAATCTTTTGAATATCGAGTATAATATGTTTAACATAGGTCTGTATATTTTTATGATTCATGGACAGTAGTGTTTCTTTCCATAAATCAATAAGTGCTCAGAGAGAAGCCATGATAGGAATTTAAGGTAGTCACAAGAATATGTGGCCTTAAGCTCTGCATCCATGTTTTCGTTTTTTCCTAATTCTTGTAGTTTTTAATCCCTCACTTTTAATTACTACTATCATCATTGGTTCCTACATCATAATTGCTACTGTTAAAAATGTTTGAAGAATAATAGCTAGACTATTAAATGATGTTTAGAATTTTTGAAAGGCGAGAAGAGCAAAGTATATAACAAATGATGTCTAACTAGAGTGTTAAATAAAGTTTTGTGCAATGATTTGATATTCCAAATGTATTTTAAGAAAAGGTATGAATGAAAGTGAAACCTGAATATGATGAACATCATGAAATATGAAGTGAATATTTATTTTTTATATTATTAAAATAATTATATGTTTATTTTGATAAATAAAATAAATATAAGAATACATAAGAGTTATATAGTTATTATAAAATGTATATTACTATGGAGTGTTGGAGTAAAAAAAAGGTAGTTGTGGGGAGAGTGTCTCCCACCACTAGAGGTGCTGTTTCTGCATAAACATGCAGAAGCATCCACAGTAGGGGCTAAAAGCAGCAATGCTTGTTCCAGCCGCTAGGTGGTGCTGTTCACCATGCATAAGCACAGGAACATATTAAAGAATAAACTTTATTGTTGTTTAGTAATGCATAATATAACAAATAAACTGTTTAGATAATGAATATGAGAATTCCATAGAAATATTTAGATAAATGTTTCATTATCAATGAACATTTTATTTATGAACCTGCAATTATTTAAAATTATGTTTATTGTAGTAATAATGCTAAAGGTAATATGATTATCATAGAAGTGTATTTTTGGTTCTATGAGAGTGTTTAAATTATTTAAATGTGTAATTTAAGAAAAATACTAGAATATCTTAGTAAGTGTAAGTTTTAAGTAATAGATATTATTACTTCATGATAGAAAATATTTGAATTGGAAATTACTTATTTTTTATGTAAATATTTTTGAATATAATTATTTTGAATTTTGAATAATTTAAATTTTGTAAATATTATATCTGTAAATTTTGAAATATTATAGTTGTAATAAATTGTTAATGTTGTTTTGAATTAACTGAATGTCTTGAGAGTTTCTTTTCTTGTTGTGTCCAAGTCATTATGAATCATCCTAACCAGAGACATGTATTATAAAAATTAACTAC
The DNA here is from genome assembly GCA_028023455.1 of Epiperipatus broadwayi. Taxonomy (NCBI): domain Eukaryota; kingdom Metazoa; phylum Onychophora; class Udeonychophora; order Euonychophora; family Peripatidae; genus Epiperipatus; species Epiperipatus broadwayi. The sequence goes on from JAQFVV010013171.1 coordinate 33,282, forward strand.
ATCTTTGTATAATTGCACATGATTTATAGAAGATAAAGTATGATTATTATATTGTGATTATTGAAGTTATTCTTATTGAACCTTAAGAACTATATAATGCAAATTTTCATTATTTGATGTAATAATTATAACAATGTGGGATATTTTTAATATGCCATATGGAATATACATTTATAATTATAATGCATAATAAGATTAAAATTATCTGGAGTTTATTTGAAATAATAAATATTATGGTTAGTATTTTATAATTTTAATTTGGTTTTAGCTGATTAGCAAATTAGTTAGATGAGTTTTTCAAATAAGAGTTAATGAGTATTTTATTTTATTGATTATTATTGTTATGATATAGCTAGGTATATATAAAATTCCTCATTATATGTAGCTATATTAATTAATGTGTTAATTGTAAAATAATAGTAAGAACCTGAGATTGGGATTAAACTTGTAGTTATGGATTTTATTTAAGTAATGATATATTATTTTATTAAGTAAAGAAGTGTAAAATATTTTAGTACTTTAATTTAATGTTAGTAATGTTAATTATAATGGGCAAAACTCTCCATATAGTATTGCCACTTAGTGCAATCCAGAGTAATCAATGGATGCTAGAAGGCTTGTGCATAAAATCCCCATCTAGTGCTTTCCAATGCAAGGCTCCTCACTGATGAAGACCACAAGCCAGAAGCTAGTCTGGGGATATGGGATGAGTAAGCACTAGATGGAGTTTTTTGGACAAACCTTCTGGCATCCATTGATTAATCTGGCTTGCACTGAGGGGCAATACTCTATGGAGAGTTTTGCCTGTTTTAATAACAGTTATTAGCAAGCATAAGAAATGGTGATCATGTAATGTTATAATTTATTTTATGTGATAGGTGAGTCATGGGAATATTATTTATAGTTTAGGGAAGTAGGTAGGGATGATATTCCTATGCCATTGGAGATATATCTTTCTGTTGGTATATTCTTAATATTAAACTAACTGTGTACCTTACTAGATGCTTTTAATTATGAGTCTCATGATTTATTTTAGTATTTAATTGAACCATTTGTAAAAGATTGAGCTAGTATTTAAATTAATGCAATTATTAATGAGCTGATAGTTAAGTTAAATCTTTATTAATTAAGAGAGTATTTAACTTTGTAGTTTATTAGATGTAGTAGTATGATTATTTATATGAGCTAGTTGTTGTTAGAGTTTAAAGTAGTAATTTAGATCGACTAAAGCTAGTAGTTGATCAGTCGGATGAGTTAGTGATTTGGTAATAGCATAATATATTATAACCAGTTGGGTTACATAGCACACAATAATATAGTGTGTGTGCACATATACATATCATATAAATAAAGGAAAGGTAAAAATAAACACAGACAAAAATTTTAATAGATATTTTATACATTCTCTGAAATAAAAATAAATAAAGGGTTCAATAACTCTGGATTTAAAATAATATTTTATTATAAAATTAAATATTTAAAAAGGTCTAATAAATATTATTATTTGTAACTTTTATTCTGAAATTTAAAAATAAGCATGTTTTCTGATAATTGTAAAAATGTCTACTTTTGAAATCTTTTAATTAATTTGTAAATTTATATTATCTGAGTAAAAACATGTATGTAGATTCAAAAGGATTAAAGTTAATTGAAATCATTTCCCATCACACTTTGGCAAAAATTTCAAGTTTGTTTTCAAAAGGATTAGACAGATTGAAAACAGTCACTATGTTTTTATCACAGGACCCAACCAAGATTATAAAAAAACTGATAAAAAATATCAGTTAGTTTTGACTGGTAGCTTTTCTAAGAGCTGACCAGAAGAGTCAGATTTTAATATTTTGAGCAGGTGGCTAAATTGGCCAACTGTAAAATTTAGCTTTAATATTTTTGAGAAATGGTTAGCAGAAGAGCTGGCTGTAAAGTTGGCTAAAATATTTTGTGAAGAATTGGTAACTGTAGCTGAGAATGGCAACAGTAAAGCTAACTGCAAAGATGGCTAGTAGAATTATACAGAGAACTGCCATGAGAATGTACGAATGCGAGGAAGTAATTGGTCTTCAGTTCAATAGTGGAGTTTGAATTCACATGGAAGAAAATGACCCACTTCTTTATGTTGAAATTCATAGCCTTTAAAGTGTTCTGAAAAACAGCTTGTTGACCTGAAGCTTACCAAATCCAAGTGTAAGTGGAACCAACTGAAGAAGAGAGAAAGCCAACCATACCTGAATTACATACTTTATACCTGATGAAGACAATTGCCTGGATTGACCAAAAAACAGCTTTCCCAAGAGAAACACCAGCTGAATAAAGTAGTAGTTATATGTATGCTGCTGTGTCTATATGCCGAGAAGTACAGATAATACAAAAGCGATTGTTTTTAAATAATTCATTTGGAAGACATTTTAAATCTATATTTTTAAAATTAAAGACATTTATAATTAGTTAAGGGGTAACCTGATAAAAAGCTTTCTAACCTCTCGAAAATTGACTATATTTTTTTTTAAAAAAAGAATAAAAGAAAGCTGTAATAGAATTTGATAAACTGATATTTTTTTAAAATATTGAAACATATGTATATATGTAAATTTTATGTATATTCAAAATGGAATTATTAATTATAAAAATTATTATTTATTGTTTGACAAAATTAAATTTGTTAATAATCTGTGCAATTCTATATATTATGTCTTTTTAGTAAACGTAGCATAAGTATTTGTATTATTTAAAATATAATTTAAAAGCGTAATCATATATTATTGTAGGACAAGTCAAATATTTTCAGAAATTACCCACACACACATGTATGTGTGCATATATGGATCAATGCTCGTCAAGTATAACACATAAATTTAATCATTTTTTTAATAATTATTTTATGTTAATTGAACTGTATTCCTTGTATATTATAAAACACATGTATATGTACAGATATATATATATGCATTTATAGAAACTTATTAAGAAATGTTGTAAATCAATGTAATGACTTTAGTTGTATATATAATTTTGTATAATATTCAAAATCAGAAGCCTGATTTTGCAGATATTAATATTATTTATTTTTTTGTTATTCATAAACTTGTATTTAATTGTTAAAATTGTATTAAATCATCATTTCTTGGTCACATAACAGTAATAGAGCTTGTGTTCTCTGGGCTAGATTTGTGCATGGGATTAATATATAAATGGGGGTGTATATTATTGCTTTTGGGCATCCAGAGATGATCAATCATCATCCTGGTTGGCACATAAGATTATATTCATGCACTACCTGTAATTTTAGTTTAGTCTCATTAAAAATTTAAGTTTATAGTTGGCCAGTGCATTAGTGGTACTTAAGTGGCCAGAAAGAACATTGGTGATGATCAGCATATTTTAATATCCCAGCATTATTACTTAGATTTTCTGGTTGTGTATTCTAATGGATGGCACTTAAGTGGTGCATCCAAGTTATGTTTAAATAATTGCCCAAGCTGGCAAGGGCTCGATAGTTAGCCTGGTCTACAGAAGACTCATTTCAAATCCAGTCACAAGATTGACTGTTGATTCATGGTATATTGTTGATCATTCATGATGATGAATAGTTTACTACTTTTACTTTATAATGTTGGATGATGGTTAATTGTGCTTGTAGTTACTCTTCTGAGTTAACTGGTAGATCTCTCAGAGATTTCTATCTCACGCTCTTTTTAACAGATAAAATTCTTCTATTTTTTGCTGTGTAACATTACTTTAACATTTGTTTAATATTTTATCTCATTATTTAAATTAATTTTAATTTAAATATTTTTCTATTGACTTGGGATTGATAATGATTTGCCATTACCTGGACCTTTTCCTACCACCTCTTCCTGTTACAATATATATATACAGTATATAAATACATAAAAACAATCAACACTTAAACAATACCAATATTAATAATAATCAACATATATGAAGATTGTTAATATTTCATTTAGCTCCATTGATATGGAACACATTTACTCAGCAGTATACAGATGTACACAAAATATTGGTAAATTTAAATAGATACATATTATCTACAATTAGTATATTCCCATTTAATTAATAAATTGCAAACAACGAAATCAAACTTTCAGTGTCAATTTGTAACTTTTTATAAATATAGCTTCTTCTTTTTTTTTTGGCATATATATTAAAATATCCGTGTTGTCAGAATATTTTTATGTTATTTCTCTAAATATTATGAATTTTACTTATTTTAGATTATTTTAAATAGACTCCCCAAATTTAAATATAATTATCTAGTTTGTAAAATATTAACAAACCAATATCCAACTGCCATATATTTGTTTATGCTATTTCAAATTTTAAAATATATATATATGACTCATTTAAATGTTTTTACTATTAACTTTTTTAAGAACAACAACAAATTGAAATAATATTAACTATATATTGAGGTCTTCTAAGCATTTTTTTAAAAAAACAATATTGATGTATTATTATTAATACAATTATTACTATTATTTTAATCTTTTAAAAAAATATTTTTTCAAAGATCAAAATAGACTTGCTCTGAAGAAGACTGCAGGTCAGTCGAAACATAGGTGTATATATATGTACAAATAAAGAGTTTTGCCAAAAAGTGTTTGAAGCGGTTTGGATAAATTGTATTTATAGGATATTATGGTAAAAATAAAGAAAAGTGTGATTTTGATAATATTTATAAAACAATATAATTTAAATCTGCTATAAATCATAAATAATGATAATAATAACATTTTAATATTGCATTTATTTAAATATTATTATTACTTTTAAAGATTGATTTATTACCTTTTATTTAAAGGTATTACCTGAGTAAGAAAGTGGAATAAAGTATGGGGGGGAAAAATCAAATTTTAATTAAGTCCCAGGTAAACTGAAATAGATGTTTTTGATCTATAATTTTGTCTCTTTCTTAAATTTTTTCTATTTTATTAAAGAAGAAAGTTTGTGGATTGTCTAAATCTTGATTGAAGCAAATTTTAAATCTTACTGACCAAAAAAAAAGTATATATGTTGTTATCAAGAATTCAAGGAAATTTGAGTTAAATTGTTGAGTTAACAAATGAGTTAAAATTTCTTAATATATAATTACTTAAGTTTATTATCAAGTATTACTGTATGTATTATTTCTTTTGTTTAGGAGTATTTTTTTTTAGCTGCCATTTTTCTTTTTATACTTAAATCATTATTAATAAGATTTTCATCTGTATAATACATTTTGTAGGGATTGGATTCTTATTTTAAATAATAATTAATATAGATTTTTTTAAATAAAAGATAATATTTAAAAATGCAATGATTATAACTGGAATTTTCTAATATTTTAAAAATTATTTTGAATTTTAAAGAAATGAAAAATGAAGTGAAAATAATAAAAATTTCATTAAAAAAATTTACTTTATTAAACAAATGTATTTTGAATATGAATTATACATGCGTTTTATGCTCTTGGATTCTGCAAAATGTTTTCTAATCTCGTCATTTTTTTATTTCACTATAAAGAGTCAATTGTTATAATTAATTGAGCTGTGCATTAAATTTGCATTTAGGTCATGGTAGTAAATCTAGTTTTATATCTATTCTATGGTCAATGAAAATATGCAAAAGAATACATTTACATATATTTAGATCTATGTTCAAAGGCAGTTAGATAATACAGTAATATACATATCATTAGTTCTATTCTCTTAATATAATTAATTCTATAAACATCACATGATCACCATTTCTTGTGCTTGCTTATAACTGTTATTAAACAGCCAAAACTCTCTATATGTCTCAGTGCAAGAAAGAGTAATCAATGAATGCCAGAAGGCTTGTGGATAAAATCCCCATCTAGTGCCTACTCATCCAATATTTCCAGATAGTTTCTGACTTGTAGCCTTTGTCAGTGAGGAGCCTTGGATCTGAGAACACTGCACTGGCTCCTCACTGATGAAGGCCACAAGCCAGAAACTGTCTGGGTATATTGGATGAGTAGGTACTAGATGGGGATTTTATGCACAAGCCTTCTGGAATCCATTGATTACTCTGGCTTGCACTGAGTGGCAATACATATAGAGAGTTTTGGCTGTTTTAATGACAGTTAATTCTAGCAGTGCAATTTTAGAGCTGCATCATAAACCTTAATAAACCATTAAAAAGCATAACAATAAACGTAATTAACATTTAAAATAAACATAAATAACACTTAAAATAAGTACTAAATATTGTATTAAAATACATTTTATATCTATATAAAATTTTAATTTTTCTATTTTTTCAGTGACGCATTTAATTTTCACGTCAAAAGAAAGTCACAGGAGGTAACATTTTTAAATAAATATATTCTTCATTTGTAAAGATATGTCACTACTTCTAGTAATTTTTTCATTGTGATTTGTCAATATAAAATGAATGTTTTAGTTATTGAATCCTTTTGACTTGCTGATAAGTTGCAAAATCAACTGTGCCTATGCATTCACATTAGCATTCAAAGTAATATATATTAAAACTATATAACCTTAAGAGTATGTGCCTAGGTGCGATGGTAGGGACCCCTATAAATCTTAACACAAGATTAACAACCTTAAAAGATAAGAGTGGCCCCTCTTATCTTTGACCTACTTTTTAATTATATAGGCAAATCTAAAGCATTTTGATTTGAGAGTGTTAAGCTATTAACTACTTCACTGATTAAGTCCACAATTTCTATACAAGCTAACGTATGTAAAATCTTTCGATTTACAGCGAGTCAGTGTGAAGCTCTTATAATTAGAAATTTTTTAAGACAATTTAAAGTTGAATTAATAATTTGTTAAGCACATACTCATTACCTAAGTAATATATATTAAGGCTATAACCTTAAGACTATGCTTCTAGATGCAATGGTAGAGACCTCTACAAATCTTAACACAAGATTAATGACTTTAAAAGACAAGAGCAGCCCCTCTTATCTTTGACCTACTTTTTAATTATATAGGTAAATCTAAAGCATTTTGATATGAGAGCATGAAGCTATTAACTACTTCACTGATTAAGTCCACAATTTCTATCCAAGCTAACGTACATGACTGCTTCACACTCACTTGCTGTAAATCGAAAGATTTCACATACATTAGCTTGAATAGAAATTGTGGACTTAATCAGTGAAGTAATTAATGGCTTCGCACTCTCAAATCAAAATACTTTAGATTCACCTGTATTATTAAAAGTAGGTCGAAGATAAAAGTTGCCACTCTTGTCTTTTAAAGTCGTTAATCTTGTGTTGAGATTTATAGAGGTCCCTACCATCGCATCTAAGCACATAGTCTTAAGATTATAGCCTTAATATATATTACTTAGGTAATGCATATGCACTTAGCAAATTATTAATTATAATTTTAAATTATCTTAAAAGATTTCTAATTATAAGAGCTTCACACTGACTCACTGTAAATCGAAAGATTTTGTGTACATTAGCTTATATAGAAATTGTGGACTTAATCAGTGAAGTAGTTGATATATTCATGCTCTCAAATCAAAATGCTTTAGATTCGCCTATATAATTAAAAAGTAGATCAAAGATAAGAGTGGCCGCTCTTGTCTTTTGAAGTTGTTAATCTTGTGTTAAGATTTGTAAAGGTCCCTACTGTCGCATCTAGATGGATAGTCTTAAGATTATAGCCTTAATATATATTACTTAAGTAATGAGTATGTGCTTAATAAATTATTAATTACAACTTTAAATTAGCATTCAAAGTAAGATAATTTTTAAGACATTATAACCCTTAGCTATAATATTACTTTTATATGACTCTTTTGTGTTTTTAATAAGTAGTATTGAGTCTTATTATTGGATATAAGAATGTGATTTCAGTATATTTAAACATATTAATGCTTGCTTTATCAAATATAAATCCATATTTGTCTGTTCTGGATTTTTTGACTGAGAATATGGAACTCTGATTATCTTCTTTGAAAATACCAAATCATTCATTTTTACCATAACCCATTTTAATCATAGCTCTTATTTCATAGAAATGCTCTTATATACTATTTTGATTAAAATGATTCTAAAACATATCATGGGTTTCGTAATAAAATACCTTATTGTAATCAGAAAAGTTATTTTTCCTAATCTTTTCAGTCATTTGGCATACTTTAACAATAATAATCTCTATTTTTCAATGTTTCCTGAAAATGCCTTTGCAGGTCATCAACTAGTTTTCTGAATGAAAGATTAGATTAGCACTTTTACTGATTAATTTAATTTAAAGAATCTGATGTGGGTCCTGAATATATATGAATATCTTCAGATTAATCTTAATTGAGAGATTCTCTATGTAAACAATTTCATTCAAGGTATTTTGCTTGATGTTTTTGTTGAACAGTTTTTGTTATTCTTTCTATATATAGCGATAGTTAATTATTTTGTCTAACCCTTTATAGGCAGAAATTTACTTTTATGATGGAAGATGGATTTTACTTTTCCAAGCTTATTTTCATTTTACTTTCTTTCTATAACAATGGAATATTGTTTTATCATTTTGATATTTGTACTAACATTATAATGTTAGGATTATAAAATATAGTTCCAGTTACTCATCTATTGGGAAAAATGTTTTCACAAATTATTACAGCAGTTAACTGTTTACTGTCATATCAACTATCAAAGTGAGAAAGACAAAAGAGTAATAATCACTCGTGCCAATCAGGCGTAGATACTCTATTTGTTGTAATATATTTAATTTTTGTGTTTATTTTTAATATATTTGCAAATTAATTTAAAATCAAATTTTACAGTCATGGAAATTTTAATTATCTTCTTATACTTTTGCCTTAATTAGCAAATGATAATTGATAATCAGTTTCTGGAAATTTGGTATTAAACAAAGCCATATTAATCAATTTTAGTACTCAAGATAAACTTTAAAACTGAACCTTTTAGAAAAATGAATTATTTTTGATAAAGGAGAAGGGAATAACTTTTTACAGTAAAAATGTTTCCAAATCTTTTTCCAATTTTATAATAACATGAAAGCTAAAACCTTCGAAAGATTCACTTTAAACATGCTTATGTGACAGCCAATCAGATGTAATAATGACATCATATGGAACTCTCAATTCTAAAACACAAGTCAGAACTATAAGAGAAAGATGGAACCCACCTTTTTCTATGCTTAATTTTATATATAAATAAGCCAGACTCAAGCATTTTGAATTAAGAGTGTGAAGCTTAAAATACCTTCTTTTGAAAGTTTTAGCTTTCACGTTATTACAATGTTAACTGCTTGTGCCTAATCAATTTGATATATTTCCAATCTTATATAAGTATTTTTCAGTTATTAATTTAATAAAAATTATTTCTTTAAATATTTCATCTCATTTTTATATCCATACCAGTTTGACACCTGAGATAGTTATCTCATGATTTCATCTATGGGACTCGTCTTGATATCCAATTATTAATAGTTTCAACCTTTAATGAATTTCATTATTATTTTGTTTTCATAATTAAAGAATTTCCTTTACAAAATTTTGATTTTTATATCATAAATTCCAGCAATAATGAAATACAATATTTTGAAAGTTGTAAAATTATTTTTAAAAATATGATTCGAATATCTGGATCTATAAGAGAGTATTAAACAGTGTATGTCAGATGCTCTTTAATTAAAAGTTTGCTGTTTGATATGGAGTTTAATATCGCTACTTCAAATTCAATATGCAAATCTTTTCATTGATGATATAATGGACATCAGGTTCAATTCAAATTAATATAAGAATTGTGTTTTTTATATTCTCTTTTATATAATATTTAATATTTAAAATTGCTTGAATCTTGATTACCAAATTTATCAAAAGAAATGTCATAAAATTCAAATTTACCTGTTAACTCTTATTTTTAAATGAAATGAAAACATTTAAATACTAGTTATCCTGATGGAAGATGGCTAATCCATAATTTATTATTTTCAAAACAGTTAATATTTAAAATACATATAGATTTACACAGAAAAATTATTTAATGAAAGCGAAGACTTAATTAAGAATTGTCTCTTAAGAGTGAAAACTATCTTTATGCTAAAAATTTTAAGTTTATAATATATATGTATAAACATTTTAAATGATAGATCTAAATCAATAATTAAAAAAAAAAATTATAACTATTTATAAAAACTGACGTTTAATTGCAAGAAACAATATACGATAAATCTTCATTATCTTGTGTATTTATCTGAGATATTGTCTAATATGTCATACATTTAAGACTTATGTCACATTTTCATTTTATTTGTATATAAGTAGATCTGAAATTAGATTAACTGTTCATTTTTTATTATTTTATATAAATTACCACTTGGTTAAATCAATATCCGGTGTCATCCATTTTCAAAAACAAAAGGCAGACAGCAGGAAATCATTTTCTAAAATATTTTTCAGTTATGATTAAATTAAGATGAATTATTAATCAACTAAGACAAGAAAAGTTTTGGAAAGGCTAACTGCAAAAAGCATATATCATTTATTATTTTACAAACAGCAATAAGTAGATTATAATAGAACCTTCCAATAAAATCTTATCGCACTTATTAAATTATCGGATGTACAATACATATATATATATTGAGCCATATCTATGTATGTTTACCCATTTATAAGATGTTTTAACATATACAGTATATCAAACTACGTGCTTATAGTCACACGCATATATATATTTTCCTTATACGCATACATATAGTTAAGAAATTTAGAATGATCAAATCATAGTCTCATGCAAGTAACAAGTTCATAAATTTAATCAGAAACCATGACTATATTTTATGGTCATCCAAACCCTAGATATTAAAAATATATGTTCCTGCAAAAAAAAAAAAAATTCGTATTAATGCAGCGTGTATCAGCTTTCACATCTGAGACAACTTTTATTTTTCTTGCACCAGTGTCAATAAATTGTTCCATTAACACACTGTCTCAGACCCATATAACTATATAAGCTGATGGGCTTGAATTGGAAACATTAAGGTGTTTTCAGTTTAAGACTCATAGTTTTGTAGTTAAATGGAGATAAAAAGTGGTTGCTGGAGGATTGCATTAGATCCTAAGATCTAGATGCAGTGCTCTCAGATCCAAGGCTTCTCACTGACGAAGGCCACAAGCCAGAAATTAGACTGGGGATATTGGATGAGTAGGCACTAGATGGGGATTTTATGCACAAGCCTTCTGGAATCCATTGATTACTCTAGCTTGCTGTGTGTGGCATATGAATAGTGACTTTTGCTTGTTTTAACATGAAATATGTCAGTTTGTTTCATACCTTAACTCATATGTGAAATAATGCACTAACATTAAATATTGTCTCAAATTGGACAAAACTTCTACTTAATTGTTTGAAATGATTCCAACTTTGTTGTATGGTAGTGAAGCCATGAGTCATAAAAACATTTTTCAAGTAAAGCATCGGAAACAACTTTTATAAAGTAACCTACAATGGGCACAGCATAGTTTAATCATGTAAATGCTACAAGTGGTATCTCATACCACTCCTAAGAAGAGTATTTGTTTTATAAAAATATCACTTCAAGTTTGATTTTTTTTTATTAAAAGTATTATTCACAATAACCATTAAATGTTTGTGTTTAAAAATTAAAAGAATATAGCTATAAAATTGCAAAAATTAAGAAATAAAATTACATTTGCTTAACTGAATTCAATTGATTTCTTTCTTATAATGGGTTATTATAATGAAATGAATTTCTTTGTTTAGTATTGTTGCTATTAGTTACAATATATTGCATAACATTTTTTTAAGTGTCATAGCATCGGCCAGGACGCGAACCCACAACCCGGGCAACTGCCTGCAAGTGCAAGGCAGTCGCGCTGACCTCTCGACCACCAATGCAAGACTATTGCATAACATTTATTTTAAAAGTAGTAAAAAAAATGGTAATTTGAAAAAGATGAGAATTTTTTACAGCCATTTAGACGACAAGTGACATGAGATACAACTCTCTCCGAAAAGGGGGTTATAAAAGTTAAACTACGTGAGCTAAATTCAAACCTATTTAATTTTTTCAAATAGATACAAACATACTAAGAAAGTGTTCAATTTAAAAAATAATATGAATGTTGATAGCAGTATCATGTACTGCTTCTAGTAATTGAGAGTTAAACTTTAATGCTGAAAAATTACATCTGTGAATAAAGGGTATATTGGTGAAACCAAGAACTCTACTCAAAAGTGATTAACAAACCACAAAATGATTAGATGCTAAAAACAGATTTTGTAAAATATCAAAAGACCATGTAATGTTTATTAGACAAACAAGAAAATTTAAAAAAGTTGCTCAAATGACAACACCAAACAACCTTAAAAATCAACCTAATGTGACCTTTGCCCTTTAGAAAAAAGTTGAGAAATTAAGAGATCCTCATAGTTACATATATGAAATTTCTAGTGCTTGTTATTTTTGACAGAACTATCTAGTTGGTTAGAGCATAACCTTAAATTTAATATTCGTAAAACCAAAGATGCCAAGTTCAATTCCAATGCTAGTATTGTCACTAATTAGGCCTGCAACATCTGAAGAAGAGATAATATTACTATTTGAAACACTATATATCATTACTAACCTGTCCGCTATTATTACTGTTAAATGTATTTCAAAAATTTAAATAAAATTTGATTTTAAAAAAAAAAAATTAACAAATAATAGTAGATGATGCAAATAATCCAATACATTATTACAAGTAAAATACCATCATTACAAACTTTCAGGCAAACATTAAAAAAAACAAAATTTTAAAACAAACATAAACATCAAGAATTCACAAAACTGATGGAAAATAAACTATTGGTATCGCTGAAGGGGGAAAAAAACTTTCTATATTAATATATAAAATAAAGGGCCATAATTTATATCCTCTATAACAATAAAGTTATGGAACTCATTTAAAATATAAAAATTAATTAGCATTAAAATACTAAAATTCAAATCTTATTTGTAATGGAATATTAATTCAAAAGTTATTGATAAAATTCAACTTATTTATTTAAAGTATGTTGTAAAACACAAGAATCATCAAAATAATAGGCAGCAGAAATATAAAACCAATTAAGTACATTATGAATTAACTAATAAAGTGCCTGCAAATTAATAGTAATAATAAAATCAAATTCCAAAGTGTATTTAAAATTAAATTTATTTTGAAGATACACATTCACATTTCAATTGAAGGCATATAATAGGTAATTAGCCCTTAAGACTAAATGTGACTTGAATGTAAATCTCCTTTCATGGGATTAGACAAAGTCTTGATAAAAGTCCCAAAAATATTATTTGCAAAAGATTTCAAAGAATTATCTAAAGTAAAAAATTTTCAGAGACTGATTTTAAACAAGGCAAAACTCTCCATACAGTAGTGCCACCCTGTGTCATGTTTAATAACAATTATGTGCTAGTATAAGAAATTGTTGTCATGTGACTCTGATTTTAATAGAGTTTTCTTAAGTTCAAGTCTAAATAATAATAAAAAATTGGAAATTTTTGTCTTTTAAGAACAGTAATGCCTGACATTTTCTACATTATACATTCAAACGTTTTGTATTTACTTTTAAAATTAAGAAAAAAAGAAAACCAAAGATAATGAGATATTGGAATCCCTTTATTGAAAATACTGTGTTCTCAAGTATGTTGCACATGAACATATGTGACATATATCAACCATTCAAATAATTTATAGCAATTTTTAGAACTGGTTTTAGGTTTGATGCCATTAAGTATTAATGTGTTCAAACTAAGCATTGCATAATGAGTAAACATTAAACTACAGTATGCTGTGTAAGAATTGCACCAAGATGTTAAAAACTATTTAATCACATCACAGAATAGGAAAAGAATCATCAATTATAATTTAATTGTTAAGCATTGGTGGTCGAGTAGTCAGCACAGCCACCTTACAAGCAATTGTCCCAGTTTAACTGGATTGCTTCCTGGCCAATGCTATGAGACATGAAAAAAAAATTATAATTCAGTTTCCAATTCTCAATACTTGTGACACTCAAAGATATAATGAAAACTATTTAAACTTGTTGGAAAATGCAGAACTTAATATTTTAATTAAACACTCAAAAGAAATCAGGTTCCGTTGAGTGACTTGCAGCAGATGATTCAGTAATCTGTTATAAACTGTAGAAGCTTGCTATAGACTCCCATCTAATCACTAAAAGTATTTTGAACACAATCAGTAAGGACTCCCATCTACTAAATTTAAGCATAAAACATTTTATGAGAAGTACATCTTCTTGAAAGCGCTTAGCCATTTAATTTAGTTTTCAATTTGTTGTTATAGCTTTACGATGGAAGTGTGAAAGCACGATTTATTATTATAAATAGACTAAGTAAAAATTTCAACTTTAAATAGGCATAAATGAAAAAGGCAATCTATGATCTATTAATAAAGACGCAACTGGAATGTTTACCAGATTGGAAATGGATATTCACATAACAGGTCAGTATTCAATCAATGTTTTTTTTTCCTCTCACAAATATTAAATAATTAAATTTTTTAAAACTGAATAAGAAACCTTAGCGGTTTTTAAGACTACAAATACAGTACAACAGCCCTTAATAAAAATCTACTTTCTTAACAGTCAAAGAGTTTTAATTCAAATATTTACATAAAGTAAAATTGTAAACTCTGAGAAGTTGCACTTTTTCCAGCTAATTCTTTGTTGTTTCAACAAACGATATATGCATAACTACATAAGAAGCAAAAAGTAAACAATTTGTCATTTGGAAGTCATGTTCTATTCAGAGGTCTTTAGCTCTTGAGTCTATTATTCATTACACAAAGCTAACAGATCAATGCACTGCAACTACAATTATGCAAGTAATAAATGAACTAATTGAAAAATGAAATAATTATTTGCTTAGTGTGCTTGTTAAATATAGTCGACTAGTTAATAGAAAACCTATTCTATTGAATCATCTTTTGAGTGAATAGAGAGAGTTAAAAACATTATAAAGTTAACAAAGACCACAAGCTAGCCTTGTTAGGCATAAAAGAGCTATATGGGTCAGTTCTTGAGATCTAGACATGTTACAGGAAAATAACTGTAATCAATACAAAAAAGAGTTCATAATCAAAGTTCTAAATTGGATTAGTAACAAAATTGTAGCTATTGCTAATGAGAAATTTTACAAGGATAATCTGGGACCCATGGGACTACCACTAAGTGGTATTCTTAGCAGCATTGTTTCCTCTAAATTCAAAATCAATGTTTTACCAAAATATATGGTCCCTGCAACTAATAACATCTATATAATGCGATATGTAGATGATGCACTTATATTTCATAGGATCAGATTAACAACATGTTTGGAACTTGATAAAGCATCACCACTAGAATGGACTATTGAAAATGAAGATAAGAATCAGGGAATAAATTTTCTGGATATATATATATCCAAAGAAACAAGAGTGAGCTGGATTTCAAAATGAATATGAAATCAATCCAAGTGAGAGAAGCCATCCATTCCAAGTCTAAATTCCATTTGAACACAAACTTGCAGATCTGAAAGGTTTCTTACATAGAAACAAAAAGTTATGCAAGCATGAGGATGACAGAAAAATCAACATCAAGTTTTATATTAAGGATTTAACAGATATTGGATATAACTATAACACACTAATAAAAACAGAAAATTTTATAATAACATTAACAAAATTTTTGATAATAATAAATCATCTAAACCATATATAAACCTGCCTTATATCCCTCATATTGCAAAGGACCTTCAAAAGATCTATGCAGACACATTCAAAGATAACTTCAGATTGCCCCCTCTCAGTCAACAAGCTCTTAAACAACACAAAAGACAAAATACCTTGCAAATATGTTCCCCAGGTCATATATAAAATTTCATGCCCTGCCCCATCCTGTAGCTCAGTGTATTATGGTGAATCTTATGCCAACAGATTGAGTCACTCACCACATGTATTTATACAGTAAAGAAAAATGAAATTGGGAATACAAATTGATCTTTTTTGATCATGAGTTGGCTACAGTACACACTTTCTTCCTTAAATGTAGGAACAATATTTACTGAGAGGGATAATAGAATAATAAAATGTAAAGAGGGTTGAGTTATTGCAAGGATCCTTATTCCATCAATAAAAAAAAGATTTCTGTGTCCCATTACTAAAAAAATAGAACATTTAATTTACATAATTTGCCTGAATTACATATTGGTCTTCAACCACTAAACTTCACATGATCACTATCTCTTATACTAGCACATAATTGTTACTAAACAAGGCAAAACTCTCCATACAGTAGTGCCACCATGTGCCAACCAGAGTAATCTAGGTGCAGTGCTCTCAGTCCAAGGCTCCTCAATGATGAAGGTCACAAGCCAGAAACTAGTCTGGGGATATTGGATGAGTAGGGACTAGATAGGGATTTTATGCACAAGCCTTCTGGCATCCATTGATTACTCTGGTTGGCACAGGGTGGCACTACTGTATGGAGAGTTTTGCCTTGTTTATATTGGTCTTCACTATGATATATATATTTTTAACATTGTAGTTCTACTTACCATTATGATTCTAGCAGCAATTTGCCGAAAGCTGGCTCTGTACATTTAAGACTATTTTATTAGTTTTATTTTATCTTTTTGTATTAACTGGAATAGTACTAGTTTGATAGAATTGCTAATTAATTATAAAAATAATATATTTTTCATTCCAGTATTTATAAAAAATAGATGATGACATATTGCTATGGGTATGTAATATGATAATTGATATTTTAAAAATACATTATCAAAATATTTTTGCTGTTTATTTACTAATTTTTTTAAATTTGAATTTCATTCTTATTTTTAATATTTTTGGTTTTACAAATAGAGTCTATAGCTTGCATATTGCTAGTCTGCATAGATTTTGTAAATCTTATGAATTATTTTCATGTTATATTTTATCATCTTTATTGTTATTTGTACTTTACTATTATATTTGTGGATGTAATTTCATTGGATTTGATTAACTGCAATCCTTCTACCATCAGCTATTACAATTTAATTTTTTTTTTGGTGGGGGGGGGGGCACAATCTCCTATTTCTATAATATCCAAAAATATATTATATATAGGAAAATTTAACATGAATAAGAAAATTTTTAATAATTACTTTTTAAAAAAAGTTTGGTATAATTTGCGATGGTTGATTTAGTAAATACGAAAACTTTTCTTAATTATATTTTTTAAAATATAAGGTGTAATGTGAACACCTATAATAATGATAGAATAAGCTTTTGTCCTATTGATATCTTTCACAACATGACTTTATATTGAGCAAAAGTGTAATTCAAGATTACATTGTATACATGCAAATTGCCTATGGATCTCAGGATGTGTTTTATCTTAAAGTCATTAATTATATAACTATTGCTTATCATTTAACATACTGAAGATTGAATAATTTTCATTTACAGTGAAGCCACAAATTACGCTTTATTTTGTTCCAAGCTCCCTCATGTTCAAATGTATATAGTATATAATAGCTCATGATTTGTTGATAAACATTGATTAAAATAGAATATGTAATGTTTATTTAATTGCAAGTGTACAGTATTTTTCAAAATGCATACATATATATATATTGTAACCATATATTTTAGTATAAAATATATTAATTGATGTAACTAGTATAAAAATTTCTCTTTCTTCTTTTGGTGATTTGATTGGCTTGAGCTGCACTTTGAACAGATTACTCTCTTATATTATTTTGATAGATTTAAATTTACTTCATTCCATATGCTAACTCATATCAAAACGTTTAACTTTTTAAAAATTTGACAACACATTAAAATTTGGTAAAATAGTATTAAAAATGATATTTTATTTTTATTTGTTTAAAATGATCTTAAATTATTATTTCCATTGAATTAAATAACCATTTGTTCAGTTAAAATTAATTATTAAAAATAAAGACAGTAATTACGTATGCGTCTCAATGTAAAAAGAAAAGAGCGCGAATAAGGGAAGATTGTCTGATAGTTTGCTTTTGGAGGGAGAAAGAAAAGAAAATGGTAAAGGCAAATGGTGTAAATTTGATAAGCTTAATTTAAAATAGTTTATAAATAAACGGATTACCACAAAACTTGCTATAAACGTAAATATAACATAGTGGTAATTAATTATAAGATGAATTGCTAATTTTAAAAGTCTGTTCAAGTCGGCTGGCCAAGTGGATCGAATCACCGGTAATAAATTTTCCAATATTACATTTTTGAAGTGTTGGAGCTTCTCAGTTTAAATTTAAAAGAATTAAATACAAGATTTTGGTATGTTTTGAAATATTTATTATTCTACAATTTGGAAAAATTAAATAAGTATTTTAATTACAGAAGTTTATGAATATAAGAATTTGTTTTTTTTAAAAAGAAGAATTTTAAGTTAAAGTAAAGCGTTAAAGTTATCAAAATATTTTAATATTTCCGTTTTTTAATTCTAATAAAATATAATATTGATTGATATTTAACTTTACAATGCCAGTAATATTTGCTAGTTAATTTGTTTAGCATTTGGATAATAAACATTCTTCAAATAATTAATCAAAGCTATTTTATAATTGTATCGTCGGTTTAAAATGAATAAATTAATTGCTGTAATTAGTATTCCTGGATTAACGAGTGGATAAATAAATACTTGCATGGATGTGATAAACTTGGAACACTTTTGATAGAGAAATGTAGAGATTAATAACTTTATGAAAAATATTTTCATTTAAATTCTGCGTATCATGTTTTAAAATTGTTTCATGTTTGGGGAGCCACGCAAAATCGTTAATCTAATATTGCTTATAATAACTAATCAAATGGATATAATTGCATGTATGGAATTTAACTACAGTTATAGCTATTACCTCGTATACTTATTATTCTACATATCGTACATGGATTCCACGGATCACACTAGGAGTTATAAAATGCTATACAAACCAATTTGTGATACACACATCTGCTAAAATTCATGTATTGAACTATAAATGCTATACATTTAGTTTTATCACACACACCGTTAAATTTTATATATTTGATGAATAATACATTTATTTAATTTTATCGTTATATGAACTCGCATATGAAGTTCATAAGTTATATTTGATTAAGTTTCAATTAATAGGGGTTGAATAAAATATTTATTCAAGAGAATAGCGCTCGCGAAAAAGCTTAAACAGTACTAAATGAATTCATGAGATATATCAATCTTTGTGAGATGTTTTGTGAGTCTTTCCAGATTTATATTCCTATGCCAATATTACTTATATTATATTACACATGTTTATTTTAAGCAAGATAAGTAGTACATTAGTTGTCCTGATTAGCGTAACATTTTATTATGCAAGAACCCACATTTGCTAAAGTGTTAGTGTATTCTAAATAGTCAGAAGAACTGAGGAGGATGATTTTGCACTTTAATGTGAAGTAAATAATAATGTTGTTTTAGAATGTTAAAGGGCTTTAATCTGTGCTGGTGGTTAATCCGCAGATTATTTTAATTGCCAGTTTTGTATTTTACACACATTCCTGCGCTGGTGGTTAATCCGCGGAATTGTGTGATTATACGTATTACTTTATGATGGTGTTTAAATACACAAAACGTTTAGTATTATTTAATTCCTATGTGTAGATGAATGCATCCACAGGAATATGTTTTGCTTCACAGATATAAGTTGGGCAAAATATTTTAGTTAATCTGCTAAATCATCTTTTTCATTTGTAAGCATAATTTATCGGTTAGATTATTAAATGGTAGCAGGACATTCTATTCAAGTACTTCATAATAATTAACTGTTGGTTGATTATTATTTACCGGAACGTAAGTTTAAATTGTCACTTTAATTAATGATTACATTATAGCTAAATCATACAGACATCATATTATTTATTATATTATTATAGGTGTACAGTAGGGATTTATTGAATCTGGAAATGACGTTCAATATTTCATGAGTTTGATGCTGAATTTCGTATAATCTCATCAATATTCATTATATTAGATTGAAATAAGGTATGATTAGATTTTAAAACTGTACCTATGAGATGTTATTGAAGAAAGTCAATGGAATTATCATTTATTTATTTTATTTGTTTATTTATGTTTTATTTAGAATATTGAAATTAATTACTTATTGTTCATAAATTTGTAAATAAACGTTGATTTATAATTAAACTTACTGTGCCGTTGCTATGTGTCATTCATAACATCAGAAATCATAAATTTTGGATAGAGCATACATTGAAGAGCATACATTGAATTACATATTATCGTCAACATGATATAAGAGTTTATAAATATTTTTTGAGAAAACATTAAGATGCTTTTCGTCTTTGGTAGTTTATGATGAGTAAGGTACAATAAAATCCCATTTACCTTTTCCATCATTGTGGCTTTGCGTAGTTGATTCTAGTATACAATATAAATTAATTATTAAACTTGTAAACAGATTTACCAAATAATGACATGATTAAATATATTTACTTAACGTTTTTCAATTGTCATTTGTCAGTATAATAAGAGTCTCAGTAATATGATAAACTATAAAAAAGAACCCAAGTATTTATATTTATTTATTGCAAAGCTTTACCTGGACTAGCATTCGTATTAAAAAATCATATAGATGGTTTAAAATTTCATAATCTTATGTAGTTCCGCAAATTACGCCATCTTGTACATGGTCGGCCATCGGGTCTCATACAATAAAAATCGCAAATTCAGGTTTGAAAATAATAACATTGCACTTATAATTTGTTTAATGTGTTTTATAATAATACTATGATAGGTCTTCGCGGTATACCCTGGCTGCGATTAAATTAAATTGTAAAAGTTTATGTTAGATCATTAGTTTGGTCTGTAGTTGTGGTCTTTGGTGCATAAAATAGATAGTATGATATGCTTTTTGATACAGCTCTTAATAGCTGACAATGTACAGCAGGAATTGATTAGTGATCGAAGTTACAATTCCTAGTGCACTTATATTACGTAATTGGGACCGCACAATCAAATGGTTACAATTTTGATGCCGCAACGTGTTCATACACGATAGGTAGTTGAGAGGGTAATGGCCTTCAATGGCCATTAGCTGGACATCAGAATTTGCGGTTACAATATATATATATATTGTACCCTCACTTTCAGGAAATATATAATAATAAATGGGTCTAGCTCAGATAAATAATTATACTCACCTAAAATGTATCTAATCAGTAATAAATGTATTCTCCAATACTGTATGTTATTAAACTAGCTCTAATTAATAAATAATAATAAGGTTCGGTTTCATAAATTAAATAAATAAATATCTAATAAAAATCATGAGACTATGAAGTGAGTTTACAAGTGGTAAAATGAATACATTGAACCAATATCCCACAGGATACTACCTCAATGGCATAAGAATACTATCCTCCCTCTTATTATCTTAAACATTAAATTGTATAGCATTTCTACTTCATCAATAACTACTTAATTAATAAAAATTATTCCAATAAAACAATCTTCATCTCTTTATTTAAATAATCTAGCTCAAATAATCTCAGGTTTTTTAAAAATAATTTTAGGCAATTATAATTTCTGTAATTAAGCATGATAAGGGATTTAATATCATTCTCAAATATATCTGACTAATACTAATAATAAATAAATAATAATCTTCAATGTATAATTTAATCTTATCTATTTTCCCATTATAACACTTATCATGAATAATAATAATAATAAGTAATATAATATAATTTTCTTATTATTTATCTGCCATCTTAAATAAATATGTGGTATAATCTGAGAATATGTGGCAACCAATAATACTATAAGTCTGGGTGAATATCTTATAGTTACTATATAACCATAATAAAATGAAGTTTCTTGAAGACATCATATCAAGAAAATATTATAACTCTTAAATAATAATCTTATTTATGTTGTGCCAATATTATATTTAAAATTCAAATTATCTGTGATTATGTAACTGTGATGTGGAGAAATTGAGTCAACACCAATATTTTATAAAACAAGTTTAACAAAATTTTATTTATAACTTTAACAATAAACTTATGCACATTATTTACATTATTAATGAACTTTTCATTATCACACTTTCTATACTTTTAAATAATAAATATTAAGGAAAAATAAGATATGGAACATTTAAAAAAAAAAAATCTCTTATTAAAATACTATTGTAATGTATCTCTGTTACATGTATATTACTTTGTTAATCTCAAGATACAAAATAAAAAAAATAACCAGTTTAATATTCATCTATTAATTTGTACTTAGTTCTTTTAAAACAATTTAACATATCATGTACTCATTCCTAACTTAATAACAACATGACTAAATTCAATTAACAATATAGCGATTAAATTATCCTACTTATTAAATATTAATTAATATCAGATAAAATGTATGTGTTGGTAAATATTAATTAATATCGGATAAAATGTATGTGTTGGTGTATATCGTTGCTACAGAATAACATTTACAAAAATCTATAACTATCTCTATCATTTTAACACAATTTGTTTTTATCGTATTACTTATCAAAAAATATGCATTATATGTAAGTTTTAAAATACTTAAAAGTTATTTAATATTTTCACAAATCAACTTTAATTATCACTTATACATCTTTTTTAAAAAATAAATTTCAAATATGAAAATTGTATGATTCTTTTCCTGATAAACCATATTCTTATAATCTTTGTATTCATTTTTATCTTAACTCCAAGTAAAACAACCTATCTTATCCTTTTCAATACGTTCCCACATCTCCAAAATTATTTATCATTTCCTATTTTAAATACAATGCTATATGATGTAATACTAGAAATTTTGATAGCGAACAGATGCATAGGCATACAAAATAAATTAGAGTCTAACCTACTAGTACCTCTATTATATAATCACCATGGTAACAGTGTATAAGAAATGAGGTATGACTTATCTGTCTAATAACCTCCATTACAAAATATAATGTCCAGGCTATTTATTCAGCTCTATGGAATATTTAACTTCAACATAAAGAAAACACTGTCATGGAAAATATACAAGCTATAGGGCTATGTTATCTATACTTGCATAATCATCATCATCGATTATCCTTATTTCCATATTAATACATCCTACATAAACATTATCTTTGTTTCATTTAACTTACTCCCAAGCCACTACCTTTATAACTTCTTTAGAGATTTATCACTCTACATTGCTAAAATTCTTACTGCCTTTCTACAACAATAAATAAATTCACATATAAATAATGACCTAACCACTCACTAAGAAAGATTACTTCATTTCTCTAATAACTCTTGAACCAAAATATAAATAATTACTATCAATATAATACTTCAATATTTTAATCACTTAAAATAAGCACTAAATTCAGTTACGGTAGAATCATATAATTATATTCTCATTGTGTTAGAATATATTTATAATATAAGATAAAAGTATGCATATTTTTTTAAATAAATAAACTCCTATAAACTCTGTGTATGTATCGTGAATTTATACGTTTTTACACATCCACACACACAAAAAAAACATTTTGACCATCTAAAATAAAAAAAAATACATCATAAAATCATTAATATTTTATAATTATTACCATAAGTGATCTTTCTACTGAATGATCACTTAAATGATGTTTTCTGGTCCACCAAATAAATAAAACATTATATAGTATATCATTCATTAAAATATTAAGTTTTTTTTAAATTATTAAATATTTTTTATAAGAATCTAAGCACTATTTAGTAAATAGTTTAATATTTTTATTTTCCTTTCCTATCTCTAACTTATGAATAAGCATTAACACAAAGTTAGTAAAAAAAATAATAATTCAAAATCATATTTACGAAAACAAAACTTTGTCTATAAGTTCATTAAAGAAAATGTCTTTTTTTCCTCTTGGTTATTTCAACTTCCCAGTGCTTGTTGATAAATCTTCTATTGATGCCAAAATCATGCATGCTCTGTTGGTTCCACTTTTAAAAACAAAATGAACGACACTTTTCAAAAAATAAAAATAAGGTAAGTCGATTTTTTAAATATCTGGATTGCTTCATAAATAACCATGAATCTGCTCCTAAAAGTTTATAAAATAATAGTTCATGATTCTCATTAATTTAAAAAATAATTATTGAAAGTACTTTTCGATGTCATATAATAAAATAATTTCAAAGTTTTGCTATTTTCATTTAAATCTCATGACGGTTTATAATATCTTTAATACGGTAACACTAACTCAGTGTTTCTCGACACTTACTACATATTTAAATATCTCCATAAATAATTTTTAATATCTTTTGTATGACCAGCATACACAAATTAATAATAGGCTAAGTTTGTTACCTATTTTAAAAAATTCCTTTTAATAAAATATGAAAACGTTTCGATAACAGTCTTGGTTTTTATATTTTTATAACTATTATAATATTCTTAAAATATATTATTAAATATTTATTCATAAAGAAACATTTCTGCATTTCCAAAATAATTACTTTATCAAGTTAAAAGTTTTTTAAAAAACTTTACTATCTTATTTCCTTAGTCTTAATTTTAAAACAGTCCTCTGAATAAAGGTGTTTTTCTTTTTTACTTTTAATTTCTGGTGAATTTCTTTTAAGCTTCTCATGTGATGTCCAATTTGCTAATCTCAATAGCAAATTACCATTACTAATTAATATAAGCAAAATTATATACCTAATGGAAACATAATAATTTTGACATTTTTTATATAAATTTAAATGTAATGATGATCTATTCATGTTTAATGTGACATTAAGATCAAGCTTAATAAATCGGTTGATAAGGAATTACTTCGCTTTTAGCACGGCATTTCTGTATTATATGATCTTACAATAAATTACTATACCTACTTGGAAATAAAAATTAATACAATTGACTATTAATGGCACTCCCAACCTTTAGACCGCAAACTAACCAGAGTTAAGTTCTTTAATACAGCACACTAAGTAGTAGTTGTAGCAGAAGTAGTAGTACCTTGAAAATAATTGTGCACTGATTTTTATATCTGAAAAATTACTCCTTTAATTGGTTAACTTAACAATGCTCTGCTAGCTTATTTACACACCTAACCAACAATGCAGAATTAAAATTAAAAATAAATAATGATTTATCTAATATTTATTATTTATTATATTATTTAATTCATAGTTAATTTTCATACTTTATTTATACCTACCAAGCACTTCAAAATAACTTTTAAAATTACATCATAATATTTATTTTTTTTTTTTTCATATGTCATAGCATCGGCCGTCTGCAACCAACTACTTGCTTGCAAGGCGGCTGCGATGACCTCTCAGCTAACAATGCTTGACATATATTTATTATTTTTAGCTCTTTTAAAATGTAGTTATTCTTCAAAACAAAACAAAAATCTAATTTTACTTATTACATTCGTTTTTTTTTAAATAATAAAAACATGACTTAATATTTTATACTAACTAATTTTATTTTTATCTTGTGATAGTCCAATATGATATTTTAAATTTTATAATAGAATTTTAAAGCAGTTTTGCAACTTTACTAAAAAAAAAACTCGCAAGCATGTGTGTATCAATATCTATTTGTCACATGACTTACAACCCAGTTGAAACACTTATAATTAGCTGAAAATAAACTAAATAATCTAATTTTTTTTTTAAAAATATTTTTTTAAATAAAATAATATAATATAACAACTTTTAAAATAATAATTCGATATTATAAAATCAAATTATCATCTTCTACCACAATACTATTAATAAATAAATATTTTACATTCAATTACTAAATATTAATTTTTATTACTCAAATATATTATTTATTTAACTTTAAGTTATTACTTTTAAAATTTACTTTAAACATTTATTTGCAAGACTTGTTAATGCAGCATTAATTATGGCCAGTTTTCCCAACCATACAATATTATAATTTATCTTTAGTTAACTGTTTTTTAAAATATTAACACAATATTATACAGTAATTATTCTTATTTGCTTTAACTAGACTTTTTAAAAGATTGTCAACACATTATATACATTATACCTCTAAAATAACTTTTAAATTTACATTTTTTTAGTAAATTGATATAAACAATTCATCCTGACCTAAATAAAAGGGTACAATATATATATAACTTTGATGCTTTTTATATATATATAATATGCATGTAAATCAAGATTATAGTATAAATAAAATAATATACTTATTAAGAAACACATTTACATATATTTTACTAGTTGTGTATTCATTCATATATTTACCAAAGTTAATAAATTAAAAAAATTAACTGTGTCAAGCATTGTTAGCCGAGAGGTCAGTGCAGCAACCTTGCAAGCAAGCAGTTGGTTGCAGATGGTTGTTGTGGGTTTTCCTCCCAGCTGATGCTATGACATATGGAAAAAAAAAACTATACTTCTATTTTTAAAATAAAATAAATACCAAAATGGCTAAATTGTAGCTATTGAATACACTCAGCATGATATTCTTTTCTTTCAGAATACCTTTTTTTCTTATAAAAATATAGTTTTGGTCTTGTTATCAAGAAATTAGGATCACTCTAATTATTTTGACAGATTTAAATTAACTTTTAGTATGTTCTAAAATTTTGTAAAATGTTTATTTAGCATTAAGCTTAGAATATATTTTATTACACAAAATACAGCATATGAAATTCAAAAAGGATAAAATATATGTGCTTTACCATGGAGTAAAAGATATTCTATTGCTTACAGTGCTCAAAGAAGGAAAAATAGTGCTGAATATTGTAAAATTTGCAAATTTTAATTTTATTTTTGATTGTTGGATTACTTTTTTTTTTATATAAATATATAATTGAAGATACGTATGTAGAATAGTTTGCCATTCTATTCTATATGTTGCAATGGATGCAGGAAGATTTGTGAATAAAATCCTATCTAGTGCCTGCACATCCAATATCTCCAGACTAGTTTCTGGCTTCATCAGTGAGGAGCCTTGGATCTGAGAGCACTGTACCTCCTCTGGCAGCCATCTTTTATGTTTTTAGCTAACTATTTGAATCCAAAATGAAAACACAATAATGTTTTCAGGTTAAGCTTATTAGCTTGTATAATTGTATAGATCTGATCTCAGTTCTATACCAATACTTTTCAGTGTCTTTGGTTCTTTAATAACCACAGTCACCATAATCCTATTAGGAAGGATTGGTATTAAAGTATCAAACATCACATGATCACCATTCTTTATCCTTACATAAGCTATTTTTCACAGAGGCAAAACTCTCCATACAGTAGCGCCTGCCAGTGCAAACTGGAGTCATCAATGGATACAGGAAGGCTTGTGCATAATATCCCTATCTAGTGCCTAATCATCCAATATCACCAAACTAGTTTCTAGCTTGTGGTTTTCATCAGTGAGGAGCCTTGGATCTGAGAGCATTGCACCTAGATCTTAGAATGTAATGCAAACCTCCAGAAACCACCTTTTACTTTTTAAGCTAACTGTAAAGCTTTGAGTCCAAATGAAAACACAATAATAAATTATTATGGTGATTTTGGATGAGTAGGCACTAGATAGGCATTTTATGCACAAACCTTCTTGCTTCATTGATTACTCTGGCTTGCACTGAGTGGCACTACTATATGGAAAGTTTTGCTTCTGTGAAAAACAGCTTGTGTAAGAATAAAGAATGATCATCATGTAATATGTGATGATTTAATACCAATCATGTCTAATAGGATTATGATGACTGTGTTTATTAAAGAATTTAAAATGCGAAAATGTATGGATACTGAACTGAGTTTAGATCTATTCAATTATACAAACTAATGAGCTCAGCTAACAAAGTAAAAGGTGTCTGCTGGAGGATTGCATTAGATCTCAAGATCTAGGTGCAGTGTTCTCATATGCACAAACCTTTCTGTATCCATTGATTATACTGGCTTGCACTGAGTGGCACTATTGTATGGACCTCTGTGAAAAACAGTTTGTGTAAGCATAAAAATGGTGATTATGTCATGTTTGATAGCTATTATTATTCAAGAAGATTATGTTCATGATTTATAGAAGAATCATGAAAGCAGTGATTTACATAAAGTTTGATTATAATATATAAGTGAATTTATTTAAATGGGTCACTTTTTGGCAGGGGAAGTCAAGATTCTTTCTTGTTAATTGCATGTATATTGTTGGTGATATTCCAGGCCTTTTTAACTTTGCATTTAGCTTGATTTTTTTCAGAGCAGACAATACTGGTAAATATGAGTTCAAAGCCGTGATCATATTTAGGCTCGGAGGAAAGTCGATTTAATATCTGTATTATTTTTGGCTCAACTGTATTGATATGTGTTTTTCTGTGATTCTTGTAGAGAGATTTTCCAAAATAAAATATGTTGCAGTTTGTGTTATTTGTATAATTTTATACACAATTGGGAAATCTGCACTGGAGGGGTGGGCAACTTAATTTTCGTATTGTTAATCAGGCTATGTTAATCTCTCGTGCACAAATATTTCTCATTAGTAAATCTAAGCATGCGTTCCGAAAATATAAACTTTCAATTTTGCATATAAATATTATATATATGCACACACATATATATAAAGAAAACTTTACATTACAACAACAAAAACAAAACTTTATTAACATCCAACTACCATCAAGTTTTATAATTAAGCAAAAATATTCTGATAAAAGTAGTTTTCAGAAACTGGGAATTCGTTTTACGAATGGTCGCAATATTTTACTTTACTAAACTGCTTAATTCCTACAAATTAAACGTTTTTTAATTAAACTTTTTAAAATACATAAATTTTAATTACTTTTTATTAATAAACTAACTGAAGAGAGTGTGCATATATGAAAATATTTTGATTTCTCATAAAAATATTTTTTTATAATAAATAAGACTTCCAATTAGATTGTGTGTATTTATATAAATCGTTATTAGCATCCATTTGTAAGTACAGTATAGGCATTCTAAACTTCAGAATAAAAAAGAGAGGTAAAGTATTAGGTTTGATGTGATTCTACATTGTAACAGTCAGGATGGAAATTTATTTTAGATTTAAAAATAACTGAAACACAGGCTTGTTATATACCTGTGGCTATATATATGTAATATAGGGTATAGGAGCACAGACTTTCACACCACCCACCTCTCTCCACTCTATTTAATAACACTGATACACCTAAACACATATATGCTGAAAAGATAAATAATCACCAATATTCGTATTTCATGCTAAACCAGCAATCATCAGTTGGTCCAGACTATCATCTTTACACACATATATAGTATAAGTGCTCAGATATATATTAAGATAGACTATCCTCATAGTTTAATGGACAGGCTTCAATCCACTCCACACTCTAACTCTTCAACCGTCCATCCAATTGAAAATCTGATGATGGAATGCTCAAAGGCCACCCTGAGGCTGAGATTATTGTCACACCCATGTTGACCTAAGGTCAATCTGAACCCCACATGTACAGGACATAATCCATTTAATACATATGCAAGGATGGGCAGACATCTCTATAATGTAATAACTGAAACACAGGCTTGTTATATACCTGTGGCTATATATATGTAATATAGGGTATAGGAGCACAGACTTAAAAATATAATCTAAGACAAATCAGCATCCTAAAACGACTAAATGAATAAAAAATGGGTGCAATCTAGCTAATTCCATAGAGAATAAAATAGTTGTCCACATAATATAAATATATTCTCATGTTTTGCCTGGTATTGGTCTCTTGGTTTCCATGTGGATGATTTCACCTCCACCTCTGGTTAGAGTCTAAAAATAATAAACCAGGAAAGTGACCAAATAGAATGATTATAGTTTAAGGCTACATGAAATCAAAAACCCCATAATAAATATTCATTTTTCTAGTACAATTGAACTATGGTAAAGCAAGGAACTGTCAAACTAAATGATTTAATGAGTTTCAAGTCATATGAAATCAGGACTCCAAAAATATGAATTCGAAATAAAAATTCTGTAGGACACAAATGTTGTCACAAAACAATTAAGAAATGGGTAAGACTTTGTTGATCTACTATGAAGCCTAAAATATAATATATCATTATTAAAATAAAGTATTATAATGAAAAAAGGATAACATATTATAATTAATCAAAGTTGAATCCTATGACTGTAAATATTAATATTTTTATTATTATTTTAATATGTCATGGATTAGATTAGTCTTTGAGTCAAGATGTTAATTAATTGAGTCAAATGTCAACAATAGCTGTTATAAAGGGGTGGGGAGCTATATGAATACCTGATTGATATATCAATTTATTTGTATAAGTATTATGTATATATACTGAATTGATTAAATTATGATAGTACATTTAAGTCATGTGATCTATGACTCTTATTTTTACTACAAGTAAGTTCATTAACTCATTACAAATAGCTTCTAGTCTTTATTCTATTATGTTCTCACATAAATGTCTATATAATCGAAATACTTTGTTAGCTTTGTTTTTTATTTTTTTGTTTGATTGGAGGTAATAATTATTCATGTCCATTCAATCAACAAAATATGACTCTGTAATTATTATCATGTTCACTTGATTCAATTGTAGATAAATGAAGGGGTTTAACATCAAAGAAGTGAGTGAGGGCTTTGAACCTCTCTCATGGATGTTCTTCATCATATAAATGGTGCCACAGTCTGCAGCAATTGGCAGACCTGTTATCAAAAAAAATGTCTACTGTGAGGAATCGATTTTATGGGAGTGGTGTTCAGGAAACATGGCTGGTGTTAGAATTGAAAATAAAATAAATTTAATGAAAACCCAGTCTGATCATCATGATCATTTTGTTAGTCTTGATTAATCCTAACAGCCATTAACCATAACACATAAAATCAATATACATTATAACAATATACAAAAAAAAAAAGAGTTATATGGTTCTTGTTACAAGATTTTTTTTAAAATTACTGACTTAAGCCAATAAACATTACATGACCACTATCTCTTATGCTTGTGTAAAACTGTTGTTAAAACAGGCAAAGCTCACTATATATATTGCCACACACAGAAAGATAGAGTAATCAATGGATACCATAAGCCAGAAACTAGTCTGGGAATATTGGATGAGCAGGCACTAGATGGGGATTTTATGCACAAGCCTTTTGGCATCCATTGATTACTCTAGCTTGCTGTGTGTAACAATATATATAGTGAGTTTTTCCTGCTTTAAATTACTGACTTATGAATTCATCTTTTCTTTCACTAATATTCATTGAAAAAATATTAAGAAATACAAATCACCCCAAGGACTATCTAAAGAAAACAACTTTAAGCTTAATCTTGTATTGTGGAGCAATTTATATATTTTTTAATATATTTTGTTAACAGTTTATGGAATTAAAGATAAATTTGTAAGTTAGTAATTTAAAAAAAATACATTTCTTTAAAGAAGACACATCAATAAAACAGAAATAAAAATATATAATGTGTAATAGATATAAAGTTGTGATTATATAATACATTTAACAAAAGTATATTATATAATTTGATAAGCTTAATAATTTCATATTTCAAGCATAATTGTTTGATATTTATGAAAATTAGTACAATTATTTTAATATCTAAACATTTGAGTAGTTTGAAAATGACCAGTAATTTAAATTGGTATGTTTATTTTAATTACATAATTTTCTTTTGATAAGATTTTTTATATTTTATTCTTCTAAATGTTTGTAATAAAGATTTATTTTTACTTTTTTTTTATTGCAATTTTCATCTGGTCATTATAATTAAATTCTGGGGGGGAGGGGGGCATTTTAATAATTCAAATCTTTAATATTTGTTATTTGGAAATATTTTTACTGTTTTCAAATAAGTTTGTAAATATTGCAAAAAAAAAATAATTAATAGAAATATTATTCTATTTCAATATATTCTTTCCAAAAGTCTTTTCAGTTGTTGCTAAAAGTTCAAACTGGTATTTTTGGCATTGGAATATGTGTATTTCTGATCCCAAATCCAAAGTTCGTAAAGTTTAATTTGTTTATAAACATGGCAAACCCCTTCTTACAATAGTGCCACCCTGTGCCAACCAGAATAATCAATGGATGCTAGAAGGTTTGTGCATAAAATCCCTATTTAGTGCCTACTCATCCAATATCCCCAAACTAGTTTCTGGCTTAGTCTGGGGATATTGGATGAGTAGGCATTAGATAGGGATTTTATGCACAAGCCTTCTGGTATCCATTGATTACTCTGGTTGGCACAGGGTGGCACTACTCTATGGAGAGTTTTGCCTTGTTTATAAACAATTGGTGATCATGTAAAGTTTAATTTGATTTTCTATTCCTGAAATTTTTAGATGTACTAGTGAAAGGCTAATTATGTTAAAAATTGATTTCATAATGGTATTTGGGTCCACTTGATTAATATTTATGTTCCAGTATTAGATTCAAAAAGTTCAGAATAAAGAACTTTTTATTCTTTGTTGGATAATATACAGTACTAATACTGTTAAAATAATTTAATGAAAATGTTAACCTTGCATGGTTAAATGCAATGGTATAGAAAGGCAATGAATCTGGAGATAAAGTTCTTAGATTGGTTCCATTCTGGCACATTTGGTGCTCAAACTTTTTAAGAACTCCTGAGTCATAAAGCCTTTTGATTATTATTTATTTTTAATGCAAAAAGTGATTATCATGAATATTTTGTTTAGACAAAAAAATTATTATAAAAAATTGAATGCACCCACAGTAAAATCAATGGCATTTTGTGGATTCTGACAGTAATCAATAGATGCCAGAAGGCTTATGCATAAAATCCCTATCTAGTGCATACTCATCCAACACCCCCAGACTAGTTTCTGGCCTGTGGCCTTCGTCAATGAGGAGCTAGGTGCAGTGCTTTCAGATCCAAGGCTTCTCACTGACAAAGGCCACAAGCCAGAAACTAGTCTGGGGGTATTGGATGATTAGGCACTAGATAGAGATTTTAGGCACAAGCCTTCTGGTATCCATTGATTACTCTAGCTTGCTGTGTGTGGCAATACGTATAGTGAGTTTTGCCTGTTTTAAAACAGTTATACACAAGCATAAGAAGTAGTGGTCATGTGATGTTTATTGGTTAATGTAAATTATTGATGCATATTGCTGAACAGATCATAAATTATTATGCTGCAACTTAAAATGATAGTTGTATTAAAAAATAAATCTTATTCCAAAAAAGTTGAATATCAATAGCTGTTAAACACTAACATTGCAATTTTAAATTTCAGCTTGCCATGTTGTTGAGATATGAAGTTCTTTTATGGTATGTATTGTGGATTCAAGTAACTCTGTTTTTGTGTTCATTAAAAAAAACTTGATTAATTTTGTTATAATAATTCTATAATTAGTGAGTTGGAAAGACTCTTCTTGGCAGAATCAGCAAAATAAATCTGAAGTTCAAAAGCAATATAAAGATTTAAAGGCAAAAATAAATGTGGAAAATAATATATTTCTATTAAATCACTACTTGACATTCTTTGTTTGATAGTTGAAGAGAGTATTTTGATTAACTTTCAAATAATAATATAAGAATTAATATAACTGATATCTATTTGACAAATTTATTTTGATTCAGCTAGAGATATTCAGATTAAAAAAATTCAATATTGCTCTTTGGTATCTTCAAAATGAATTAGCTGCCATTTTTAATAAAATAACTGGAAAAGTTTTAAAATGTAGTGATGATGACTTTAGCTCCAATTGTTTTTAGAAATATACAGTGTGTCCTAGTGAAAAGTTGACCAGTTTCCTCACTAAACTATTTGCAATGTCATTTTCAAATCAATGCATGTTACATAGTGATATAATTTATCTATTCACCACAAAAGTTTTAAGGCTATCATGCCTGGATCATAACTTGTGATAAGAAATGGAATATATTTTATATCTTTATAGATTGTATTAAATGATGCCTATGCCATAACAAAATCTTGCAAAGTACAATGAAAATGTTTTATGACTCTGTGGTTTTATTTCCATACAAAGTTTGAATCATTTAGTATAATTTTAACATATTGTTTCATTAAGTTGCTACAAAATATTATCTTATTTCTTGCCATAACTCATAATCCAGACATGCTAACCCTTTGAAATGTTTGAAGTGAATAGCCAAGTTACATTGCTATGTAATACATGGATTGATTCAAAGATGTTATTGCAGGAAGATTGAAGAGGGGATCAGTCACCTTTTTATTATGAAATACTCTTAATTTTTATGATATTTTTTTTATTCCAGTTTATAAAATTATTGAAGTGATAAAATACTGCAAGAATTACTACAGAGTATTATTATTATCCATTACATTTCGTACAAAAATTTGATAGAATATATTGTTTCCAGTTATTGTTGTATAGTTATTAACACCCCATGTGATTCTAGAGAATAAAGAAATATTATAGACATGGATTTTATTGCAAAAAAAATTACAAAAAAGAGGTATGATAAAAAATCATGATTTCTGTATTGCTTTATTCAGTTTGATAATTGAAAGATCTATAGCAATGTTTGAAATTAGCTGGTTATTCACAGAAGTTTGCCCACACTATACAGTTTCAACATGATGATATGAAGAAATGCATTTTTTTTATCTTGCATGATTGGTAGCTAAAAAAAAATAAACACATTTAATTACTTTGATAGTTTTTCAGTTAGAAATATATATTTGTTTGTTGAAATACAACCCAAAGAATGATATGCAAGCAAGTGAATTGTTGTAATATAAAAGCATTTATGAATGTTCCATAAAATTCTAAACATATGTTAAGATGATCAAAAAGTTTAATTGGTTTTTTTATTGAGCTTTGTCATTGTGATGCCATTAAATGTAATATAATAGCACAACTTTAACTGGACCATGTTTTATGGGAGTATAGACATTCTAAATGATGAAATAGTAACAAACTCACAAGAAAAGCTGATGTGCTTTGTTGATGCTGCATATTCATAGTGCATAATTATCTGTAATATTTGTTTCATGACTTCACATTTATTTAATACCAAAAAACTAAATGTTACTTGATTTTAATTCTAACTAAAGTACTGGATATCAGTCTCATTCATGAAAAACTACAGAATCTTTCTCGTTGTACTTAAAAATATTTATCAGTATATTAACATGATATTAGCTTTTGTTCAATTTATGAAAATGGAAACAAAAGTGTGAACAAATTTGATTATATTTTTTTTTTGTAAAATTAAATATTTGTTTTTTAATAAGTATATGATATATTAAAATTTTATTTGAATATATTTGTTTTTAACAGGAAATAAGTCAACAGAAAATTTATTGTATTCAATAAGAAAATGTATGCTATTAAAGTTGTTAATATTTTTTGTTGTTGTTTTTGTAATTATAAATTGAATTTTAATATTTGAAAGATAGTTATCATTTGAAAAATATTTGTTATGAAAATATGCATTACCATATAAATTTAATGAAAAATATTTGTTTTTTTATTGAAAAACATGTTTTTAGCTTGAAAGCTAAAATGAAGTTTTTGTTCTTATTTCTGTTTATGTTTATTTGCTAGACTGATATATTATTTTAAGATTACTTCTTTCTTTCTTTTGAAGTTTAATTTAATGAAATTTTTCAACAGTAAATATTTAATGAAGAATAAAAAAGCACCCCTGCACACTTTCTTATTTCATCTGATGTGCAGAAAAGAAGCTAAAGATAGGAAAAGATGGATTGAACTTGGAGAGACCATCCTGCAGTGGATTGATAATGTTTGATGGTGATGATGATGATGAAAAAAGCACCAAAAATGAATCCAAGTGACTACATAAGGCTGCTTAAATCACAGACTGAATAAGTCAATGACCTTTAGTGAGAAAGTAGAATTGATTATAATGCAAAGTAATGATTAGCAAAGGTTTTTAAAATGAAATATTTTTTATAGAAGTATAACACGAAAATATTATACTTCTATGACTTTATAATAAGATAGCACAACAAAATGTTAAATAAAATTAGAAGTAGCACGTAATATATGTGGGTGGACTGAGTTTTATGGATTAGTTTGTATAATTATTGCAAAACTCGGTTTTAACTTTTTTTTATACAATTTATTTTTCTGCTAAAATGTCCATTTTTTTACAAGTGACAGCTAATGATAATAAATATTTATTACTCTATATGCTAATATCAACGCAAGTATTTACAAGTAAAAAGAATATGTTGAACTATTTTTATTTATTTATGACGGTTTACATTGATTACTTGTAATAACAAGCCTTGTGTACATTCTTTAAGTAATAAAATTATTTTTTATTACCGAAATAGTAATTAATTTTGGTTTTGTATCTATTTTTGGAAAGAATTTAAAAAGTTCAAGGTTATTCTATTTTACAAATAGTGGACGGGGTGGAGGACTATTTTCTCTGTCTTGTCTCGGTGATTTACAAGGTTGATTTTTACGATATTTAAAAAGAACATTCTAAAACTTTTTACTGAGTTATTATGATGCTTGATATAAATATATTTAACTACTTATTATAGATATTAATTATTACTACATTTTTAATTGAATGCAATGGAAAAATTTATCAACTAATATGGCTGATATACTGAGTCCATATAGCATATTCAATCTTTTCTATTATATGTAGTTGTTAGATTGCTTTATCGTTATTATTTAATTATGAAATTTATTAAGGATTTTTAATTTAAAATACACATGTAAAATAATAATATAGTTTGTTATTTTTATGATTTATTCATTATTAAAATAGCAAACATATACCGTAAAAAGACTGTAACAGATAAATATTTCTTTTAAATTTCTGCTATATGATTTAATGTTTGTAATGAGAGAACTTAATTAAATATATAAAATAATTTATTTTACAAATGTATTCTTAGATAATTAAAATGTATATAATTAATATAAAGGCTTTTGGTGTAAAGTACGTATCAGCCTGCCATAATCACGTTCAAATTGAAACTGAGGGAAACCTATTTTCCAAGACACAGTGTTTTTTCTTTAAGTAGATAACCCATATACAACTTAGCTAAACATTGGTCAAGTTGGTGGTCAAGAGGTCAGCACAGCTGCCTTACAAGCAGTTGTCCCAGGTTAGAGGGTTCGCTTCCC
Source organism: Epiperipatus broadwayi (assembly GCA_028023455.1). Classification (NCBI taxonomy): domain Eukaryota; kingdom Metazoa; phylum Onychophora; class Udeonychophora; order Euonychophora; family Peripatidae; genus Epiperipatus; species Epiperipatus broadwayi. Next base: position 70,460 of record JAQFVV010013171.1, read on the forward strand.
GGCTGATGCTATGACACATGAAAAAAAAACTTAGCTAAACATTCAACTTTGGCCAATAAATATTTGCCTGAAAGATTGTAATAATAGTATATTAGATGTGATAATATGTTGGGTTATTTCCATTATCAATTATTAAATGTTGAATGTCTAGAAAATCTTAAACTTTTTTTAAACTTTTCTAATACAAACAACTTGTTAATAATAGCACACAAATAGGCAACACAGGTTAGTAATTACACAATGTTTCAGGTAGTATTATTCTCCACTCTTCAGGTGTTGCTGACCTAACAAGTGACAATATTAGCATGGGAATCAAACTTACACCTTTAGATTCTTGAATATCAGATTTTAAAGCAATGCTCTGAGCTATTCTGTCAAAGGTAACAATCAGTAGAATTTCATATATTTATCTATGAGAATTGATTCAAATCCTTATGATTCTTGCAATTTTTTTATTAATACTTTTCTACAGCTGAGATTAATTAGAGGCTACTAAACATTATGTATTGTCACATTGTGTTGACTTTTAGGATTATTTGCCATTGTCATATGAACAGCTTCTTTAAATTTCCATCTTTACACCTTTACCTCTCTATCCAAGGTGATTATATTTTTCTAATTGAACATATGTTCATTAGTACATATATGACATACTACTGTAAACACATCTGTTTTTTTTAATCATTAGCTTGTGTTTTATCAATCACTATTAATAGGGTGACAGGTCTCACCAATATATTTTCTTCCACATTCACATGGTATTTCATATGTCAGTTTTTATTTTTCAGCATTTCCAGTTGGAAAGAACACAAACTAATAATTAAAAGAGAAGAAATAGTGCCTACAGTAAAGACCTTGTATGTACTAATGAATTTATGTTCAATTGGGAAAAGACAAAAATATTAGATAGAAAAAAATTCAAAGAAGCTATTCATATGACAGTGGCAAATAATCTTATAAGTCAACCAAGTGTAGCAATACATAATATCTGGAAGCCTCTAATTAATCTTGTTCTAAGGAAATGTATTAATAAAAAAATAGGAGATCAGGAGGATTTGAACCCATACTCATAAATAAGTATATAAAATTTCTACTGACTGTTGCCTTTGACAGAATAGCTTACTTGGTTAAAGCATTAACTAAAATGTCAATATTCAAGAATCTAAAGGTATAGATTTAACTCCTATTCTCATATTGTCACTGCTCAGAGTGAAGATTGAATACTACTTGAAACATGTAATTATTAATCTTTATTGCCTATTTATATGCTAAGTATTGAAAATTTTAAATAAAGTTTAAAATTTTCTAGACATTTAACATTTAATAATACATGATGGAAATAATCCAATATATCACATTCGTAATTAAATATCTATATAATATTCTTAGCTAGAGGATAATATACAAGGATGGAAAAATGACGAAATATTGGCATTTGGCAGTTGACACTTTTAGTGAGCATTGTTTTTCTATAATGAACTGTTGAAAAAACCTTTACTTTGTAATTGGGCTATTCATTAAAAAAGCTGTTTTTGTCTTTTATCTTTTTGGTAATGAATATTAGACAAAATTTAAAACAGCCCAATCATTTATAACATCTTTTGGAATGAAGAGATGAAAAATGCAATTGTACATAGAATGAAAAAAGTTTAGAAAATAATGAAACCATTATAAAAGTTATAGATGAAGGAATAAAGAAATTGTTAGCAAAGCTATTCAACTACTATTTAAATGGCACTAATATTTGAGATCAATGAAAAATGTTATAGCAAGGATAAATAAAAAAGAAGATATTAAGAAGTAGTCAAAATAAGAGTCATAGATCACATGACCCTATTCTCTTAAGCTTGTAAGTTATAAACAATGAGGATTGCCAATTCCTCAACAAGCTTTGTGATAAATGCTTAGCCAGAGCCAGCATTTGAAATATCTCTGTCAGGAACACCCCCCAAACCCCTGACCATAGTTTCATGCTTTGGCACTCCTCAGTGAGGTGCCAAAGCATGAAAACAAGGTCAGGGATTGGGGAGGAGGGTTCCTGACAGAGATATTTTAAATGCTGGCTCTGGCTAAGCATTTATCACAAAGCTTGTTGAAGAATTGGCAATCCTCATTGTTTATTAAGAAGAAGATCTGTTCATTATAAACATTTACTATAAATCATCTACAGATAGGATTTAAGTCGACTAGGAGAACAAGCTAAAAATAAAAATGTTTATTGCATATGTAAATATTAAAGAGAAATTTTAAAAAAAGACTCAAATATTAACTTTTTTTTTCTTTAATTCATGGTATGATTTGGCATTTTAGTTTGTATTTGTAAATTATAAAAAAGGCATTTGATTTTTTGAGCATGTCTGCTATAACTAAACCTCTTTCTTATTATGACATAGATGTGGATTCTAAAGAAGTTATCAAAAATCAATGATTATAATTCTACTAGGATCAATCCAGTAGTGCTTTGGTGTTTTTTAACCATGAAAAAGCTTACAATTTTAGATTTACCTTTATCCCAGATCATACAAGAATATTAAATGAAGAAAGTCATCATAAAAAGACAACAATTAACAAAGCATTCTTTATAAATCAATTTAAAGATTGTATAATAAATAGAGAGTCTGCTATTATTGATATGCACAATTCTCGGAAAAGCATGTGATGTCTGTTTTTTGTTGTCTATGTTATTTCCATTGATAATGATTACAATGTAATCAAAAGTTCTTCTGTTAATATATATATATATATATATTGTTATTTTCTAACATTATAATTTAAAATTATATATATATCTATTCTGGAATGTTTATCTTATATTAGAAGAATAGTGCATACTAAAAAGTAATAATAATATATTTATAATTAGTTAAAAGCTTTAGAATCCTTTTCAAGATCTCAAAAGAACCAATCAGTGCAACTTCCTAATGTCCATTTCATATGTTTTTGTTGTTGCAGCTGTTAATTACAATGTAATTACTTATATAATAAATAAATATGGATGGGCTGCTCACTAACAAGCATAAGCCAGTCTAGAGAATTTACTGGGGTTTTATCTCTCAGTTTAAGATCAAGAAATACCACAATCTTTTTTCCCAATTGTTGGAATAATTCTTAACTGAAATATTAAGTGAGATATTGGAAGATAAGATGTGAAAGCAATGAGGTTTTTTTAAAAAAAGAGATACAATCATGACAAGCAAAACTCAATTATGACCCTTATTCTCATGAGGCTGTAAAGACCTTACTCAAGATAGCAAGTGATAACTGAAGATAGAGGATGCTAAAAATCTTTTGATTCCAGACCCAGACTGTTATTTGATGATGACTTTATTTAATTACTTACAATTTCACATCACTTTCAAGTGAAGGGAGATTACATAAATTGGAAGAATTGTCTAATATTAAATGGCATTGTTGGACTTTGAAAAATTGAAAGAAAAGGTGAAGAGGCAATTGATTTAAAGAAGTAGTCATGTATTTTATTACAAAGGTGTAAATATTGGAAGTGGAGTGGGATTTATTGTAAACAAAAACTGGAAGAATAACATTGTAAAGATTGATGGAATATCAAACAAAGTGGCCAAATTGTTTGTTCAAATTAATGAAAGTTAACAAGTGCAAATAATTCAGATTTATTCCCCAACAAATTCTCATTGTGATGAAGTAGTAGAGAATTTTTATTGTAGATGTACAAACTTTTTTAGACCAGATCAACAATAGTCAAAAATTCCTGATGGAAGAATTTTATACTATTAATTGCTAAACAATTGAAAGATGAATTTGTTGTGGGTAAATTTAGTTGTAGTAATACAAATGCAAGAGGTTTAAGAATTGCAAAGGTCATAGAAAATTGTAAATTGTGTTGAATTGAGATGAATGTGGAAGCATCCAAATTAATGTACAATAGAATTGGATTGTATTTTCACTAGCAGAAACTATGAAGTTTGTAACATTTTTAATAAATTAAACACAGGAAATAATTATTGAATAGTGAGATATAAATACATGTTATTGCAAAACTAGAACCGAAAACTTTTAATGAAAGTCAGTAATAACAGTGGGTATTCCTAACTTTCAGAAACACTCCACTGAATTTAAATTAGAAATTGCATATCATTTTAAAATATCAATAAATTTTGAAGATAGTTCAGACTTGACTAAAATCAATAAATAGATAACTGATACTCTAACAAAAATGGCAAAAAAAAAAAATCTGGTACAGAAATAAGCAATTTACCAGTAAATTTTATACTGGGACAAGACAATGTATAAAGAAAAAAAGAATATGAAATTTTTTAATAATGATCCATCAAGAATTAAATGTCTAGATTTTTATAAAATGATACAAAAATAATGAATAATTATATAAAAATATATAAATTGTGAATTGGAAAGGAAAGCTATAGAAGAAAATAAAAGTCTCAGAAATCTTACACATCTTGGTTTGGAAGGAAAGCTGTTTCAGCAATTAAAAGAAAAGGTGGCTACTATTATCAAAAAAGAAAGATGTTATCATGAAATGTGTAGAAGACTTCTGTAAAGAATTATATAATAATAATGAATGAAAAAACAAATTATTCTTTATAAATTACTATACCTTCTAAATTGTCAAAAATATTAAATGAAGAGATATGCAATTAAATCTATGAAGAAGGGAGAAGCTCCAGAAAATGATAGAATTATTATTGATATTTTAAAAGAAACAGGTACAAAAAGAATACATTGGCAATGCTAATACACCAAGTGTCTAAATCCGCGATTCTCAATCACTGGTATGCTTACAGGTAAACAAAGGCAAAACTCCCCATACAGTAGTGCCAAACAGAGTAATCAATGGATGCCAGAAGGCTTGTGCATAAAATCCCTATCTAGTGCCTACTCATCCATTCTGGCATCCATTGATTACTCTGTTTGGCACAAGGTGGCACTACTGTATGGGGAGTTTTGCCTTTGTTTACAACAAATTATGTGCTAGTATAGAGATGGTGATCATGTGATGTTTGATGCTTACAGGTACCGGTATGCGAATGCCATGTTACTGGTATGCAACAAGTAAAATAATAACAAAATATATTATGCATATGTAATTATTTTTTAAAAAAGTTTTTTTTTTAAAAATATAAAAGTATAATTTGTTAATTTTTTATATCAACAATTTTTTTTAAGTAAAAAGTAAAACAAAGTAAATGTTTAAACATCACATGATCACCATCTCTATACTAGCACATAATTGTATGGAGAGTTTTGCCTTTGTTTAAAGTAAATGTTTGATGAAAGATAGCACTCTCTTTTTGCCCCTATATATATATATCCCTCAAAACAAAGGCTTCCAGATGTTTCAAATTGATTAATTAATTTTAAAAGAGAAAATTATTTTCTTTACAGCCTAAAAAAATCTTGCTGATCGCAATCTTGATTTAGTTTAATTTTAAAATTTTACTAATTGCACTTTTGAAATTAATTTCTGAATGTCTTTGATTTTTAACAACTCTCTTAAGGTAATTACATGTTTTTGTCACCTTTTCCCATAAAATAATTCCAAAATTAGAATTTAATTTATACATTCTTTTAACATCAATTGATTCTAATTAATTAGTTCATTTTCTTTGCTGACTTGAACCCCCCCCCCCTTACACGCACATAATATTAAACTACATAATAAAATTAAATTTTATAGTAAAATTAAATTTATATATATATATTAAATGCCTTAGAATTATAACTTTATGGCACCAGTATATATATATGAAGCACATATATATATATATATACGCATGTATATATATATATGACCACTTCAATATGTATACTTTTTTTCATGAGCATATCTTTAAAAATACATTGAATGATTTTGTGAAAGTTTGTGCATTTTACATTTTTTTTGTATGTACTTTAATATCCAGTTTTTTATTTCATAGTTTTTACTTTTTAATTTATTACTAGTTATGTAAGCCAACGTTTTTAATAATTTTGTACTTGGTAATTTAGATCTCATATCCAAAAATAGTACTTTAATTTATTTATTTTTAAACATAAGCATATTTAAATAAGTACCTTATTTGTATTATAGCTTTTGAAAATGCACCTTGCCCCCCCCCCCCGCCATTACAATCTTATCAAATTTTCTTTTTTAAAAGAAAGATGGGATTTTTGATTTTTTTTTAAGTGAGATTTTTTGTCTGTTCTAAATTATTTTCTAACATCATTAAAGATAAGAAGACTAGCTCTGCAATATCTTTATAGATTTAAAATAAAAAATATATATTGGATTTAATTTAGCTGCATAAAAGTCTCATGGGAAATAGGTTACCATTAGTGTTTAATAATTTATTAATTAAATTATTAATTGTTGATTACTAGAATAATGTCATACATTCATTTTTTTTTTGCCACATACATATTTTGATGGATGGTGTTTATTATTCTACATGTAAGCCTGAAACACCTGTACTAGTTTCCTAAAGGCATAGATGACCTTGAATACTTTATCACATGCTGTACTTTTTACCCTAATGTTGCTTGATCAAAAGCCAGAGACACAATTAAAGACTGTGAATATTACTCCACCTTTATATATATATAACTAGGTGGGATAATTTTACTAAGCTCTAATAACTAATACCATGATATAGCAAAATATAATGTAGTGCTTTTAAATTCAACGTTAACTTAGAAAAAAAAAAGTTCTCTAACAAATATTTTATAGATTGGATATTTTATTTTGAGATTATCCCACAGGCAAAATGTTATGTAAATATTATTCATAATGTTTTTAATTAAGCAACTCAAAGCTATTTATTTTATATTCACACCTTACAATAAAAATAATAATTATTTTTAATTTGATGTAAGTAAAAGGTAAAGATAGTCATTAAACAATCACTTGTAAGACAAAGGTCTCTTTAACAGCATCAGAAGAACAGGGAAGAAATCGTTGCTTCCCAGACTTGCCAATTTTAATGATTGATTCAACACTTTTTCACCATTGTGATTTGGTTATTGACTGGCTACCTGAAAAATCTTAATCTTGATTGGAGTTTGAAAACAAATTTCCAAGATTTATTTATCAAAATTCGAACCTAAATTGTCGGCATGGCAGGCAGATGTGTTTTCACAATATCTTATATACATAAGCGTTCTTTAAGAAATATTTAAAAACATATGCTTAGTTGTTTTCAATTGTTTTATTTTTTTCTAATTGTGAATTTCCAAATCTTATCTATTTTTCTATTCGCAGATAGAGTAAAATAAAATGTTTACTTTTAATTTTGTAAACTAACCTATGACGTATTACTTTTAATTTTGTATTTGATTTTATCTATTTATGAATAAGTAAACAAATTCGTTCGCATTTTTTAAGTGTTTCTTTGCGCATAAACACATTATATATATATTGGATCCTAAAAAAAAAAAAGACATTTAAAACATAGGCGTTTACACAACGAAAATCTTTTTAACTTTACAGTATCTCTAAATATTTTACCCTCAATTAGTTATAAAAATTAACTTTGTATATTTTCTTGAAATATGTTGTTGTTGTTTTTTTGTAATTTTTTCACCGAAGTGTCTATTGCCACTACTTTAGTAGATATTACTAAAAATCGTGTGATTCGATTTTTAAAATTTAGACTTATAAAATTGAATGAAAAATTTGATTGAATTTCTTATATATTCCTCCTAGTATAGTTTTTTGCTACAAGAGATTTGTTTTCCAGGCTTGAACTCAATGTAATTAGGAAGTTGGCTTATGGGGTTTGAAGTTGGAATTTTAAAAAAAGTTATAATAATTTTTTGCTTTAAATGCAGCACAGACTTAAAGAACTAGAAAAAAGAAATATAAAAGATTGATGATTTTGATTTGTTAATTTGAAGAATAGAAAAAGTAAGACTGAAAGATAGGTTTAATATATTGAACTTTAGAAAGAGAGTAAATTGATATAAATAATTTAATAAAGATATTAAAAAGCAGAAGAGAAATTAGAGTGGATATATATTTAGAAGCAAAGAAACTATAAGGAATATGATTGAAGGATCTATGGAAGATAAAAGTAAAAAAAGAAAATAGTTATTATTGTAAGAAAATAGTTATTATTGTAAGAAAGTTACAACAAAAAAGACTTGGAAATATTAATGTGCAAATAAACGTCACATGATCACCATTTCTTATGTTTGCTTATAACTGTTTTTAAAATAGGCAAAACTCTCCATACAGTAGTGCCACTCAGTGCAAGCCAGAGTAATCAATGGATGCCAGAATCCATTGATTACTCTGGCTTGCACTGAGTGGCTCTACTGTATGGAGAGTTTTGCCTGTTTAAATATTAATGTAATATAATTTCCTACTTCTTCTTTTCTTATGTATTGATTTCTATTGTAATATAGCGTACCATTTACATAAGAAAAGAAGAAGTAGGAAATTATATTACTTCCATAAAAAGTGGAAACACAGAAGATAGAGATTATAAAGAGAAATATTTAATATCAAGAACTCTGATGATGACTGCAGGACAGTCGAAACTGTTAGGGTAATACAAATAAAACAAATAAAAGTATTGATAAAGTGTATAAGAAGGTGTAAATGAAATGCTATATTAAATATTAATGTGCAGAACTTTGTGCTTTTTGCAGATAATAAATAATAATGATGGGGAAGATGATGATGAAATATTAAAAACTATTCCTTAAAAAATATGTCTATACTCATAAAGATAGAAAATGAGTTATATTTAATTTCTATATAAATAAAATAAAGTTTATAACTTAGTAAATAATGGATGAGTTATAAGGACAAAATGTTGTCCCGCACAATACAAAACAAATCTAGCACATTTTGCAAATGAAATATACTTATTTATTAAAAAAAAAAAGAATTCAAATTAGGTTTAAAAAGTTAATAAAAGTTGAGAGTAAATGATCTTGGTAGTTTAGGTAGAAACGTAGTTCTAATATACTAATCTCATTTGAAATATTAAAAATTATTTTTATTAAAAATCATATTTTTCAGAGGTTAACAAATTTCAATCTTTATACATATCTCTTTATATAAAATAAAACATTGCCATGTGACAAACAAAAAATATATACCTTGCAAATGAATCCTTAATATAAATTAAAAAGAAATTTAAAAAAAAATTCAAATTATACTCTTAATAGATTATAAAAATCAACAAAATTAAAGAATAACTGATTTTGGGTATCCTTGTGAAAAAAAAGATTCATTTAAGAAATTATATTAATAGTATTAAATTGGCAAAAACATTTCTAATATTATTTTTTGAAGAGGCACTAACCTGTATTCAATGCACTTTAAAATTCACAATAATCAAGCATATATTGCCGATAGAGGGATCTTCCAAGCCAGACACAAGATGGTGATTTTTATAAAGACAAGAACATTGGATGCAAGTTAATTTATGATAATAGTAATGAAAGTAGTTTAGTGTTTAAGGCTTGAATGGGATCTTTAGCAACAAGAGAATATACATGTAAATGAAAAACTATGGGTGATTTAGTGTGCAAATTGTGTAAGTAAGGTATAGAAAATATTAGGCATCTGTTGATTGAATGTAAATGCTTGAAAGCAGAAAGGGTACAGATAATGAAGCTATGCGAGAATAGATATGAAGAAAGTGATTATACAGAAAATGAGTTATTGGTTTTTATGCTGGGTTTGCAGAAAGATAAGGGGGATTTAGATATAAAGGCCATAGAGTTCACAAAGATTATGTTGTGGAAATGGGATGGGGCAGAATATGGGAAGACTTAAAGTGGGAAATGGAAAATAAAGTGGCTAACAAGTTTATTTGGGCACAATTGCTGAGATATTCTTGTCTTGGTTTAAGGAGAAGTTAAAATACATCACATAATACATATGGCCCATCTTGTTAATCTAAATGTCCACTTATATAGGCAAATCTGAAGCAACTTGATTTGAAAACATGAAGAGCCTGTTCAGACTATTTACATAAGCTTTCTGTGTACTATATAAATTAATTACTACTTCTCAATATTATCTTTAAAAAAAGGATTATATGTATTTATTTTAATTAAAGTTAGCTGAGCATGCTTTCAGGTTTGGAAAACCAGATTCATAGCATTCATGGGTTGGCTGGGTATAAATTTAAATAATTAGTACTTCATCAATAAATACTGCAACCTACTCAACCAACCCATAAGTGCTATGAATCTAGTTTTCCAAACCTGAAAGCATGCTCAGCTGCATTTAATAAAAAGAAATATATATAATAAACCTTTTCTTTAGCCATAAAAAAAGATTTATAAAAAGGATAACAATGAATTAAAAGGGTAGTTGTGGAGGGACTGTACTGCTGCCATCAGATGGCGCTGTGATACCATCAACAACTGGCCCAAAGCCTGCAAGTGATATTTTTTTTTTTACAAAAGTGGCTGAAAATTGACAAATAAAAATTCCCAAGGCAATATAAATCCAAGAAATACATTGAAAGTACAAATTATAAAAAACAAACAAACAAGAAATGCTATGAAATTCAAATTAAAAAAAAAAATCCATGAAAATACGAGAAAGACCTACCCCCCCTAAAATCAAAATTTTTTCATTTAAATCGAAAAATAAAAATGCCTGAGGATATATATATCCAAGAAATACATTGAAAGTACAAATTATATATATATAAATAAAAAATGCTATGAAATTTAAATTAAAAAAAAAATCGGTGACACAAACAAACAACAATGGAGGAATGCGGGAAATACAAAAACAGAATTTCATCAAATTATTTAGCTATCAATATTTGCAAATGATCAGATTTAAAAGCAACATTTATATAAACTAAAAAGAATATTACACAAGAGAATTTATTTCTCAAATTGCATCAAGAATTCGATCAAAAATAATTAACAAATACAGAATTTGGTGTATCCATAAACTAAGAAACATGGCAGAGAGAGAGAGCGGAAAATTGTAAAACCTACCCCCTCCCCAATGAAGAATTCCTATCCAAAAATAACGGAAATGGACAAATTAAATCAAACAAATACTTCTAAAATACAAATTAAAAAAAACAACCAAAAAACACTATGCATCAAGAATTCTATCAAAAATAATTAAAATGCAAATACAGAATTTGGTGTATTACTAAGAGATAAACCCTCTCGTCCTCCCGCATGAAGAATTACTGAATAACTTTTCAAAAATATACATGTAATATTTAAAAAATAAAAAGACTATTTGCAAATAGTAAGTCACAACACTTAAATACAGAGTAATAAATAGTAAGTAATTAAATATAATTATAGCAAGTTATTCATTATTTATTAATTAATAGTTATAGCAAGTTTAAAATAGAAAGTTTAATATAATCATCGATTACAGTTACAGGAAAAATTATTATATTTATTGGCAAGAACGTTACAAGATGTTATTTTAACAAGAATTTAAGTAATTAAGAATATTAAAATAGAGAGTTTTAAAAATATATTTGTAGAAATATTACCAACTTTTTGTTCGGAGTTCAGTTCGACATCATTTACACAATGATGAGTTGATCGATGTCCTGCCTTGTTTACAACGCTTCTTTAATTAAAATTATAGCACTGTAATCAAAGCTGATCTCCATGTGAATAACAGCAGATTAAAAAAATAATTTAACAGAAGACATCGACAAAACTCTAGCAAATTTATTTAAAGAAGTTGCAGATTGAAATATATCATATATAATATCCCAACAAATAATTCTTCAGCATTTTGACATAGAGAAAATATTTTCTTTAAACTATACTTTAGTAGCATATTCTGTGCACACTGATAGTTATAGATAAGATGCATACTTCATTACGTTTTATTTAAACAAAGTTGCAAATTGAAATGTGATGTCATAGCTCTTTCTTACATTAAAAAATAGTTGCAAATTGAAATGTGACGTAATAGCTATTTCTTACATTAAAAAAATATAGGTCACATTTCAATTTGCAACTTTGTTTAAATAAAATGTAATGAAATATCCATCTTATATATATTTACTATGTACAAAATATAGTATTAAAGTATCTTTTTAAGACAATATTTTCTCTTTGGAAAAATGCTGAAGAAACATTAGTTTAAATTGGATTGGGGTGTTATATTTTTTTAATGTAAGAAATAGCTCTTACCTCACATTTCAATTGCAACAATTTTTTTAATGTAAGAAAGAGCTATTACATCACATTTCAATTTGCAACTTTGTTTAAATAAAATGTAATGAAGTATGCATCTTATCTATAATTATCAGTGTGCACAGAATATGCTACTAAAGTATAGTTTAAAGAAACTATTTTCTCTTTGTCAAAATGCCGAAGAATCATTTATTGAGATATTATATATGATATATTTCAATCTGCAACTTCTTTAAATAACTTTTCTAGTGTTTTGTCGATGTCTTCTGTTAAATTATTTTTTTAATCTGCTGTTATTCACATGGAGATCAGCTTTGATTACAGTGCTATAATTTTAATTAAAGAAGCATTGTAAACAAGGCAGGACATCGATCAACTCATCATTGTGTAAATGATGTCGAACTGAACTCCGAACAAAAAGTTGGTAATATTTCTACAAATATATTTTTAAAACTCTCTATTTTAATATTCTTAATTACTTAAATTCTTGTTAAAATAACATCTTGTAACGTTCTTGCCAATAAATATAATAATTTTTCCTGTAACTGTAATTGATGATTATATTAAACTTTCTATTTTAAACTTGCTATAACTATTAATTAATAAATAATGAATAACTTGCTATAATTATATTTAATTACTTACTATTTATTACTCTGTATTTAAGTGTTGTGACTTACTATTTGCAAATAGTCTTTTTATTTTTTAAATATTACATGTATATTTTTGAAAAGTTATTCAGTAATTCTTCATGCGGGAGGACGAGAGGGTTTATCTCTTAGTAATACACCAAATTCTGTATTTGCATTTTAATTATTTTTGATAGAATTCTTGATGCATAGTGTTTTTTGGTTGTTTTTTTTAATTTGTATTTTAGAAGTATTTGTTTGATTTAATTTGTCCATTTCCGTTATTTTTGGATAGGAATTCTTCATTGGGGAGGGGGTAGGTTTTACAATTTTCCGCTCTCTCTCTCTGCCATGTTTCTTAGTTTGTGGATACACCAAATTCTGTATTTGCATTTTAATTATTTTTGATCGAATTCTTGATGCAATTTGAGAAATAGATTCTCTCGTGTAATATTCTTTTTAGTTTATATAAATGTTGCTTTTAAATCTGATCATTTGCAAATATTGATAGCCAAATAATTTGATGAAATTCTGTTTTTGTATTTCCCGCATTCCTCCATTGTTGTTTGTTTGCTTCAACAATTTTTTTTTTGAATTTGAATTTTATAGCATTTTCTTGGTTTTTTTTTATAATTTGTACTTTTGATGTATTTCTTGGATATATATATCCTCAGCATTTTTATTTTTCCATTTAAGTGAAGAATTTTTGATTTTAGGGGGGGGGTAGGTCTTTCTTGTATTTTCATTGATTTTTTTTTAAATTTAAATTTCATAGCATTTTCTTGTTTTTTTTTTTATAATTTGTACTTTCGATGTATTTCTTGGATATATATTGCCGCAGGCATTTTTATTTGTCAATTTTCAGCCACATTTGTAAAAAAATTTATCACTTTCAGGCTTCGGGCCGGTTTTTGATGGTGTCATAGCGCCATCTGATGGTGGCAGTATGGTCCCTCTACCATTACCATTAAAAGTATATGAAGTATTAAGTTTTCTTTATTAAAAATCATAAGTTCAAAAATTTGCTACTGCAAATATATAAAAAATGTGTTTATTTTTTAGTTTACAACTCAAAATTAATAGATGAATTTTAACAGGTATTTTTATGATTGGAATAAATGTAAGGATTGGTAGAATCAAGGATATTCATATAGACAAAATATAAAAATAAATATTAATAAGATTAAGGTAATGGTGATGGATAAGCAGAAGATAAAAGGATTGATGATATGCAGAAAATTATATAGTGTGTCCCAGTGAAAAGGTAACATATTCTTAATCAGCTCCCTTTGAATTAGGATATGTATTCCATAGTGACATTGCTTAGTTATTCACTACAAATTTTTAAATTGTTCATGAGTTATGATGCAAAATATCAGAATGTGTTTTATATTTTCATGGAGTGTCATTAAATTTGAAAATCATTGTGAGTCATGGCTTCATTGTTATACATAGTTTGAATTATTTTAGATGGTTTCTGTAGCAGTTTTGCCCAATTTAAAATAAAATTTGATATTATGCATTGTAACATTGTGTTTAAGATATTAAAACATTGCCATATTTCATTTCATGATCCAGACACACTAGTGCTTTAAAATAGCTAAACTATGTCATTATGAAGTGGTATTTAAGGCGGCTTAGGAGAAAAAACCAATCATCTGTTCATTGGCATACAGAACCCATATTTAAAAATTTGAATATTTTAAATATAATTTGAAAGAATTTAACCAATCTGGCCTATCATTTTTAAGAAAAGATGTGAATAGCTTTTTCTTCCCATTCAGGTAATTCATATATATGTATATTTTATCACCAATATTTGAGAGTGACAAATTATAGTAAGTCAATTCCAATATATATATATATATTAAACGGAGATGAACTCCAATTAAATATGATAAATTTACTGTGGTTAACAACATCCTCTTAAGTATTTGGGAACATTTTGGGAAATAATGTATTCTGGATATATCTGAGACATATATTTTAAATTAACATGGATATATTTTTTTTCGAAAGATCAATTTTTTTTTTGTAGTAACCTTATCTTGCATAGCAAGTATTTTATTAAAAAATGACAAACTTTGAAAATTGCTAATGTTGATTTATATAAAAATTGTTTTTCTTTTGGGAAGCTATATGTAATGAGCTTTGTATTAGTTGATTCTGCGTCACACTAAAAATGGATACATGTAATATAATTATTAAACAAAATGTTATTTTGTAAATGTACATAACTGATAAAATATTTTATAATCTACAATTTTAGTGTTATGTCACATAAATGGATACATTAGCTAGTTATTTAATGGATGAAATTTATAAAGTAAAATTTTTTATTTTGATATATGTTAATGAATAATTTTGAAGATCTAGTTTTGTTTAATATTTTTTGGTTTACTGTTTGAATTTAGCTGTACATATAGACAAAACAAAACTGCCTTTTAAATAGTCTACATCACAACAAACATTCTTTTAAAAGCCATACGTAGAAGAACAATGAAAAAGAAAGCATTACTTTCGAGGCATTACAATTTTGAGCAGTTTTCTATTCTTGTTTTATCCTATTAGAATATCTAAATATCCCATTTACCAAATAATACTGAGTGCTTAATTTAATTATCTAAGAATCAGAAAACTGAATAAAAAATAACTAAGTTTGATTAGAACTTGAAGCTTTATCTGCATAACATTTGAACCTAGGTTTCAAGCATAATAGACCGATGCTTTGCCTCTGAAAATATGCACTTATTGTATACTTTTATACAATCACTATATTTAAATTACTTTTTTAATTATTAAATTTATTATTAGAACATTCTACTTGGTTGGAATAACTTAATATTAAAAGGAAATATGTCTATGTGAACGAAAAAGTTTTTTAATATATGTGTTTTATGAGTTCTTACTTATGTTTCTGAAACCTGGTCACTTAATATGTTAATCATCTTATTAAGACAAATTATAATCTATAAATATATTTTAATTTTTAGTAATTAATAGTTTTATTAACAAATGTTGCTTTATACATTACCAAATTTCTTTTTTAATCTTCTTTCATCATTTAAAGACTTATAAGACCTTTTTTTTAGATCACTGTTCTTAATTTTATAGAATTTTATTTCACTTCTCACACAAAGAAAGACCTGTATTTGACTAAATTTCTTCCAATAATTTTTTGGGACATAATTTAGTTATCTATTAAAGTATTCCATTCATTTTCAATTTTTTTTAGCCATTTATACTTTTTATATCTATAGAAACAATACATAACAGTGACTAAAATCTATATAAAAGCTAAACATCATCTTCCTCCATGTAACCTGTCTTCACTAGAATAAACATTTAGAGAAGTTACTACCTAAAGTAATTTTCAACCTTGACTTCAACTAAGAGCATGCCTCTCCTTGTTAGACCTAAAAAAATTTAATGGAAAGAAATGGATACAATTTTATATTTTTAACCTGGAAATACTGCAAACCAAGAAATGGAAAAATTAACCATGTACATGTCTAGAAGCCTTCAAGGAGAAACTCAAATGGAAAAAACTGGAAATTGTAACTGGAAAGGACTCCTCAGAAAATAAAACCATAGTTAAAAGTATTTTTATGTGTGCACATTACATTTTCATATGTAATAAAAAAAGTTTTTTTATTGTAAATATGTAAATATTTCAATAAGTTAATAGTTTTAATTTGTGAAACATTTATGTTTAAATAAATTATGAAAGAGTTTTTTAGAAAATTTAAGTTTTTGTCAATTTAATTTTTTTTAAAAACATGTTTTTTCTTTTTTTGTTCATTTTCTCTCCTAAAAATTTAACAAAAGGTTAATTAAGCTAAATCAAAGATTATCTTTGATTTTGAAAATGTTGTTTTCCCAATTCTTAGTTATTTTAAAGAAATAACTTAATGAATTAAAAGTTAATTTATGAATAGAAATCAAGTAATTGATTATATATTTTTTTGAAAATATATATATATTTTATGAATGGATGTTTCAAATTTCATACTATCATGCCATTTTCTTGTTTATTGTTAATCAATTAGTTATTAAATAATTGTTTTAAAATATTTTTTTTATTTCCAATTCGTGTTTTATAAATTGCAGTGTGTGCCACTTTATTTTATGACAGTTTAGTGTTCTAGGATTTTTTTAATGAAACCAATAAAACTATTTACTTATAGTAGGGCAGACTTAGGAATTATTTAAAATAATTTATAATAAGCTGTTTTATTTATTTTTTGCTCATAATAATACTTTATAGAGTTTTTGCTTCATGGGCTAGATTTGTGCATAACAGTTATATGGAGTAAGGGTTTATAATACACTAAAGATCAGCCTTTCAAGCTAATGTACATGCACTTTTTACGAATGTTAATGCTAATAAATGAATGCTTTCATTTCCAACACAAGATAAAATCTTTGCGAAAGAATAAAATGAATCCACTTATTCTTTCAACCCAAATGCTTATATATATATGGGCCAATCTTAAGTACTGGATATGTAAGCATGAGGATAAAACAATCACTTTAAATTATTGTTTACTATGTCTGAATGAATGACATCCTCAAAATTATCTAGAATTTATGAAATGTCACTCTTAAATGAAACTAAACATATGTAAATGAGGCGTTTATTTATATAGCACTATGTTTATCCTCATGCGTTCATATCCAGTATTTAAAATTTGCCCATATATATAAGCATTTGGGTTGAAAGAATAAGTGGATTCATTTTATTCTTTTGCAAAGACTTTATCTTGTGTTGGAGGTAAAAGTATTCATTTATTAGAATTAACATTCGTAAAAAGTGCATGTACGTTAGCTTGAAAGGCTGATCATTAAGCTATTACAATTTATAAACATAGTGCTATATAAGTAAGGGTTTATGTTTTGTATTATGTACATCCAGATGATGATGATTCTGGTTGATGAAAAAGTGATATCCTTTAAAGTTCATACATTACATTTTATTTTATTTATTACTTCTTTAGAAATAAGCCAGTACATTAATTGTACTAAGTAGTCAGAGCATTGATTCAGGTCAGGATGTTTTTAGTATCCCATCATTATTTGACTTATTGTTGTAGTTTGACAGAGTAGCACCTAAGTATGTGTATCCAGATAATTATTGTTTGTATTCCTGCCCTATGTTTGGCAATGGCTAAATAATTAGCCTGGTCTATAGTGGACCACTTTTAAATCCAGTCACAAGATTGACTATTGATTTAATTTTTCTTGTTTTATGAATGAATATTACTTTTGTGTAATGCTGGTGAACTTATATTTAGTTCTATGCTGATCTCTCATGTTCATTACTTTTATATTTAATTTTATATTTGTTTATTTGGGTTGATGATGGTTTCCCATGATCTCTTTTATTAATCCCTATTCTCTGTATTGTTACAATATATATATATATATGTTCACAGATTGTCCAATTTGCAATATATATATATTAGATAACATTTGATTGTTTTCAAACTTGAAGCATATTGTATTCATGCATTTCCAACGTATTTTGTTTATATAAATTATACTTTGTTTTATATATCTACTGAGTCCAGTTGTTCAATTCAATAATCATATAGTTTATTATATTATATAAAGACCTTATTCATAGATGGTAGTTAACACACTATTAAATGTCAAGCTTTATATATTCTCTGATATATTGGAAAAAATATCTAAGGTTTTTAAATTAATAACTTCAGCAATTCATAGGGAATCTCAAGAAATAAAAGCCAAAAATATCACTTTTAATCTAAACTTGAGAATTACAAAAAGAGATTCTAAGCATTATGTTCATGGACTGATTTTTATGGGTATACTTACAATGAAGACTAGACCTATAGAATGCTTCAGTTCCTAAACTCAGCTCTCTAGGAACAGACTATTATACAGACAGATGTTATCATTAGATTTCAAGAAATTGGTATATATTTGCATGCATTCAAAACATCTACCATAGTTATCAGACCATTCATTCTACATAATAATTTTGAATAAAACCTCTAGACAACTTTTGATGAACAGAGATTGAATAATTTTTGTCTTAGAAAATTTATATATTATGCTAAACAATTTCACATTGAAGAAGACAATTTTTTATTTAGTCATTCTTATTTTGACATTGATTAAATTTTAGGCATTAAAGACTTCTTGAAGACATGCCAAATCTCTTTTTATTAATTAATCTTTTTAATGTCTCAATTTTTTAATCTTATTTCTCCAACTTTTGCATTTTCATCTAAGCATACATTTACACAAGAATTTTTATATCTATATATATTCATAATAGTCTTAATTAGTTTTTTATCAAAGACATTAGCACAATCAAAACTATTCACAATCCCAATTTCAACTATCCACAAAATAATTACTATTCATCATCAATTATTAGTCCATTGCTCATGTAAAGGCTTCTCCAATACTTCGCAAGGAAGATTTATCACAATTTTTATTTTCGATAGTAATCCAAAACACTTGCTGTTTCACACTCTTCTCTACCAAAGGAATTGTTTTTGAAGCCATGCATTTAATATTTAGGTATCCATATAAGAATGATCATTCTTTTTAATCTTTCATTACCATTTGAGTTTTCTTTTTTTCTTTTCCAATATGTCTTCCATTTTAAACTCCAGAATGCATATTTTGTAACCATAAAATAAAAACAGGCAAGATATATTCATTCACTTTTCCCCCATGTAATATGGAATAATTTTTTAAAGATATAATATTGTCATAGCTATAGAAAGAGGTTTGTTGTTAAACAAAAGGAGACTCTGATTCCTTTTTGAGTCTTAAATAAACTAAGCAGAGAAAACTCTTACTTGATACATTCTTCTAATTGCAGCTATTTTTATTATATATTATTTATACAGTAAATGATCATTGATGGACTGCTTTCTTACATATATCAGTCACTATAATGAGTTTATTGGCTTTTTATCTCTGAATTTAAGATCAAGAAATACCATGGCCTTAGTTTTTATTTGAAATAACAATTTGAGTTTTTTTGAAAGTAAGATGAATATAAGTGAATGAATTTTTTATATAGATATTTATATTTATAACAGACAACTAAATTATGGCCCTTTTCCCCTGAACGCTCTAGAGTCACTAGCTAAGACAGCAATTGTTGGACAAAGGCAGAGGATATAAAGAATCTCCTGATTGTAAATCCAGGCTGTCATTCATTGAAGTTCTTCTATTTAAATACCTATAACTGCATATCATTTTCAAGTGAAGGAAGATTGCACTAATTGGAAGATCTGCCTAGTATTAAATGGGATAAATAAAAAGTAAAAGAGAGGCTATGTGAAGATTGATATATAATTACTATAATGGTCAAGCATCCAATACAATTTATTTGTCCATAATGTTGTCACAAATACATAAATAAATAATCAATCAAAATAAGATTGAAATAAATCAAACTGGCTTTTGTTTCCATTGAGACCTTCTCAATGGAGATGAAAGCTGGCTCAATAAATATTATAATGTAGTTATTAATAGTTATTTATTTCAATCTTATTTTGGTTGATTATTTATTTAGATTGATGTATATCAAAACTGAGTGACCAGATTTGTTATTCAAATTATTGAAAAATATTAAATGAAGATAATTCAGGTTTATATTATAATAAGTTTTCACTGTGATGAAGGAGTACAGTATTCTTATATGGATGTTCAAATTTCTTTATTAAACAATATTTTTAAATTGTCGTGGTAAACTTTATTGCAAGAACTGATAAATAAGAAAGGACACAATCTTATGGAAGAAAAATTGTATGAAAGTATCCAAATAAAGATTTAACAGAATTAGATTATATTTTGAGTAACAGAAAATACAGATTTCAAAATTGTACTGCATGTTAATGCAACACTAGAAGACATGAAAACTGTTAAGAAAGATAATACTATAAGTTGATATTCTTAACTTTGAGAAATATGCCAATAAATTTAAATTAGAACTTGCAAATCATTTTAAAATATTAATATATTTTGAAGGTGGTTTAGATTTGACTGAAATTATCAAGTAGATAATTGATACACTATTAAGAACTGCAGAAAAATAGCTGATACAAAAAGTGACAATTTACCATTAAACTTTCTACTGAGACAAAATAATATATAAAGAAAAGAAATGTAGGCCAATCAGATATTTTTATTCTAAATTTTATTATCCCCATCTATAAACATCACCAGTCAAAATCATTTTACTTTTCTTTAATTAACACTGAAAAAAGAACACTATTCCCAACTGCTAAGTATTTTTTTTTGTTTATATAATTGTTTGTTGTTTGTTTACACTTTAACTTATGACTAAAACTGTCTGTTTACTCAATTACTGATTAATAATTAAATGGCTATCTTGCTAATCTGACTACTTGAAAGAATAGTTTTAATCTTAATTAAATGTCTTCAGTTAATTCACCTGGATTTGAACATCTGATTGTTATCATGATAGATGTGGCAGTGCCAATCATTACATCTTGCATATAAATATGTGCTGATCTTTAAGTCATTAAAAATTTTTAGAAAAATATGTTAGCACTATTTTTAAAATTTTTACAATCTCTGATGTAACGCTTAAAATCAGTTTTCCACATCACATAGTATATATATATTTTAAGCTTCACCGTATCCTTACCAAAGGAAAACTGAACTAAAGAATCCAGATAACACTCATGCCACCTAGTAGCTCAAGGAATATAACGTTAGTTTCAGGTCCCCTATAAAAGGTGAAATTAAAAAAGGATAATGAAGCTTCACTGTAATATTTTGAAGTCAAACTGAGGGTAAGCTCATTACCTTTAAGTGTTGTTATCAAAATGAAGAAAACTTTTAGTTTCCTAACAGCAACAAGATTTTAACTGACATCGTTGTGAAAACAAGGATGGCAGAGAACATTTCAAGTCAAGTGCAAAATAGAGAGGGAAATGCAAGTCAAGAAAACAGCAGTATAAATAAACAACTGATGGAAGAAGAGAATCCAGTTAACAAAGAAATCACCTCAGGTAATTTGGACTATATGTCACTCAAAATATGACAAGGGAAAGAGGAAGTGAATGTCATTGAAGGCTTCGAAAAGTTTAAAATTGAAAATAACGTTATCTAAAAAGCGAAATCGATTAATAAGAACAAATCTATAAAATCTAAATTTGAAACAAATTAGAGAAATAAGTCAAGCAAATTATTTCATGTTAACAACCAAGAATTCAAGTATAAAGAGGCATTACCATCAAAAATTAAAATCTACGCAAATGCAGTAAAAACTGGTGAGAATATAAGTATGTGGTAAATAATGTTATGCAAGAGGCTTATGATAATATATTGGATTTAATGGATGAGGAAGATGAACAATCAACTGTTTTACAGAAATCATTCAATGAATAACTTTTAATAAGATTGAGAAATTTAAGGAATAAAAGCGAACAATTCTTTTATCAAGAACAATCACAGTCAAATTCAATTGACACGCTGGATGGCAGACACTCCAGCTAGAAATATCTCTGTAACATTAATGGAGTTTTGCTGTAATATTTGCGGGCACGGGTCTGCACTCTTTCTTTCTTTCTCAGGGGTCAATGGTGGCGATCATTGGGAGTCTGGTTTATGGGTGCAGGCTGTTGACAATTATTGCCGCTACCCGGAAAGCCTACCAGTAGGGTGCAGAGTCAAAGTTTCTAACCATTTCCACTCTCTTGCGTTGCTGTGCTCCTTGATGGATTGTTTTCGAGCAGTGCAGATCTGTGCTTGTCACTCGTTAAACTCTTTTATGGATATAATTGTTATCGAGCGTATATACTTTTGTAAACCTGGTCTATAATTGTTTCATCTTGTAATATTGAACAATGTATTTACATCATGTAACGGGTGATCAGTCACCTGCATTTTTTCCTTAATAAAAAAAAAAAAAAAAGAATCCAGATAACTAGGAGATAATTATCATAAGTACAGTCACGTTATATAACCAATGACTATTAAAATTAAGTACTATTCTGACTAGCTCAAGGTAAACTACTAACATATAATATCTCATAAAATTAATATTTTATAATAATTAATTATAAGAAACTTATTAAATTAAAATATAATAACACTTATATTCACAATAAATAATTAGGATTCCAACTAGAATACTCAACTCATTCATTTTACTAATAAATTTAATTTATGACTAGCTCATTATTATAAATAAAATATGATTCAATTAAAAATAACAAATACAATTATGAAACTTGTTGTGTTTACACGAGACATTATTCAAGGTATAATGACTTAAATATTGAGGATATAACTCTAAAGATACATTCCTAATGGCAAAAGAATATTACCCCACCAAATTCACATAACAAAACTACTACTTAATACTCTCATGTCTTTAAACACACATATAATAATCCTAACATACGATTTACAAATTTATTATAGAAATGACTACTCTTTTAATAAAAAAAAAACAAACTGAAAATTTAACATCAACTGATAATTTTTATTCGTCATCTTTTAATACGAATTTTACAATTCTTTTAAAATTAATACATTGTACAGGCTTAAACCTGCATTTATATATGTAATATATGCGGGATTCAAACTCAGACTTTCACACGTCTTACTACTCTCAGTGCCATCTCATAGTGCTGACCCACCTGATCACACACATGTTGAACAGATAAATAATCACCAATATACATATTTCAAGCTAAACCAGCAATCATCAGTTGGTCTAGATTACTATCCTCACACATATATATATAATCAGTGCTCAGCTTTATATTAAAATAGCCAATCTTTATACTTTAATGGACAGGCTTCAAACTAATCCAACTCACAACTCTCCAGCCTTCCATTTCATTGAAAATCTTATGGTGGAACGTTCAACGCCCTTGTTAGTACCAAGGTTGTCATCCTACCCATGTTGACATATTAGTCATTCTGACCCCTCATGTACAGGAGAATAATCCATTTATACATACATATGCGAGGGATGGGCAGACCTTTTACACACTATTTATATAAATTAATACTTTGTACAGGCTTAAACCTGCATTTATGTAATATATGCGGGATTCGAACTCAGACTTTCACACGACCCACTACTCTCGGTGCCATCTCATATTGCTGACCCACCTGATCTCAGGTTCATTTCTAACACTAATACTAAAATAAATAAATTAATTAAGAGCTTGTAATTAAATATGATAAGGGATTTTACATAATATATAACTATCCTTATAAAAATTACAACAACAAGCAACTAAAATACCTTGATGTCTCTTAATATTAAATCCATTTAATATTAATGTTTAGCAATAAAACAAATAAAATAATAAGATTCTAAGTAAACATTATAAATCTTTATTTATTTTATGTGACATTCTTAAAATATAATATATTTTAATATAATGGCAATATTAAGTATCTCGAATTGGTATTGGATGATCATTTTAAAACAATCATCAAACTCGTGCAAAATAAGTAATGTTTTAAACCATTAACTTCTATGGTTCATGCATGTGGAAAGAAGAATCAACGAATGACAAGCAAACAAATTAAAACTCAACTATGGATTAATTTAAAAACAATTGACAATTTTGTTATGATTAAACAACATTGCAGCTCTTACAATAAAATTATAAATATACATATACAAACAGTAATATAAAAATTAGCATTATTTAAAATTAAAATATTTATACAACAAATATTACAAGTAAATAAAAATTAAAATAAGATAGCCTTCATTCCGACTATCTAAAAAATAAAATAAATCTTCATATATATATTGCTTACAACAATTCTTTCATATACACTTTAATGCAAACAAATTTTCTTAAAAACTTCTTTATTTCCTTACAGTTTCGACTGTCCAGCAGTCTTCATCAGAGCTCTATGCTTCACTGCTTTAATTAAAATAAAGAAGTTTTTTAAAAAAATGTTTGCAGTAAAGTGTTTATGAAAGAACTGTTGTAAGCAATATATATTTATAAAGATATGCAAAGAATGTGAAAGAGAAGAATAAGAAAATATACTTAAAATAAATCTTACAGTAATAGTGATAATATACTATTTTACTTAATAAACACAATAATATTCTAGTTTTTTGTGGTGAGAAATAATTACAATAAATATCCCAATTTCTAAAAACTTAATGCTACATTTTTATCTTAAAAAATAATTGTTTTATTATATTAATCAAAATAAGTACATAGAATATAACCAAAATCGCAAATATTTTTTAAACATGGCAAGTGATATGTGATCAATAGCTAACAAATAAGCAGAGACAAAAGAATTAAACAACCTAATGCCATTGTAATTGATAACTACCTATGACGACCTTCCAAATTAAAAGCAGGCAATGACAATTGAAAGTTTTTAGCTAATCTAGTATTTATTTTAAAAATTCTTATGCATAAAAGAGAATGTCAATGATATATATCAATAATTACCTTATATTTATAAACATTAACAACAGATAAAACATAGCCATTACCATAGATATTCTGAACCGAAGTTGATTTAAATTTTCCAAAAATAATACTCATAGTGTAATGATGATGAAGTGTAAGTAGTGTAACCACCCCAAATAGAAAAATTATAAGATATTATACTTTGATAACAAGTCACAAATAGGTAACAAAACAGATCTAAGCAAAAATTTAACTAAATAATAAAATAAATACAAGATAACTACATGTACCATGCTATTGCTATGAATTCTATATTGGCTACAAATAGAAATATTCAAAGAAGGAGAAACAAAATTTATAAGAAAAAAGAATAGCTCTAATTTTATTACAATTGACTGTCAACAATTTAACATAAGTCAATTACTAATTAAAGCCAAATCCTTATTTATTCATTTGCTCAAGAAGATTATATAAAACAGCACCAAAAGATAGAGCAATACCATCAGCAAAATCGTAAATCACTGAATTTAAAGGCAATCCAAAAATATCACTATAAATCTAAAATAACATAGAACCAAGTACGGAACCCTGTGGAACTTCATGATTATCAATTTAAATTTTTTAATAATATTATGAATTTTGATTTCCTGTTTTCTGTCTTTTAAATAAATGAATACTACTACTGCTACTTCTACTGATGCTGCTGCTATAACTACTACTACTAATTATAATAAAATAATCTTGCAGTTAACCTTAGTTCTGTCACGATGTTCATTACAAAAGCTCATACTTCAAATCCTAAGAATTAGCATTATCATAGTTTTTAAAAAAATAAATTTCAAGTCATCATGTAATAGGTAATTTGCAAGAAAGTCTATTTGATTAGCGGCAGAAAACTTTACCACTGCTAGGCAACAAACAAATATTTCAGAATTTAAACCTCCCAAAAAACAACTCAAAATCTGCAATATTTCAGATAAATTGAACTTATATTGAACCAATTATTAACAATAAGTCACACATATTTTCTAAGATAATTTTGAATTTACAAAAACTTTTTCTTAAACAAATGACAGTTTTAAATTGTTAAAACCAATCAAAATGGCTGCCATACAACAACATGACCAAGTGGTTGGCACCATATCCTATTCTTCCATGTTTCCAGCTTTAGTTCATTAAAAAGCTTATGCCAACATCACCAACATTTTCCACATTATAAAAAGCAGCAATATTTTAAGTCCATTAATGAATAAGCTAATTTCATGTTTCTAAACAACCAATGCAAACAACATTTAAAATCGAGAGTTAAAAACACAAGCTTGTAATCCCCATCCCTCTGGTATTCATGCCTGATATGCTGATGAGAATTTTTCAAAATTTATTATTAACATGGAACAGGAGATATTTGTATCAATTAAAACACATGCACCCATCATTACATCAGCCATCCACACCAACTGCTCTCTATATTTTTTCACCCTCACTCTCTGGAACTTCAACCGGTTCAAGTACCTACTATGCATAAACTCATAGCTATGATATCATACCATGGTAAACTCAGAAATAAATGCTGCACCACTTAAGAGTAACATGGTATGCCTACTTCATCAACCCATCAATTCAAGCAAGTTTATAAGGGTCACTCCACCAACTTATTTCAAATGAACTTTAAATGTACAATATATGAACAATATGACTTAGCTTTGACATCTATAGTGCTCCCCAAAAATAAACACAATTTATGTACAGCCATGTCCAAGAAAACCCTAATGCCAACCACCCTCCCAAAATATATTAACAAATATCAGCACTTGCATATATTTATCTCATAATGCTTTTTGAAAAATCTATGCAAATCTAATTTGACATCTATATCTTGTTGTATTCTTCTTCCAGCTATTATAAATCACCTTTTTTATCATAAGAAAAATTGTAAACCTTCATTGAATATGTAATCTCATGTATCAAATTTTATCTAATAACTCATGTTTCTCACATACAACTTATGTAACACATGAATAATAAGATAGCCATGAAAACTACAATCCTTTACACCAAACAGGTCCAATTTATATGCAATCATATATCAATTTAACACCAACTGCCCCCCCCCCCCATATTTATTTTTGCTCGTACTATCATGTGCTTCCACATACTTTTTCTCAAAATTTCATTTAAAAATTCTGTGTAAACCTAATTTGAAACATGTATCTTGTTATGCAACAATCTTTTTTTTCTCAATTACTGTAAGTCATGTTTTCCCCTATCACATGCAAGATTGTAAACTTTTATTGCATATGTAATATGTACTAACTTGTATCTAAGACCTTGTTTTTACATGTAACTTATATAACAGTTTTTGAGTCTGAATAAAGTTTACCTTTGAAACATCATCATCATCATCACCATAATAATAATAATAACAATAACAATAATAAAAATAATAATAATAACAACAACAACAGCAGCAACAGTTGTTGGTTTACCTGTTCAGAGTCAAGGTAACAAGTTCCAGTGTTTTACACTTAGAAAGTACTAAAAATCTAAAGCTAAAAAAGTACAAAAATTATCTGTGCTCTTTGTTCAATTTAGGATTAATTCATACCTTTTTTCAATGTTCTATGATAATTTTTATTCAAAATTTTAATACAAATCTAAATTATTAAACGATAATTTTAAAAACAATATGGAAACAGAAATATCACATAACTAGATGTCTCCTTAATAGTCCAGTAGCAAGCAGTTTATTTATTCACAGTTAAGATAACAAGCTCCAATGTTTACTTTAGAAAGTACTAAAAACCTAAACCTGATATGATGAAATTCATGCTGACTAATATTTTGCCATTTTCCCAAAAAGCAATCCATTCTGAATTAGTATTTTTCATTTTCACAAAATGCAATTCATGCTGAACTAGTATATTTCCATTTTCCCAAGATGCAATTCATGATAACTAGTATTTTTCATTTTCCCAAGGTGCAATCATGATGATTAGCATTTCTTGATTTTTCCAAAATACAATCCATGCTGATCTAACATTTTTCCATTTTCCCAAGATGCAATTAATGTTAGCTAGCATTTTTCCATTTTCCCAAAATACAATCCATGCTGAACTAGTATTTTTCAATTTACCCAAGATGCACTTTATACTGACTAGCATTTTTCCATTTTCCCAAAATGCAATCTATACTGATTCATATTTTTCAATTTTCCCAAGATAAAATTCTGGCTGGTTACTATTTTTCCAAGATGCAATTCATGCTGATTAGTATTTTTCCATTTTTTTTCACATGGAACTTATGTAACAAATGCACAATAAGACTTAGATATGAAAACTATAACACCTTCACCAAATGAGGCCAATTTTTGTGGAACCATATGTCAATCTAACACCAACTTCAATCTCTCTATGTCTTCATTCATACTATTATGTGTTTCCACATATTTTTCTCAATATCACATTTAAAAATTCTATGTAAACCTAATTTGATTATATGTATCTTATGTAATAATTATTTTTCTTATCACAAACAAGATTGTAAACCTTTATTATATATGTAGTATCATGAATCAATTTGTATCTGAGACTTCATGTTTTCAAATGTAACTTGTGTAACCCATTTTGAGTCTCAATAGAGTTTACTCTTTGAAACATAATAACAATTACCATTTTATCTTTTTCTTTATCACTGTAATTCTTATTATAATTTTTGTTTTAATTATGATTTGTAACCAATTATATTTTTTAATAAAGTTCCTTTGATGGTGATAATAATAATAATAATAATAATAATAATTATTATTATTATTATTATTTGATTTCAATTTATTCTATGAAGTTAACATTAAGTATGTTACAATTATTTGAAAACTCCAAACAATAGAAATCTTATGTGAGGATCTTATATGTAAAAATTAATAAATTACAAAACCAAAAAAAAAAAAAACCCAATAAAGTCACAAATAGCAAAATGCAAGAAATACAATTTTAAAAAAATAAATATAAAAATATAAATAGATAATAAAATTAATATGTATTAATAATAATATTATTATTATTAATAGTAGTAGTAATAGTAACAATACCAAAAACTTTTATTCAATATTTAATTTGTCTTTTTAATATTCATATGAATAATTGAATAAATTTTTTAAAAATTTTTAAAGCAAGTAATTATATCATTACAGCTTGTTCAATTTAAGTATATATATTGGACCAAAGTAACTTTTTAAATGATGATCGACATATATTTAAAATTCAGTAATTGTTTGAAAATACATTTCATAGATATTTGGATTCTACTTATATTTGAATTTTCCTATGTGAAAACTTTTTAAATTTATGTCAACAATTTTAATCAGTTTATTTTTGTAATCTATTAAAAGAAGTTGATTATTAAAAAAAACATGTGACATTTAGTATCTATTCATAAGCTAATCACAATAGTTTCATTGAGCTGATCAATTTGAAATTTCTTTTTTACTTTATTTAGCTGTGAAGCATTCCTGGAAGTCTAGCCATTTGATCTGCCACACTAACATTGTATCAAATCACACAGGTACAAAAAGAAATCTGTTGATGATGTAGCTCACTATATTCGTATGGTAAAATACATATAGTAAAACACATTGGGTTAGAAGTAATAGATGACTGGATATAATTTTATTACTTAGTTGTTTTCATTTATTTTTAGAAAGACACCTTATATCATGTGTTAATAATTTCTTGAATTATGACTGAACTGTTACTTAATTAAAAATAAATTATTAATTAATAAATTCATATCATATAAATATTTAATCTTTTTAAAGCAATGGCGAATTCAAAGTATCATCATCATCATCAATCATTATCAATCCACTGCAGGATGAAGGTCTCTCCAAGTTCTATCCATCTCCTCCGATCTTTAGCTTCTCTTCTCCACATCATCCTGCAAACTTTCTTATTTCATCCATCCATCTCACACGTGAATAAAGGTTGTCATATCAAATCTGACCTGAAGAAAATAAAAAAAGTCTTTTAAGTCTTTTGAAGGGAAGGGTTGCATTCAACAATTGAGTGCTTACGTATCACTTGTTTGTCCAAGTAAATAGCAACATGATTGTTCATGATTAACAGAAATGCTGAAGGAATACATGAAATATTTAAAAAACATTTTAGTCTAGTGTTTATAACATTTACTTATTATTTATTCGTTAGAATAATAATACTCTCAAAAAAATCATGATAAAATTGTATGTATTCTATTATTGATAATTCTAAATTTAGACCATAGTAAGTTTAATCAGAAAATCTTATCAAAGACAATCATAATTCATGACGAAAAAGAACTATTACTAAAACAATCTGATTTTTTTTTTATGCTTAATGATTTTGATTTTCTTGATATTACTGCAAGATGTTCTTCTCTTTTTCTGTATAAAGATTTTGAATACATTCAGTGTATTTGATGACTTCAGCCACATAACTTCAATATTTTATTTGTTTGTTTTTTTTAAACTTTTTGTCCCATTATGAAAAACTTCACACTGATCATGTGATTGAAGATTAAAACAGACAAAACTCACCATACATAATGCCACACACAGCAAGCTAGAGTAATCAGTGGATGCCAGAAGGCTTGTGCATAAAATCCCTATCTAGTGCCTACTCATACAATATCTCCAAACTAGTTTCTGGCTTGTGGCCTTCATCAGTGAGGAGCCTTGAATCTGAGAGCACTGCACCTAGATCTTAGGAAGTAATACAACCCTCCAGCAACCACCTTTTATCTCCATCTAACTACAAAACTATGAGTTTTAAACTGAAAACACCTTAATGTTTTCAATCCAAGCCCATTCACCACTATTCTATTAGGCAGGATTGGTTTTAATCCAATAAACATCACATGACCATCACCTCTTATGCTTGCGTATAACTATTGTTAAAACAGGCAAAACTCACTATGCATATTGCCACACCCAGCAAGCTAGAGTAATCGATGGATGCCAGAAGGCTCGTGCATAAAATCCCCATCTAGTGTCTACTCATCCAATATCCCCAGACTAGTTTTTGGCTTGTGGCCTTCGTCAGTGAGGAGCCTTGGATCTGAGAGCCTGTTTTAACAACAGTTATACACAAGAATGGTGGTGGTCATGTGATGTTGATTGTAGATTACTATTTAAATCACATCTAACAAAGGATTATTTTTATTGTTATTTTGTGATACTCCAGATATTTTTTAAATTTTTTTGTCAATATTTAATTTATAAGTTTTTCTGCACTTATTCAAAGGATCATCCACTATGTATTCCAGTGAAAAGATGACTTGTTCTCCTTAAAAATGACTGTAACTTTATCTCTAAATTAATGCATTTGTTACATAGTCACATAGTTTAGCTATTCACCCCAAAATTTAAAAGGATTAGTGTATATAGTTCATGAGTTATGACATAAAATATGACAAAGTAATTCAAATCTTTGTGGGTATTCTTGTGTGCTTCTACGTGTTATCAAATTTTTTTACAAACCATTTGAAAATGTTTTTGCAACTTTATTTCAAATGTTTCAATAGCAGTTTTTTCTTATCAAAATTTAATTTTAGCATAATCTTTCATAATGGGTTAAGATATGAAACTCACTGTCATATTTCATGTCATAACTCAGGACAGATGTAACATGTTGATTTATAGGTGCTGCTACAGGCACTTTGAAGAGAGAACTAGTTATCAGTCACCTTTACACTGGGCCTGCACAGTATTGTTTTTTTTTTTTTGCAGATTTTCCGTTAGATGTCTTTAAAAAAGTAAAAGCAGCATTTAACTCTTGCTATATATTTTCATTATATCTACTTAGATTTTTAAATTTGACTTATAAATAAACTCAAATGATCTTCAGTTTAATCCAGACATGTTGTCATTAATAACCAGTATTTATTTCACTGTTTCAAACCCCAAATATGTCTTTGCTTAATATGGTTTTGCTAACTTTATATTCGATATATACACTCATGATATATTACTGTATTTTATTCATTCACCAAAACTGGAGATCTTTTTGATAAGATTCCATAATTAAATCCATAATCAATATTTTTGCTGCGATGACTTTTATCTAATTGATCTTTTAGTAAAAGCATTATTTTTCATATTAAGTAAATATATTGTGTTCAACATGTTATGATATTAAAATTTTATTATGGCATTAAAATAAAAAGCTTGTGAGTAATGTTTCTAACAAAAGATTAATTATAAAGAAACAAATTATGATGGTATGTGAAAATGACCTTTTTAGATGATATTAGAAGTTTGTATTCATAAAAAACTACTTAAACTCTATTAGTCAAGTGATGTGATGCACTATGGTTTTTCCTTTATCAGAATCAGGAATATATCAGCCACTATGACCAGAGTAACCTGTTAGTTATCTTCCCTTTCCATTCCTCACCCTAAGTTTTTCCCATATTCTTCTCTACCCTGCTCCATCCGATTTCCATAATATTATCTTTGTTCACTCTTTGGCCTTTATATCTAGATCCCCCCTTTTTCAAACCTAGAAGCCACTTTTTGTATAATCACTTTGTTTATACTTATTCTCACACAACTTCATTTTTTTTACCCTTTCTGCTTGCAAGCTTTACATTCAATTAGCAGATGCTTAATATTTTCTATGCCTTCCTTACATAACTTGCAGACTAAATCACCCACATTTTTCCATTTATGTGTATATTTCCTTGTTACTAATGATCCTATTCAAGCCTTAAACAGCAAACTACTTTTCTTGCTATTATTATAAATTAACTCACACCCAATATTCTGTTTACTTCTATATATATATATATTGCTGCCATCTAATGCCTAAAAATTACCGAGTTCTTTTTGGGAGTTGATTACTAAAGTAGATAGTAAAAAAAAAAAAATTAATCTACTTATAATAAATCTTCACTTACTGTTAGAAACTTTGTGAGAAAGAGTTGTTATTTTAATATTAAATTAAGTGTTATTATTTATAAGTTAGGATAAGACCAGAGCCAATCCAGATATAGTCTATGAATAAATATTTAACTTAGATAGAGGCCAAAAATATAAAACTCCTCAAACTTTCATTGTTTTGTAATTAATAAGCTTAGTTTTTTTTTTCTACTGTTTATTTATGTTGGAGAGACTTCTCTCCTGCTTACCATTTTATTATCTGTATAATTTCTACTGAAACTGTAATATCATATTTATGTTGTATACCTGTTTGTGTTACTAGTATTATATATATGATTATTTTATTGTATTTCAAACAGACTGTTATAGGTTAATGATCTCTATTAGTCTGCGCTAACCATTTCCTTGAATTTATTCTCAAATCTGGGAGATGTATTTGATAATATCCTGTATATTTAAATGTTTAGAACGTTTTTTTTTTGATTCTGATTTCAGATATTTTTTGAAAGATAGTATTCTCTATGATTCTTTAATTATCTTGAGACAATCCTATAATAATATTCACATTGTTTGATGTAACACCTGTTGCATCACTATATTTTTAATTAGATTTGCACTTTTTCCTTTTAATATAAAATTTAGACAACTAACTTTAACATACACAGGTGGTTTTTATTTAGAAGTCTGCCATTAAAGATTTTGTTAGCAGGTATACTTGTCATAAACACTTTTTCTAATATGTGTTTTTTTTTTTACTATAGGAAGTATTTTTTAATAACTCGATCCGTTTTACATAGAAACACACACTTGCATAAACATATATATTAAACTATACATCCAATATAGAATATATTTTGATTTAATAGATTAGTATGAAATTTTTGTTTAAATCTGAATTGTAAAAGTATATCTCAAGAACATTTATATATTTATAGAGATATTACATCAATGTGGTTAATTAATTAATTAATGGAATAAACCACTTTTCTCCTCAGGCTATGAATAAATAACGCTCTATAGATAAAGAAATCAAAAATAGATCAAACCCACCTATTTAAAAGTTTTTAAAGTTGTCCATCATGCGATCTATATATATGTTAAACAGTTTTAAATTAAGTTTTTTTTTCTTTTTAATAAATCAATTTTTATTTATGATCTTTTATTTTAATTTTAAAATAATGTGACGGGATATTATATTCCGTTACAGCTAGGTATTTATCTATGTATGTGGGTTTTTGGTAAACTGTAATTTTGATTTTGCCATGAAGGAGTCTTATCACAAGAATAGCTAAAAAGGCCAATTTTTGTTCTTGTTCGGATTCAATTGTGAATTTAAATGGGGACATGTTGTCAATGTGTTTCCAGAAAGTTTGGCCATACAACAAATGTATCATATACATAGTCCAGCCAAACTTTAAGTAGATATGGAGTAGTTTTTATGGCTGTGTTTGCAGGTTGTTCTATGAAAATATTGCTGATCAGGGGTGACAATGGTGAGACCCTAGCCATTCCTTGATTTTGTTGGAAGAATTTTATGTTTGAAAGTAGGTTGTTTTTATGCAGAATGCTAATGGTTCCATTATACTATCAATAGGAAGAGGTGTTCTCATTTGTAAACTATTATCACCATTTAATCTTTTCCTTACAATAGACAATGCTTTTTCACATGGTACATTCATTAATAAACTTTCCAATTCAAAGCTTATATAAACTTTCCACATCAAAGCTTGCCAATAAGTTAGTTCTTTCAATTTTCATGTTCTTGATTAATTCTACAAAGTGTCTAGAATCCCTGACAAAGGACTGGGTCTTGTATCTGAAGAACATAATTTTGAGAAATCTTGACAAATTTTGGCAAGATGAACTTTTAGAACTAACTATAGGTCTTAATGGAACACGATGCTTATGGATTTTTGGTAGACCATAAAGATGAAAATTTTTGCTCAAATGTGGTTATTTTACTTTTTTCTGAATCAGTGAAGTACCTGCAATGCTTTCTGAGTAATGCTTATAACTTTGTTTCTGTAATCAGTATTGGATTTTTTGCTACTTTTCTATATTGGCCTACTGTGAGGAATTTTTGTATTTCATTGTCATAATCTGTTGTATCCATTACAATTGTTGCATTGTTTTTGTCAGCAGCGAGAATAATATAGATTTATTTACTTTGAGAGATTTAATTGCTTTTCTTTCATCACAGGATATGTTTGACTTCAATTTTTGTTGCTTGTCAAGTGTTCTTTTTATTCTCCAGTGTAACACTGCTGCTTCTTCTAAAGACAATTTTTAAGTGACTTCCTCAATGGCTGCCATTATATCTAGTAAATTAGTAATAATTGAAAGGTTGCTAGTCTTTCACATGCACCTACCATTGTCTCTCAGATAGCCAATCAGATTTTAAACAGTTGTCTTAAGAATGATTTAGACAAATGTTATTTATATCTAGTAAAGAAATATTAGATGGTGTTGTGGCAAAGTTTAATCCTCATTCAAGAACAGAAATTTCAGTATCTGTTAGATGTTTAGAACTGAGATTTTTTACAATGTAATGAAACATTTTGCATAAAAACAAT
Source organism: Epiperipatus broadwayi (assembly GCA_028023455.1). Taxonomy (NCBI): domain Eukaryota; kingdom Metazoa; phylum Onychophora; class Udeonychophora; order Euonychophora; family Peripatidae; genus Epiperipatus; species Epiperipatus broadwayi. Next base: position 106,128 of record JAQFVV010013171.1, read on the forward strand.
TTATTTTTATTATAACACAGAATTCTTCCAACAAAATCAAGGTATGGCTATGGACTCACCGTTGTCACCCCTGTATGGAAGAACTTGAAACCACAGCCATAAAAACTACTCCATATCCACCTAAAGTTTGACTTCTCTACATAGATGATACTTTTTGTATGCCATATGGTGTGACATTGCCACAAACTCTCTGGAAACACATTAATAACATATCCCCTTCAATTAAATTCACATTAGAATCAGAACAAGTACAAAAATTGACATTCTTAGATGTTCTTGTGATAAGACACTACAGTTTATCAAAAACCCACCCATATAGGAAAATACCTAGCCTACACATCCAAACACACTAGAAACATGAAACATGGAGTTATATTATCACTATGGAACAGGGCAAAAGAAGTTTGTTCAAAAACTAGTGATATGGAAAAGGAAAAATCTATATACAACCAACTCTTATGAAAAATGGTTATCCATCAGCTGTTATTAAGAAATCTTAAATAGACAATAAAAAGAACCATCAAACAAAAAAAAAACAATTATTGATACTGTAGTGTACCCATATATTCCAAAAATAGCAGTCAAATTAAGGAAAATCTGCAATCAGTATAACATCAGAACAGCTTTCAAGTGCCATACCACACTATGAGGAATTCTAACATCTACAAAAATTAAACTTGAAATGCTAGAAAGAAAAAAACTGTGTCTATGAAATACCATATGAAAGTGGAAGAACATATATTGGTGAGACCAGTTATTCCATTAAAAAGCACTTGCAAGAACACAAACTGATGATTAGAATAGAGAAAACACATATGTCTAAGGTAGCAGACCATGTATGTGCCAATGAACATGTGTTCAATTGGGAAAATACAAAAATATTGGATAAAGAAGAAAATTTAAAGAATCTACTCACATGACAATGGCAAACAATCCCATAAGTCAACCTAGTGTCACTATACATAATGTATGGAAACCACTAATCAACTTTGCTCTTAGGAAAAAGTGGAGAAATCAGGAAAACATAGAAGTATATGAAATTTCTACTGACTGTTGCCTTTGGCAGGATGGCTCAGTTGGTTAGAGCAATACCTTAAAATTCAAAACTCAAGAATATAAGGGTTCAGGTTCAAATACAATGTTAGTACTGTCACTGGTCAGGCCAGCAACACCTGAAGAAGAGGGGAGAATAATACCTCTCGAAACATTGTGCATAAACTAACCTGTTTGATGTGCTATTACTAACAGTTGAACGTATTTGGAATATTTAAAGTTAAATTTTTCTAAAGACATTAAATACTCATATTAGATGGTGGAAATAGTCCAATATTAAAAATACAACTATTGTGAAATGTTAATGCAAGTTTTTTTTTTATAATTGTATAAATTTTATGAATGCATTCTAATTATATCTTAGTAAAAAGAAAATTCATCTGATAATTATTGAGACAAATGACATTTTTTTGATTGTTTCTATTATTTATGTCTTTACAAATACCACAGAAGTGTGAATCTTTTTTCAAAGGAAACTCAAGAAAATTGGAGAGGGAGTGAAGAAAAAAAGCTATAAATTGAAAAAACTTCTTTTAAGATTAGTTAGCAGTATTTGTTGAATGACAGTTTATAAATAGAAATTCTATAGCAGGGAACCTACAATGTTTTCTGGCTAGAGAAATCAAACTCTTCCCTGGGAAGTCCTGCAGTATTTACTGAGCCTGATGTCATTGCAGGAATTGATAAATCCTAGAAGGAAAGGTGCCAGTCAGCTAGCCGAGGTCACACCACTATAAGCTAGGACAATCTAGATACAAGAAAGAAGCATACAAATCCATGATTTCAATTGTAGGAACTTCTCACTCATTAGTGAATTCAGCAATCAGATAGCCACCAGTTTAGTGTGATGTGGAGGGTCAACACCAATTCAATCAATGATAACAGTAGTGCAACAGAGTAGGTAATCATGAACTGTTTCTTGCAGTGAACTCTGTGACATTTTTTAATATAATTTAGAGACTTGTTGCATACACTCTAATGAAGTATATTTGGGAAATTAGCAGTTCTCTCAACAGAGCTTGGCATTAGGATATCTTATGTTAATAATAGTTTGAAACCTTATTAGTTTTTATATATTTTATTTGTTTTATATATTTTGTTTTGCTATGCATGTGTGTATGTGTAGCTGAGAGAGACAACTTGAAAGTTAATGCTAAAGGAGATAGGTCAATTAATCAATAATAGAACCATAGAGATACTTGTTATTGACTTAGAATCATTAGTTATTTCAATTAACCTAAAGGTTGAGAGTTTGAGTTGATCAAATGATATAGTGCTCAATTATATAATACATTTAGACAAGAGTGCTTTTATTTGTGTGGGGATCTCAGGAAGCATGTCATCCTATCTACACCAATTCATAAACGGGGGTGTCAGCATATTATCTCAGATGAGAATAAATGTTCAAAGGTTATATTAAGAAGTAAGATTTGTAAAGAGAATCGGATGGACAGAGCTGAAAAGAAAAAAAACAATGAAAGAAATATCATCTCACTTAGATACATAGGTTCATAGGTTATTAGAAAACTTAATAATGGTTTGATTTGATAATTTTACTTAGGTGTGTCTTAGTTTATAAAATATATATATATTAAAGATGTGCCTTATGCTAATAAGTATTTGGGTACAGTAATTAGGTGCTTGAGGATTTGGGTGACTATGTTACATAAATAAATAAAAACTAAGGTTGGGTCAGATTGCAAAATTGGATTTATTCAAACCTAGTTCTAAGCTATCTGCCTTGTGGTACCCTATATTGGTCATTCTGGGTTTGTAGTTCATGTAAGTTTTACAGTACTTTCAGTTTGTACCATGACATAGGGTTAAATTACTTAAGTTAGGAAATGGCTTCCCAATGTGTTAGGCTTAAAGAACAATGAGATTGGCCTGAGAAGGGAAAAGGGTTGAAGAATATTGAGACATTGAGGGTTCAACTAAAGGCTGAGATAGGATAAGGGGATTTGAGATTTAATTCAAAAAATATGAGCAAAGACAGAAGTTTTATAGAAAGTTTGGAGGTAATGATCAAAAACCCCAAGCTAGTCCAGATGGTAGAGGTATTAAGAGCTATTTCTGAACTAAAAGAAATTAAAGCGAGAGATAGCAAAGAAATGAGAAAAATGAGAATCATAATCAAGGCTCTCAGAAAAACTGTGAATGAGTTAAAAAAGAGAAAATAGTAGAAAGGAGGAAAGTAAAGTAGAAAGACATTTTTTCTTATTAGTTTTTTTCATCAGTTCCATGAGAAAGGAATGATGAGGCAGTATTTTTCTATTCGGATGGAAATATATTATTAGGTTAACTTATTAGGATTATTTTCAGATTTTTTTATTTGTCTTATATTAATAATTTAATAAATTTTAATGTGTATAATGTGTGAGCCTATCAGATAGAAATTCAGCTAAAAAAATCTTATCTTTCCTTATAATCAAACTTTTAAAAGTTTTTTTTTTTTTTCATATGTCATAGCATCAGCCGGGAGGCAAACCTGCAACAAACGTCTGCAACCAACTGCTTGCTTGTAAGGCAGCTGATATTGTAATTAGACAATTTGAAAAATTTAAAAATCCTGCCTAATTACTAATGGCTTTAGAAGAAAAAAGAAAAGGGTGAGGAGGGGGGAAATCTAAATTTTTAAATCAAGCTCTATTGTGAAATATAAATGCAAGTTTTTTTTATAATATATTTTGTGTGAAGTTCTAATTGTATCCTATTAAAAAGAATTTGTCAGATAAATTAAGAGGCAAAGGACAAAAATTTTTTTCTGCTGTTTCTATTATTTATGTCTCTACCACAGAAGTATGAATCTTATTTCAAAGGAAAATCAAGAAAATTGGAGAGGGGGTGTAGAAACAAAGCTATAAATTGAAAAAAAACTTTTTTTGCTCAATGATTAGTAAGCAGTATTTGGTGAAAGACATTTTATACATAGAAACTCTAGAGCAGAGAACCTACAATGTTTTCTGGCTAAAGAATCAAACTCTTCCCTGGAAAGCTCAGCCTTCTTTACTGAACCAGATATTGTCATGGGAATTGATAAACCTTAGAAGGAAAGGTACCAGTCAGATAGCAGAGGTCATACCACCATAAGCTAGAACTATCTAGATACCAGCAAGAAGCACACAAGCCCATGGTTTCACATGAATGAACTTCTCATTTGGAGCTCAGATAGCCACCAGTTTAGTGTGGTGTGGAGGGTCAACACCAATTCAGTCAATGATAATGGTGTTGCAATGGAGTAGATAATTATGAACTGTTTCTTGAAGTGAACTCTGTGACATTGTTTTTTTATACAATTTAGAGACCCATTGCATACCCTCTAATAAAGTATATTTGAGGAATTAGCATTTCTCTCAGTAGAACATGGCATTAGGGTATGTGTGTATGCATTAATAATAGCTTGAAACTGTATTAGCTTTTATAAATTTTATTTGTTTCATACATTTTGTTTTGCTATGCATGTGTGTATATGTTCATGTAGCTGAGAGATATGATCTTGGAAAGTTAGCATTAAAGGGGATATGTCCATAATTTAATAACAGAGCCACAGAGATACTTATTTTGATTTAAAATTGTTAGTTATTTCAATTAACTTGTAGAGCAAGAATTTGAGCTAATTCAATGAGACAGTATTCAAATTATATAATATGTCTAGACCAGGGTACTTTAATTTAAGTGGAGATCTCAGGAAGCACTTCATGTCTCCACCAATCCATAAAAGTGGGTGACAGCATATTACCTCAAATGAGAATAAATATTCAAAATTTATATTGAGAAAAAGCATTTGTAAAGAGAATCAGAGGGGTTGAACTGGGGAGGAAAAAGAAGAAAGGTTGTGTTGCTTAGATACATAAGTTCATAAGTTTGATGTGATAATTTTACTTGTCTGTGTCTTAGTTTATAATATATATATTACAGATGTGCATTATGTTAGTGGGTATTCAGGTACAGTAATTATATGCTTGAGAATTTGGTTGACCATGCTACATAAATAAAAATGTGGGTTGGGTCAGATTACAAAATTAAGATCTGTTCACATAGTTCTAGGCTATTTGCCTAGTGACACCCTGTATCTATCATTAAGGGCTCATAGTTCAGCAAATTTTATAATACTTCTTAATTTGTGCTATGACAATATTAATTATACCCTTAAAATAACATACAACTATCCAGCCAAACCATAATTTACTCTTTTCTAATGATTCTTTTTAATCTAGATATGTTTATTTTTCTTCCTTGAAAATTAATAATGATTTATTTATGCCAGTGAGTGTGAACCAGTTATACTATATTATCTTTATATATACTTGTTATCTATCAAGTTATCTCAGGTTTTTTTTTTATAATTTTATAAAGAATTATGATCTTAATTATTCTGCCAACAGTAATATGATTATACAAATATAAAAGTATAGTTGGTTAAAATTTATTCATCAGAAGCACCTTGCACTCTAAATAAACTGGTGTGAATAAGATAGTTGTGCCACCCATTATTTGATTAACTGACAATTTTAAAAATAATATTTGGTTAACATGTGTATTAAGGAAAAGTTATTTTCAAAATGTTAACATAACTTATTATACAATAGATAGCAATTTTTTTTAAAAAAACATTTTTTTTTTAAATTTCAGTTGCATTAAATTGCAACTAACTTTTTTTAAAAAAAACTTTTCCTTCCTGTTTTTGAACAATTCATAATATAAAATGTAGCTTGTTAGTATTAAATATAAACTTAAATAAAACTTAGAATGGTTAATATAAAGTCTAAGGTTTTTTTAAAACTTACAAAACATATTATATAGCTATGATTTGGTTTCTTCATGATGGTAATTTTTCATTAATTAATATGTGGCCATAATATCCTTTAATAATCTCCAGTCTTGAAATTTAAAGTAAGCAATTGTTTCTTTAATTTCACTAGAGATTTATTCAAAAATAGCATGTCATATTTAGATGTTTTGGGTAGATTAACAGTTGGCAATTAGTCCACTCTCTCTACTTGTTCATCCATAATAACTGTCCTTGCAACTTGATTAAAAAAAGAATCCAGAGTGCATGCTTTAAAAAATTGACTGTATATAAGTTTTACCTCTTATTTTTGAACACCTGATCTTCATTTCACAGGCTTTGTTAATCTTAGCTTTTACATCTTTCATATTTTAATTTTGACATCTTTATGATTAGATTTTATTTTAATATTAAGGATTTGAAAAACACATTTATTGTTTAATTGAATGAACTTGTAAAACACTTGATTATTAAACTGGCTGAATGTTTTTTTCTTGTTTTTGAATCCCTTAACAAAATCAGCTTAATTTACTTAAATTTAATTATTTAAATATGTATATATTATAACAGTATGGGAATTTTAAGGAGTTATATGGGGTGAATATCAATTTGAAGACACATCATCATCCCCACAGATAATCACAATCATCAATGATTGTCATGAGAGACTAAATCATCAAATATAATGAATAAATATTGTGCCCCTACTATACAAGTTAATATATACAAAGTGCAATCCTCTAGCTCAGCCTTCACATCTAATATAACTTATCTTAATTAGTTTAATAACTCATCAAAACATGTGACAGATGATTCAAAGCATCTAGTAACGAACATTCATATATTTTAACATTAAGAATATACCAATAGGTATATCCACTATGACAGGAATATCACTACACACTACTTCTCTATAATATTAATGATATTCCCATGACTCACACTTAAGAAAATAAATTATATTTGACACTAAAATTTCTTAAATTAAATTTAATTATCACTCTATTTTATATTTAATCAAATATTTCTAACTTTCCTTAAATAATATTTTATAACACAATTATAATCTCAGGTTACTATTATTACTTTTGAAATAAATATATTAATTGATATAACTATATGTAATGAGGGATTTTAGCCGAGAGGTCAGCACAGTGACCTTGCAAGCAATCAGTTGGTTGCAGACAGTTGTTGCGGGTTTGCCTCCTGGACAATGCTATGACATATGAAAATAATAATAATAATAATCAAGAAAACATCTATATTTACTAATCCTTCCATTTCAAACTTATTAACTAATTTCCTTGTAAGCTAAACTAAAACTAAGTTAAAATTATGACTAATAATAATCAATATTTATTATCATAAATAAAATTTAAATAATCTCTTATTATTATGCATTATATCTAATCATTTTATTTATAATATGGCATTTTAAACATCAATATTTACTCTAACCATTGAATCAAATAAATAAAATTTGCATTATTCAGTTTTTATATTCACTATAAAATATCTTTAACAAATATTCATTAGTTTAGTTAAAATTATATGCAATAATATCCAAATAAATTTAAATATTATAATGCAAATTGTGCAGTTAGGATGATGCATAATGATTTGGACCACAACATGAAAAGAAACTATAGACACTTGGCTAATTATAAAACAACATTAACAATTTATTATAATAACAATATTGTAATTTCAGATTTTTCTTCACCATTAACAACTATGTAAGATTTAATACACTTAACGTATATAATGAAATTAAATTCTTCGTTGTAATAATTATTTCTTAAGACTAAGCGCTTTCAGAGCTTTCATCTCCATATTCATAGTCTTCAACTATAATAATTTATGCAAATCTATGCAAGCTCATTTATATCGTCCATCTCTTTGAAATAGAAAAGCATGCCTCCTTTATATAATAACAATATAAAAATTTAACATTTATAGTTATTATATTTAAAAAAAAATTAAAACATTATAAAAATTTAAAAAATCAACATTCAAAAAAAAATACTCGTAAGAAAAGCTTCAAAAGAAAATAATCTCGTTTACCTTAGACTAACATTTCATCATATTTGTAAACTAAACATATTAATGATGTAAATAACTTATATATTATGTTCTACATTTTCATAAAAATATTTTTCTATTATGATTTATTTACTTAAATATTCCATAATAAATTAACTTCATAATAATTCTATAACTTGTCATATACTCTATGTTTATTTTTATTATTATTATAAAATAAACATATAATTATTTCAATATTAAATATGATATGGTATTTATTGGTAGAAGATTTTTATCAAGAATTATATAGTAATAAAGAACAAGTACCTCCTATATCTATTACATCTTCCGAATTGCCCAGAATTTTAAATGAAGAAGTGAGACATGCAATTAAATGTATGAAGAAAGGAAAGGCTCCAGGAAATGATGGAATTGATATATTAAAAGAAGGAGGTGAAGAAATAGAAACAATTTTAGCAAAGTTATATACCAAATGTCTAAATGATAAAGATGTACCGGAAGATTGGAAGAATGCAGTAATAATATTAATATTTAAAAAAAGGTGATAAAGAAGATATTAGAAATTACAGACCTATCAGCCTTTTATCAGTTTTATATAAAATTACAACTCGTCTACAGAGAACTTTGGATTTCCACCAACCAAGAGAACAAGCTGGATTTAAAAGTGGTTTTAATACAATAGATCATATCCAGGTATTAAGAGAAGTCATAGAAAGAACAAATGAATATGAGTTGTCATTATGTTTTGGATTTGTAGATTATGAAAAGGCATTCGATTCTATACACATTTCTTCAGTGATTAAAGCATTGGATCATCAAGGTATAGATCCAGGATATTGTCATATTTTAAAGAATATTTATAAAAATGCAACAGCAACAATTAGATTACATAATGATACTGGAAAAATCAACATTGAGAAAGGTGTAAGGCAAGGTGACTCCATATCTCCAAAACTTTTTACAGCAGTGCTGCAAGAAGTATTTTGTGGATTAAAATGGGAAACTAAAGGAATGAAAGTAAATGGAGAGTATTTAAGTCATTTAGATTTTGAAGATGATGTAGTTGTTTTTGCAAATAATGCTTCAGAGCTGCAGGAAATGTTACAGGAGTTAACAGATGAAAGTAGAAAAGTAGGACTAAAGATAAATGTTAAAAAGACTAAAGTAATGTTTAATCAATTTGCTCAAAATATGAAAATAAAGATTGATTATGAAGAATTAGAAGAAGTTAACAGTTACAAATACCTAGGTCAGATTATTAATACAGATGGAAACATAATGGAGGAAATTAATCATAGAATTAAACTTGGTTGGAGTGCTTTTGGTAGAAATAACTTGATACTAAAAGAAAATATGCCTATGTGTTTGAAAAGAATGGTTTTTAACAAATGTGTTTTACCAATTCTTATTTATGGATTGGACACTTAATAGAAGAGCAATACAGAGACTTCAGACCACTCAAAGGAGTATGGAGAGATGTATATTGGGAGTAACAAGAAGAGATTGAAAACACAATGTATGGGTAAGACAACAAACAGGTGTTACTGACCTTATTGAAAAAATTAAAAGATTGAAATGGAGTTGGGCTGGACATATTGCTAGAAGAAATGATAATAGATGGACAATTGAAATTTTAAACTGGATTCCAAGAGATTGTAAAAGACCCAGAAAGAGACCACATGTGAGATGGATGGATGAAATAAGCAAATGTGCAGGGGTGTTGTGGAAAAGAAAAGCTAAAGATCGGAGAAGATGGATTAAACTTGGAGAGACCTTTATCCTGCAGTGGATTGATAATGGTTGATGATGATGATGATGATGATTTATTTGTATGATTTCTCATATTATACCTTACACTCAGGCTTTATTTTCATTATAACATTTCATATCACTTCCACATATAGTTGTATTTTTATATTGGACTATTTCCATCATCTAATATGAGTATTGAATGTCTTTAGAAAAATTTAACTTTATTTAAATATTCCAAATACATTCACCTGTTAGTAATAACACATCAACAGTTGAATGTATTTGGAATATTTAAATAAAGTTAAATTTTTCTAAAGACATTCAATACATATATTATTCAATGATGGAAATAGTCCACAACATCATCATCATCACAAACCTTCAGGAAAACACTTCCACATATACTCTATAATTTGATCTCTAAAAATGTTGGAATATAATAAAAAGATTCCTCAAATCTTTATTTAAAAACACTTTTATTATTTCATTTGTTCAATATTTAGCTGTTCTTGCATTAACTAAATTTTTGACATCACTTGAGAGTCTAGCTATTAGTCTTTACTCAACTTTACAATTATCAAATATGGTGTATGGACCAGTGCAATATCAGTGATTAAAAGTGAGGGATTGATATCTTCTAGAACCATGAGAAATAATGATAGCATGGATAATGATAGCCACATTTTTTGTGTGTCTACCTTAATTTCTATCTTGGCTTTTATTTAACCTCTTACAGATATACAAAAAAATGTAAATATCCATGTATCATAAAACATACAGACTTATTAATATTAAATATATCCCTATCACTACAAGGTTTGATAATAAACTACTTTCCGGAACCACTAATTGTCTATCGAAATACTCTGTATAAATCCTAAAGCATCACAAATAAATACTCTACATCTTTTCATAAAATAATATCCAAACTTCTAAGCATTGCATAACTTGAACATCAAGAAGATTAAAGTAAAACAAACAAATGATTTATGATATTCAACTAATCATAAGTACATTTATTTAATTATTTGTGACTTGTTCAGAGGTCAATTATTTATACAGTATATAATTATATACAGATTCTAATAACTATATTCACAAACTCTTGTAAATTATCATATGAAAATAAACATAACAAATATATTTATTTTATCTGAATTTTAGTTTACCTTATTAAATTCAATATCTTATATTAAACATAATAAATGAAAGTTACCTTAATCATACTTTACTATGATTATTATTTATGATCCTCTAGTTGATTTAACTTCTTGATATTATAGAATTATTATAAATAAAAGTAAAAATAAATAATTTTTCTTCTTTTTTTATATCAAATATAAAATCCTAAAATATTTTAAGTCTTAAAACTACTACATATTAAGAATAATTATAAACATTAATATTAACTTAAAGGTATACTATGTTACAATAATTAACTTTTTAAGCTAATGCACTTGCGCTTTGTGGATCTTAACAATAAATGAATACTCTTATTTTCCAATCCAAGATAAAGTCTTTGTGAAAGAAGAGAATGAATCCACCTATTCTTTTAACCCAAACGTTTAAGTGATTGTTTAATATCTTCACGCTCTCATTTCCAGTACTTAAGATTTGCCCATATTTAAATGTTTGAGTTGAAAGATTTATTCTATTCTTTCACAAAGACTTTATCTTGTATTGGAAAATAAGAGTATTCATTTATTGTTAAGATCCACAAAGCGCATGTGGATTAGCTTAAAAAGCTAATTATTAGTTTATTACAATTCAAAAACATCATGCTATATAAAATAAATATCTCATTTACAATAATTAATAAAAAAATAAGTTTTCTTTCATTCCTTGAACTGAATCACCAGGAAGCACGAGTCTCCATAACAACCAGTTAACTTGAACAGATAATTTTTTTTCTTCTCTCCTGTATGCTATTTCACCATTCCTTGCAGCATGAATGCAAAAATATGAAAGAAATCCAAGAGAAATGTCACTCATCAATAACAAATAAAAAAGTTCTTTCTTCTTGTATTATTGATGAAACAAATTCCATTAAAGTTAATAAATAAGATTTTATTATTTATTAAAACAATTATATAATTTTAAAAGTTTTCTTTCTTTCAGCATTCCACTAAGCACTGTAAAATTATATAATTTTATAAAGTTCTCCAAATTGTCCACATTAACTATCTTAAGAATTCCAAAAGTATTGATAGTAGACTTATCCAATTTTATAGTTCTTCTCACAAGTATTTTAGCATAGTAACAACTTTCAATAATACTTGTTAGTCACATTATGCAATTCTTTAATTCTCCTCCTGGATAATATATATTCATTATACTAAAACATTCACGAATTACTATTTAAACTGAATAAAAGTTAGTAAATACATTTTCACAAAAATTAATCAGCATTGTCTCTTTTCTTTTTAAAATTAATAACGCTCTGCTAAACTCTTTCATAAATTTAAAATAAAAAAATATCAATAGCTTTTAAAACACCAAACATCACATTATCACCATTTTTATGCTTGTTCATAACAGTTATTAAAACAGGCAAAACTCTCCTTACAATAGTACCAATCAGTGAAAGCCAGAGTAATCAATGGATGCCAGAAGTCTGGTACTTGCAGAGAGTGGCACTAATGTATGGTTAGGTTTGCCTGTTTTAATAACAGTTATGAGCAAGTATAAGATATCATGTAATGTTTGGTGGTTTAATACCAATCCTGCCTAACAGGACAGTGGTGGCTATGGTTATTAAAGAACCAAAGACACCAAAATGTATGGGGACTTTGAACTGAGTTCAGACTTATACGAATATATAAGCTAATGAGTTTAGATTGAAAATGTTATTGTGTTTTCAATTTTGTTCTTATAGTTTTGTAATTAAGCAGAGATAAAAGGTGACTGTTGGAGGGTTGTATTAGATCCTAAGATCTAGGTGCAGTGCTTTCAGATCCAAGGCTCCCCACTGATGAAGGCCACAAGTCAGAAACTAGTCTGGAGATATTGGATGTGTAAGCACTAGATGGGGATTTTATGCACAAGCTTTCTGGCATCCATTGATTATTCTGGCTTGCACTGAGTGGTAATACTGTATGAAAAATTTTGTCTGTTTTAATATACATAGTTTTTCTGAATAAAAGTTTGTTTTTCATACTGCTATTTGAAATTAAATTGAAAGGCTTCAAACCTTTCGCACTTATTATAATACCTATCTGATAGCCAATCAGATATTATGGTTGTCTGAATAGTGATCAAACCATAAACACAAGACTGAGAATTTTCAAGGAAAGGGGGGTCCACCCTCTTCTTTGCTTGTCTTTCTATATATCTAAGCCAATCTGAAGCATTTAGGTTTCTTCTGAAATATATTTTTCCTTCAATTATCATAACTTCTTAGCTGGCTTGTGTAGTACCAATGAGGAAAATTTTGTTTTTCTATTCCATATCAAAATAAGTTATCTAAACTTTTAAAAATATTCTCTATAGTTTTATAAGTTACTGTTATTACTTTTAATGAACAAAATAATAAAAATTTAAAATAAATTTAGTCTTAAATTTAAAAATTATAAGAAATACAAGTCTATTCCTTGATTTTCTCCTCAAAATTTTCTTGGGTTTTTTTTCTCTTCACATTTGCTTATGTACTTATAGAAATAATCTACCCCTACATGATTGGTTAGTTAATTCCAGACACTTGCTAAAAATTTACATATTAATTATTTCTGTCTCTTTTAAAATAATTTAATAATAAATATTATTAAATAATATGTTTTTTAAATTTTATTTTAATATTATATTTAAATTTATCCTTTAATATAAAAAAACACCTTTTATTATAACTTAAATTTGGAAATATAAAAGGTTATCTTTTATGTTACTATAATAATAATTTATGATATTGTTATAAAATTGATACAATAAAATTTAAAATGCAACAATTAATTTACACAAATAAATTCACTTTAAGACAAGGAAGTAAAATTCAATAAATTATTACATAAATGTATGTGCACATATTTAAGACATATTTCATATTGCATTTATTACATCGTTATTAAATAATAATCAAATAACAATTTTAGATTAGATTGTTAATAATTACAAAAATATTAACTTTAATCGCTAAGATTATTGATATATAATTATATTATATGATTTTAATAATTATACACTTTTATCTTAAAATTAAATAGCATTTTATATCTCAATTTTATTACTTAAATTACATTGCTTTATAGCAACCTAGCTTAATTTTAATATTAAAAAACAGTGTATCTTAATCTACTTTACATATTAAATAATATATTATAACTAACTATGGTATAAAATTTCTATAAAAACTGATTATTATTCACATCTATAAAGTAATGTAGCATAATAGAAAGGCTACAATATATATAAGAATAAATGAGTATCCAGTGAATAAGAGCATAGAATCAGCATGAACAAAACCATAAGGTGCATGTCCAGCATTACAGAAGAATGATAATCAGTAGCACTCAACAAAGAACTAAAAAATCAACAGTCAGCCATGTGACTGAATTTGAAAAACGTCCACTATGAACAGACTAATTATCTAGCCACTACTAAATGTAGGGCAGGAATACAATTACCTCAATGCACATACTTAAGTGCTAATCTATCAGAATATAAAAAATCAAATAATGCTGATATACTGAAACATGCTGATAATTATCAATAGTACTATTAATGTACTGGCTAACTATAAACTTAATTTCTAATAATAATAAAAATACAAAAATGGAGTACATGGACATCTTTTGTATATAATTTTTTTTTTTGGGGGGGGGGGGTATAAAACAAAGGGGAACAAACATCAAATTTTATAAAAATTAAGTAATTAAAAAAAAAAACTATAATTTTGAAAAGAAAAATACACAAATTATAAAAACACATTTCATTAAAAAAACTACTAATAAAATTACTAATTATTACCATTTTCTACTTAATTTTAAAACTTCTTTATAAATTTAAATTTAATGTGCACATTTAAAGAAAAAATAAAATAACTTACATGGTTTAACTTTCTTTGGAGTTCTCCTTTGCATTTATAATAACTTCTTTCATGTTGATGTTCTTGAAGGCTTAATTTTAGATTAATTTTACATAGTTATTTCCTTTTTCCATTTTTCAATAGGATATTTCAGGCTAACAAAGACAGTAAAAATGTATCCATTTCTTTTCAATAAAATGTCCAGTTCAGGCTAACATATAAAGCCAGGATTTATCCATATTTCTTTTCTGATAAATTTCCCAGGTCAGGCTAATGCATGGAGACACTCATGCTTATGGCTGAAGATAATTTTTGTATTGCAGATTACTTAAAGACCATTATTCTCCATTACATATTATTTTGGTGAAGCAGGTTACATGGAGTTAGATGATATTTAGCTTTTAGCTCAACTTAGCACATGGTTTTCATTGTAGAAAGCAGTATTAAACAGTTGAGTTTCTGCATCTGCTTTCTTCTTTAGCAGCTGAGTCAGGATTGATTGCTCTCTTCAACCGCTGGGTCAGGAATGACTTCTTACAAGGCACAAATCTTCTGATTAACACATCCTAATTTTCAAACAACCCAGTTTTTAATCAGCCACAATCCTATCTTCCACATGATAAAATTCAATAATAATCAATTAGATCAATTTTGAGAAAAACAATTGTTCAGTTATTTTCCTTTCTCAACAATGACATTAGAAAACAAGTCAAAAATCCAAATTAGAATCATAATTTTTGACATACATTTTTAATTTTTTTTTTCCTGCAAAAGAAAAACAAGATAATCAGTAAATTACAAAAAAAATAAAACATACTTCTGCCCCTTTCCTTTTTTGTGTTTAAAAGGGGGGTTTCCCTCCTTTGTGGCCTATTCCCCCCCCCCCCCCCCCCCGGGGGGGGGGGGGGGGGCTGTTTGTTGTATTGAAGAGAGATAAAGAGAAAATAAAAAAACACGTCTAATCAAATAAAACAAAAATCTAAAAAAAACCCATTTTTTTTCTTTTGTTTTAAAACTTTACTTATTTATCTCTCTTATATGTTAAAACTTACATAAAAAGTGACAGATAAATTAATGAAGAGAGAGATTTAAAAATTGTATACTTTACTTTATACTTTTTTCTCTCTTTCACAACTCTTTATAACTTATAACACATTTAAAATATTAAACTTATGTTTAACTTATCTGAAAATTCTCATGAGAAAAAAAATTAAAATAATTACTCCCTTATTCTAAAAACAACATATGGGAATATTAAATACAATTTCTTAATGCACTTAACTAATTCCAACTTTAAGAAGCATGTAATATTATTATTGCTGGATTATGCATTTATTTAAAATACGGCAATGTATTTTAAAACTAGTTTCTGGCTTGTGTGGATATTGGATAAGTAGGCACTAGATGGGGATTTTATGCACAAGCCTTCTGGCATCCATTGATTACTCTGGTTGGCACAGTGTCACACTACTGTATGGAGAGTTTTGCCTGTTTAATAACAGTTATGTGCTAGCATAAGAGATGGTGATCATGTGATGTTTAGTGGTTTAAAGTCAATTAATAATTGAAACATTTGAATATCACCTATTATTTGTACATTACATATGTTTTTTAACTTTTGAATACTATATTTATTAGCAACCTCACAACCATCATTTTTCCATCATTTTGAAAACTACATGGCTGGCAATAAGATGAATATGACATTATTCATTTTTACATATATATGCACTTGATACTTTCATTTTTATTTGAAATTTCAAATTAAAAATTTATGCTCTCCATGACTTAGTGTACTGGTAGAGAGGCAAATCTGAGAATTATTGATCCATGGATCAGAACTCAACATTAACATATATGTTTCTGTGATAAGTCATCCAATTATTATTATTAGAATTCAACTGTGTATATTTGGAAAAATAGAGAGTTTATAGAAACCCATAATTTTATTTAATTGCCCTTCATGTATAAACATATAAATCTCATTTCAGAAAAGATAAAAATGAACGATAAAATTTCAGATAAATTGATATATATTATTAAAGAAAGTGATGGTTTAAAACAGGGGTCCCCAATACTATTCCCACAGGCACCATGGTGCCCGCAGACCATTTTACGTGGGTCCACCACTATCCAAACACGATAAAAAATTATTTATCTGATACAAATAAATTTAATTTTTAAATTTTCTTATAAATTATTGTATTATATTGTAATCAAATTGTAGGGCATACTATACTTTTACAGCGTAAAAATATAAACGTTAATTATATGTTAAAATTTTATTTTTGAAATAAATATTTTTTTGTACATTATGTGTATTATTAACAATATCCAATTATAAATTTACATTGAAAAAATAAATGGTGCCCGCTACCTGGCCGGTATTATAGAATGTGCTTTTAAGTGCAAAAAGGTTGGGGACCCCTAGTTTAAAAAAAAAGAGCTTTCATCAATTGGTTTATTTCATTTATCACTATGTATTGAAAAAAGAAATAAATCAACTACTGAAATGTAAACTCTTTCTCTCTCACACACACATATATATTTATCACACTTTTCAATTTTCAAATGATTAGAATTTGAGCGTTTTATATTTTTTATCCTCTATTTATAGTAGATATCTAACCAATCAATGATTAGATAAATTGGGTTATGACATAGGAACCTTAATTTTTTTTAAAGTTTTACTTGGCCTGGACTTAAATCCAAGTCACAGATCTTGTAGACAGATGTGTTATCACTATACCACATGCCATGTGGTGGAGATTATGATCTGATTCGGATGCTGGTTCTACACAAAATACATATATTGGGAGTCATTAATCTTCACATGTGATCATGTTGATCAGTTGTTTGAGATGGATTGGATGATGAATATAGACTGGATATCCTAAGTTCAAATCTCTCTATTTACTATAGTAAATATTCCATATAATGAATATGTTAATTATATATGTATATAATATTTTTAATAAATTTAATCGAATTTCTATGTTTTCAATTTTTTTTTTTTAAAAAGAAAAATTAATGTTTCTTTGATCATAAAAACCATTGATGATTAAATTTGGTATAGAGTAAAAAGAACATGACTTTTAGGCAATAATATTTTCATGGAAAAGATACAAAACATGTTGTAATGCAGGAATTATCGTGTATCTCTTGTTTTATTTAGTATTTGTTTAGATGAAATATTAAGTCAGATGGAAAGAGATAGCTTTACGGATGAAGATTTATTGCTTACAATATCTTCAGAAAATACATTTCTCTAGCAACTGATGATAAGAGTATCAAATCTTTCAATGGTAAAAGGAGATAGATAGAATTTTATTAAATGTTTTATTAGATATTTTTAAGTTTCATCTCAGGATAAGGTAGCTTTCATGTATATGAATGTAAATTCCAAGAGTGATATGACCTTATTTATGTTGGCTATGGAGAAAGTAATCTAATATTAATAGCAGGTAATAGTGAATCTTTTTTGTCAAAATAAAGCATAATTCAGGAATTGTCTTTTGTGCTTCATCTACCTGAATGGAATGTTCATTTTTACATAACATTGGAAAATATGTTCATGTTATTTAAAGTTATCTAATCTAAAAATGGTATTCCGTTTCCTCGTTAATTTTATATTCCCATAGTTTACAAGGAGATTTGAAATTAATGCAGAAAAATCTGAAAAAAAGGCTAATTTGAATCGGAAAATTTGTATACATTGCATTGATTAAAAATTATCTATTTGATGGTGATGTCATTTTAATTATCTTCTGATAAAAGTTATTTGTTTTGCAACATACATAATATTTAGAATGTATTCTGTCAAAAGTCTGTATGAAGAAAAGGAATACATTGCTACAATAAAATGGGTTTATTGCTGAAGGGTTTATAAGAAATTTGAGCACTGAAAGTGATAGATTTAAACTATGATTGACAGACTTTGAGCTTCATAATTTGCCATTCTACAACTGCATTAATCCAGGTAAGGGTATTTGATGGGTCTTTTGAGGTGCAATTATATCAATGTTCCGCTGCACCTTTACATTGTAAAGAATTTCAATTCATCCCCACAATGTAAAGTTGAAGTAATTTTACTCCATTTCCTAATTGAGATGTAATCATTCTAAAGGATAAAACTGGAATTTGAATGTCCATGGTTGCCAATACTATGTAGTTATTTTTTATTTACTGAACCCTAAAACCTCTATCTCTCTACATCTAGTGTGGCTATGACAATAACACTTTATTAATATACATTTTCATAATTTATTATCACTAACCAAAAGTTTATCAAGTTAAAGTCTGTTTTCTATATGGTGATATTGGTTTCACATACAAATGCTTATTGTTTTCATGGAGGTCTGCAAGGAGGCTGTAATCCATCAATTCCAACAGAATCACTTCTTAATGGCAAGTAACTGTTATTCTGACATATGTTTTATAAAGAAGAAAAAAATAAAAGTATGAACAAAACAAACTGAGCAATAAAAATGCTTATACGAACATAATCAGAAAAAAAATCTGGATATGAAATTAGTCAAACATTTTATAGAATTTTATAAAAACACACTAACTATGTTTAAAATCTCCAGATTTCAAAAAATGTTAGTATAATAATAAACAAATTTCAAAAGATAAAAAAAGGATAATTGGAAAATTAAATAAAATATGAATTTACTTTTGAAACAATATTGATAGTCATATATGTATTTAATAAAAGTTGCTGATAATACATGCCAACTGAAAACAAAGCACCTATAAATTTGTATGAAATGTATGTCTGCAAACAATAATGGCATGTGACATTTGAAATATTCTGTAAAGTTTGACTTATGTCAGAGATGGGATTAAATCAAAATATATCTAAGAACCAGTAGCATAGGTTTTTCTAAAAATCTATAAGTGTATGTTTAAAATATCATAGTGAACATCAAATTTAATTTGATGAAATCCTAATAATAATAATAGCCTAAGATACTTTTCACACACATATTAATTATTCTAAGTCTAGTTGTACTTCTTTTTAAGTAGATGCTTTAAATTGGATTGTGCATATTTAAAAATGCATTCATATTAGAAATCTTTATTTAAGGATACTTGAGAAAATATTAATACATATTTCATTTTAAATAATATTCTAATGAAACAAGGCAAAACTCCATACAGAAGTGCCACCCTGTACCTATCAGAGTAATCAATGGATGCCAGAAGGCTTGTGCATAAAATCCCTATCTAGTGCCTACTCATCCAATATCTCCAGACTAGTTTCTGGCCCCCGGCCTTCAGCAGTGAGGAGCCTTGGATCTGAGAGCACTGCACCTAGATCTTAGGATCTAATGCAACCCCCCCCCCCAGCATCTACCTTTTATCTCTACTTAACTACAAAACCATGAGAATGAAATTGAAAACCTAATAATATTTTCAATCTAAGCTCAATAGCTTATATAGTCATATGGGTCTGAACTCAGTTCTGCACCCATACATTTGGTGTCTTTGACTCTTTAACAACCATAGCCACCACTATCCTATTAGGCAGGATTGGTGTTACACCACTAAATATTACATGATCACTATCTCTTATACTAGCACATTTGCTAGTGTAAGAGATAGTGATCATGTGATGTTTAGTGGTTTAATATTCTAATGCAACATATTTTCATAAATCTTAAAGTTGGCAATTTCAAAAAGATATTAAATTAAAAATGCAATCTATGTTCTTCATGAAGATATAGATCAGTCTATGCAGCTATCAAGACAGATTATCATATATGATATCACATTTAATTATATAAAATATAAAAATTAAAAAGCATGCATGATTATATTATTCAGTTTTCAATACGAAAATTTTGCTTGGGAATATCTGCAATTCATTTCATAGTAAATATAGTATAATGGTAATCAAGATGTCTGTCAGTCAAAATCAGAAAGTGATAAACAAAAATAATCAGAGACTAAACAATTTAAAAACTTCAATCATAGAAAATACATAAAAATTTATAGCATTAGAATGGATTTATAGCTCATTGGCTTATTCTTTTTTTTTTTCAAAATTGGACTGATACCTCCATAGTGCATTATTGGTAAAAAGAGCAATTGTCCAGGACCTCATCAACAAGGAGAGCCCAAAGTCCCCAAATCAGTATTCCATAAAGTCATTTTTATAATAAAAAAATTGGAAATATTTTTAAAATCGTTATCTTTGTATGCTTCAGAAAACAATCAAAACAACAGTGATTTTTTTGGATACTTACCTTATTTCTTCTGCAATGATGGAAGTGATGGTAGGAAATAAAATTTATGCTTGACTGATAAGTCAGTTGCAAAAAAATTAAGAAATAATTAATTTACTATTTATCTTATTTAATATATACATATATGAGCACAGACTTTCACACGACCCACCACTCTCCACTCTATCTAATAACACTGATACCCCCAAGCACATATATGCTGAAAAGATAAATAATCACTAATATACGTATTTCATGCTAAACCAGCAATCATCAGTTGGTCCAGATTATCATCTCCCACACATATATACTATAAGTGTTCAGATATATATTAAGATAGACAATCTTCATATTTTAATGGAAAGGCTCCAATCTACTACACACTCTAACTCTTCAACCATCCATCCAATTGAAAATCCGATGATGGAATGCTTGAAGGCCACCCTAAGGCTGAGATTCTTGTCACACCAATGTTGATCTAAAGTCAATCTGAACCCCACATGTACAGGACATAATCCATTTAATACATATGCAAGGATGGGCAGACATCTCTACAATGAAACACAGGCTTATAAAAGACAAAAAAGGTTAGGTTGTTTTTGAACACTTTAGCATATTTACAAAAAACAGCCAAGTTCACTAAAAGATAGACGGAAATAATCATTAAACCACATCAAAACACTTATTAATTAAAAAAATAGAAACCTATTATTATAAAGCGCTGACAACTTTGAAATTATTTAAATGGAAATCGATCTCTGATAACGCACTATTTTTTAAATATTATAAATCTTCCTGCAGTCTCTCACCAATAAGAATTTGGAAAACTTAAGTAAATAACTTAAGTTTAGAACATACATTCTGTATACCCCAACTCTTACAGACTATTGTTAAATCAGGGCTCAAGTTTATTGTGTGCCTGATATTATAATCAAATATTCAATTGTACAAATCTATTTAACCTATTGCAGGAGAAAGACAGTGTCTCATTTCTAATCACCTGTGATTAGACAAACATGACTCATAAATGTAAACCTATTATTATAAAGTGCTGAAAACTTTGAAAGTATTCAAACAGAAGTCAATCTCCGACAATGCACTATTTCTTAAATATTATAAATCTCCATGCACTCTCCTGCCAATAAGAATTTTAAAAAACTTAAGTCAATCATTTAAGTTTAGAGCATACATTCTATATACACCAACTCTTACAGACCATGCTTAAATCAGGGCTTAAGTCTATTGTGTGCCTGATATTATAATCAAATATTCAATTGTACAAATCTATTTAACTCATTGCAGGAGAAATACAGTGTCTCATTTTTAACCATCTATGATTAGACAAACATGACTTATAAATGTAAACCTATTATTATAAAGCACTGAAAACTTTGAAAGTATTCAAACAGAAGTCAATCTCCAATAATGTGATATTTCTTAAATATTATAAATCTCTGTGCACTCTTCCAGTAAGAATTTAAAAAAACTTAAATGGATCACTTAAGTTTAGAGTATACATTTTATATACATCAACTCTTACAGGCCATGCTTAAATCAAAGCTTGAGTTTATTGTGTGCCTGATGTTATAATCAAATATTCAATTGTACAAATCTATTTAACCCATCACAGGAGAAAGACAGTATCTCATTTTTAATCAACTACAATTACACAAACATGACTTATAAATGTAAACCTATTATTCTAAAAAGCGGAGATTTATAATATTTAAGAAACAGCACATTATCGGAGATTGACTTCCGTTTGAATAATTTCAAAATTTTCGGCACTTTATAATAATAGGTTTACATTTATAAGTCATGTTTGTCTAATTGTAGGTGTTAAAAATGAGACACTGTCTTTCTTCTGTGATGGGTTAAATAGATTTGTCCAATTGAATACTTGATTATAACATCAGGCACACAATAGACTCAAGTCCTGATTTAAGTATGGTCTATAAGAGTTGGTGTATATAGAATGTACACTCTTACTAATAATATGGATAATATAAAATTTACAATTATAGAAATTGATGTTAAAATAAAATATTTAGATATAGAAATAGATGATAATAATATAATCACATTAAAACACTTCATTAAAGAAGATAAATTAAAGAAAATAATTTCTATGGATTTGCAACATGCATGGATACAAAAAATGGCAGTTATTAAA
Organism: Epiperipatus broadwayi; assembly: GCA_028023455.1. Lineage (NCBI taxonomy): Eukaryota > Metazoa > Onychophora > Udeonychophora > Euonychophora > Peripatidae > Epiperipatus > Epiperipatus broadwayi. Next base: position 129,188 of record JAQFVV010013171.1, read on the forward strand.
AATTTTAAAAACAAAAATGACACAGATAGGAAGATAGCTACTTTGCAAAAAGAAAAATTTATAATATACTAGTTATGGATTTAACCCTAGAAGCATTAGAAATATATTCTTTAATTATAAACAAAATAATTTGAGTAATAATAGTGAACCAGAAAATATAAAATGGGTGAAACTTTCATATGTTCCTAAAATTTATAATACATTATTAAAAAATAAAAATTATATAGATCAAAATATTAAAATAGGATGGTCAAACAGTAAAACTCTTGATATATTAGTAGGGAATTATAAAATAAAAGATGATATAAAATATAAAAAGGGTTTAGTATATAAAATTACTTGTGGGGTTTGCAGTATGGTTTATTATGGATATACAGCAAAACAATTAGAAGAAAGGGCTAAAGAACATAATAATGCTATTAATAGAAGAGATGACAGATCTGCATTATATGTTCACTACTTAAAATATGAACATAGAATAGATTGTGTTAAGAATATATGTCCATTAAATTATATTAAAGAAATTAATAGAAGGAAAATATATGAAACCAATTACATTAATTATAACAGAAATAATTGTATGAACATCAATTAATTTAACTAATAATTGGATAATGAAAAATGAATGGAGGGTTGCATAATATGTGTTGTTATAGAGATATTTAAGTGTAATTATAGGCTTGTGTTAATTTTATATAGAGCCAGTAGATGTCATTATGTATGCAGTATAGGTTATTTTTGTAATTAAGCCATATTGAAAAGGACAAAAATTTAAAATTTGCCGAAAAGAGCTTTTTCATGTTATTTTTTATGTTATTTTTATTTGTGATGATTATATGACTATATTACAGCTATTGTTATATATCATTTTGTTGTTAGTAAAGATATTTTATTATATCTATGATTTATTTTTAATGTATGCTCTAAAACTTAAGTGATTCACTTAAGTTTTTTAAACTCTTACCGGCAGAGAGTGCACAGAGATTTATAATATTTAAGAAATAGCACATTATCAGAGATTGATTTCAATTTGAATAATTAAAAAATAGCAAACATATAAACCTTTTTTACCTTTGTTCCAAATTATGAGGAATTTCAACTTATAGGCTAAAATATACATTCACTATAAATTATTTATAACTTAACTATTTTCTTTATCTGTCCCGAAGGCTTTTTAAAAATAATATTTTAGACTAGGGTGGCCTGTATGAAAGTTTCCTAGATTTGCTTTGGAATGTCAAGAGGTGAATCTCTTCTCAGGAGAACTCTGCAAACAAAAGAAAGTCAATAATAATAATCATCATTAAATAAGCAATAGCTATTTTTACATAACTCAAAAAATATTTCTTTCTATTTACTATAGCGTTTTGGTATCTAGAAACTCAAAATAATAACTTAACTGAAAAATTCCATTACATTTAATAATATGAAATTATAACAATAATTTTAAACCAATAAACATTACATGATCACCATTTCTTACACTTGCTCATAACTATTATTAAAACAGGCAAAACTATCTATACAGTAATGCCACTCAGTGCAAGCCAGAATAATCAATAGATGCCAGAAGGCTTGTGCATAAAATCCCTATCTAGTGCCTACTCATCCAATATCCCAAGTGCAGTGCTCTCAGATCCAAGACTCCTCACTGATGAACACCACAAACTAGAAACTAGCTGGGGATATTGGATGACTAGGCACTAGATAGGATTTTATGCACAACCTTCTGGCATCTATTGATTACTCTAGCTTGCACTGAGTGGCACTACTCTATGGAGAGTTTTGCCTGTTTTAATAACAATAATTTTACTGAAAATTTCCATCATATTTGAAATATAATGTTTAAATTTATAATATGTAACTCTGCAGTTTTTTCTATTACACAAGATTGATTCTATATTTCATATATATATATATGAATACACAGTACACATTTATTTTGCTTAATATACACAACACATTTTTGAATACCTAACAATATTATAGATTCATAATATTTTGTATTAATAAACGATAAAATTATGAGACAGACAACGGGAGAAAAGGCAAAAGAAAATTAAATTTTGATGGGAAAAGAGATGGAGATGGAAGTATGCAATTGGCAGGCAAACAAGGATTTATAGTGAATTGTTTAAATGTTATCTGCAATAAGTTGGTATTTGGTATCAAGCATTTAAAAATTGTTAAGGCTTATCAAAATATTTTAAATTATTTTGCAATATTAATAAATATCAACTTATAAGTAATATAGGGTATATAAGCACAGACTTTCACACCACCCACCTCTCTCCACTCTATCTAATAACACTGATACACATAAACACATATATGCTGAAAAGATAAATAATCACCAATATACGTATTTCATGCTTGCTGGTTTACACCCACCTCTCTCCACTCTATCTAATAACACTGATACACCTAAACACATATATGCTGAAAAGATAAATAATTACCAATATACGCATTTCATGCTAAACCAGCAAGAATGAAATACGTATATTGGTGATTATTTATCTTTTCAGCATATATGTGTTTAGGTGTATCAGTGTTATTAGATAGAGTGGAGAGAGGTGGGTGGTGTGAAAGTCTGTGCTCATATACCCTATATTACATATATATATAGCCACAGGTATATAACAAGCCTGTGTTTCAGTTATCAACTTATAAGAAATTTCGCCAAATGAGTAAGATGAATGGATTCAGAATTTAACAAACACGTATTCAAACGACATAGACGTTGGTATTTTAAAGGAAAAACTTACTTAGTACATTTTACAAAAAATGAAAATTTACATTTTCCTTTACTAATGCATAAAGTGATTCAAGAAGAATTAGTTTCTATGTTTCGTATAGTTTTAAAAATATATTTAACCAAACCTGTATAAATAACGCATCGGCAGAGCATATTTTAAATGTGCTTAAAAGAATTTAAAATTACATTATAAATTTTTTAGGCCAAGAAAAATTATGCAATATTATGCATAGAAAATGACATTACTAGTAGGGTTGATTATAATGAGCTGATTGATAATTTTGCAGTTTAAAAAGCACGGAAAATAAACATATAATAATTTATTAAAATTTTCATTGTAATTACGATTTTTATTGGGTAATTTGTGTTATGTTAATTTTTTGTTTTAATTTACAGCAAATTTGATTTGTTATACTAAATAGATATAGTTTATTATTTAATGCAATAAAAACAAACAAACAAACAAAAAAAGACATATGGCTTTCGAGCACCAGAAACAATCGCGGGATTTAATGCATGCAAGGCATTATTTATGGCGATAAAAGTACTTAAATATTAATTGAGTTCATTTATTACTTTTTCTTATGAATTCTAAGTTCTTTATAAATGTCATACATCAATGCTTAAGCTTGTGGTTAAGACCTGTAGAGGTCCCTACCTTCGCATTTTCAACCGCACATGCTTTAAGTTTATTGCCTTAATAAATATTACTTACGTAATCAATGTGCGTTAAATAAATTTATTATTAATTTCGTTTCACGAGAAATAGTATGCCGGAGATGTGTGATTTCCTACCTCTGAGGAAAAATTCAACACTATACATGGGGTTACCCAAATTCAAATTTTCCCAGACGCCATAAACCCATAAACGCCTCTGGATACCATCATAATAATGCAATACTTTTAAAAATGATTTTATATATTTTATGTGTAAAAAATATTTTATTTTTTAATAGTAGTTATAATGAACTCCTGATCTTTACTATTTCATTATAAGCCGTCATCCTGATATTTTTAAATACTGTATACGTTTTTTTTTTTTTGCTTCTCAACTAAACACTTAATCATATCTTTGCTCTTTACTGTAGATCAATTATTGTACTAAGTGATGAGTAATTGTATAATACTTTTAAATAAAATCAGTTTGCATTTATTTAATGAGTTTTCCTTTGCAAAAAAAAATTGTAGACATTTCCAGCAGTTGAAATTTCGAAAAAAAAAAATCTATTGTTGGTATTCTTTGATGGAAGAAGAAAAAGAAAGAAATAGAATTTTAAAAATTAATAGGAAAAGTAACAGTCTTTAAGTGCAATGAACTATACTTTCTCAATTATCAGTTACTGATAAATATTTTTTTTTAAAAATATATTATCAACTTCAGGTGGGTTTGTTATTATAGGTCAAATCTTTAAAACTCTTAAAATAGATTTGCTTAGCCTAAGAAATAGTTCTTATATATTTATTCTTTAGAATTGATTTATATAAGTAATTGATGCTATCTTATTAGTAGTTTATTTGATAATAATTAAATTACTGCTAATTAAATATAGTATATTCTATTTTATACTTTATTGAAAAGATTTTTTATATATACAAACAGATATATAACTATATATAGTCAAAATAAGAGTCATAGATCACACGACCCTATCTCTTAAGTTTGTAAGTTATAAACAGTGAGAATTGCCAATTCCTCTACAAGGTTTATGATAAATGCTTAGCCAGAGCCAGCACTTAAAATATCTCTGTCAGGAACCCCTCCCCAAACCCCTGACCATGGTTTCGTGCTTTGGCACTCCTCAGAGAGGTGTCAGGGTAGATTCAGACGCTAGATCTAAAAATACCAACTACTTTTTGTATATACATTCGAATAAATAGATCATTCATCACTAATATCAGATTTAGATTGATTTAGTTAGGGGAAACTAATTATAATGAAATGTAATATTCTAACAACAAAAAATTAGAATACTGACGTTTATTAAGATAATAATACTGTCATCGAAGATGCAGACATTTTATTGAGATCTAAATGCAAACATGGTGCTGTGACTAGATTAATAAAAAATGACATTGTGTGTTTGCGTTTAAATATGTATATGCTAAATTTTATAATAAAAAAAAGAAAAAAAAGTATACTTATTTTATTTAATTAAAGGAGAATTGATCCCAGACTTTTAAGTTCCCTAAAGTCATCCACTCTATTTAATATAACTGATACATATAATTACATACATGTGAAAAAACAACAACTCCAATATAAGTAATTCTTGCTAAACTAGCACTTGTCAATTCATCTGGACATCATCTCACACACATATGTATATATAATCAGTGCTTAGTTTATATTAAGATACCAAATCTACACACTTTAATGGACAGACTTCACAATCTTCTTCACTCCAACTTTTCAGCTTTCCATGTCACTGAAAATTTGATGATGGAATACTCAAAGCCCTTGAAGATGTCAATATTGTAGTCATACCCATGTTGACCGTAAGTCAATCTGAACCCTCATATGTAGGACCTTAATATGTCTTCTTAAATACACAGAAAAAGAAAAAGAGCTGTAGTTCGATAATGAGGCTTGTCCATGTTCCTTGTGTCCCTGGGTTGTTTCTACAATTCCAAATTAGCCTCTGCTCTTGCGATAAATTTCACTCTCATTTATAAGTTTTGAAATCAATCTAGAAAGCCTTAAAATTTCTATTTTTAGATTATCATCAGAAGATAATTAATGGTAAATAATTATTACCTTTTCTGTGCTATCCCAGAAAGCTTAAATTATCTGTTTTTTAAGATTATTTACTAGGTGATAAATGGTTTGGAGGTAACTGCTTTTTTCCTGCATTAGAAAAATCTGAACACTTATATAATATTGTAATTTATTTAAATTTAATAATGAAATACAAGTATAATGTATATACTTAAAACCTAAATGTAATTAAAGGGGATTTGAACCCAAAGTTTCAAACTCCCCACAGTCATCCACTCTAGCCAATATAACCGATCAACATGACCACATACATATGATCTCCAATATATGTATTTCATACTGAAGCAGCACTCATTAGTTGGTCTGGATCATCATCTCCTATATATATATAAGCAGTGCTTTGTTGATATTAAGATATCAAATCTATGCACTTAATGGATAGGCTTTAATTCTTTCCACTGTCCAACTTTTCATCCATCCATATCACAAAAAATCTGATGATGGAATGCTCAAAGCCCTTGATATAACCATATTATAGTCAATTCCATGTTGACATTAAGTCATTCTGAATATGTAATATTGAAATATAATTTATATACTTAACCTAAATGTAATTAAAGGGAATTTGAACCCAGACTTTGGGGAGCTAGAAAGTCTGGGTTCAAATCCCTTTAATTACATCTAGGTTAAGTATATACATGATACTTGTATTCCAATATTACATATTCAGCCTATATTCTTCTCATCCCTCTTCTGTGTATTTAAATGGACATATTAAGATCCTACATATGAGGAGTCAGATTGACTTAGAGTCAACATCGGTTTGACTATAATAATAGCGTTATCAAGAGCTTCGAGCATTGTATCAGACTTTTAGTGATATGGATGGCTGAAGAATTGGAGGGGAGAAGATTAAAGTTTGTCCTTTAAAGTGTGTAGATTTGCTATTTTAATATAAACTGAGTACTGATTATATATATGTGTGGGAGACATATGATCTGGACCAACTGTTGAGTGCTGGTTCAGCATGAAATGCATATCTTGGAGATCATTTGTCTTTTTCACATGTATGTGATCATGTACATTGGACGACTATGGGGATCTTGAAACTCTGGGTTCAAATCCCCTTTAATTACAATTAGGTTAAGTATATAAATTATACTTGTATTTCATTATTTCATTTAAATAACAATTATTATATAATTGTTGCAGACTTTCTAATGCAGGAAAAAAGCAGTTACCTCTAAACCATTTATCACCTAGTATCTTTAAAAAAGGTAATTTAAACTTTTGGGATAATGCAGAAATAGTAATAATTATTTAATATTAATTATCTCCTGGATGATAAATAAACATTTTAAGGATTTCTGCGATTGATTTCAAAATTTATGAATGATAGTTAAATTTATCGTAGGAGCAGAAGCTAATTTGAAAATGACAGGAACACAAGAACTTGGACAATCCTCACTACCCAACTACAGTTTGATTGAAGCTAAAATAAGGAACCTAGAGACTTGTTGCAGACTACCTCACTCTAAATTATAATTTAAAGAAAGCCTTTGGGTGAAACTGTTAGTGTAAGTAATATGTGCTAAACTGTAAATAAAATGTATATTTACTTTGTAAGTTTTCTGTTAATAATAATGTTAAATATTTATATTAAAAAGTCTTAAATTATTTTGCTCTAGTGGTCTCTTTATTTAATTAAGTGCATTTGATTGTATTCTTATTAAAGCCCATGAGTGAAATAATTTGTGGGTTTGGACACAGAGTATTAATTGTTAATTAGCAGACAGGGGAGTATTTGTTAAAATTGGAGTTAGAGACTAAGTTAAGTTAGCATGGTAACAACACAGTTTGAAATTGGGGAATTTGGATATTAATAACTCATCTGAGATAAGTACTTTATTGTAAATGATACTTACAAAAATTGTCATATTACTTCTTTTTAGTGGCTTAAAATTATTTGAAATACTAAATTGACTTTGTGAACCCACAAATTCTGAGAGTCTATAGTATGCAGAGTTACATAAACATTTGATTAATCATTTTAGCTCTGAACCCTGTAAACATATTGCTCATCTTCATTTGTGAGATAGGTGATAACTGAGGGGGAAATGTAGGGATTATGATGCTGCTTTAAGAGATGACAAAAAATTGCAATTACTGATATTATTTGGAAGAAGCCTTTGTTAGAACAGTTTTTGTGGAGGTATGGTGTATGAACAATCATGACAGAAATTAGTGGTCATTTCTGACCTGTCTTATGCAGATGCCATCAAAATAATAAGTACTGCTCATGTGTTATTTTAAGTCAGGTAAAAGAGTTTTACCAATTTAGCATGAAAGATCCCAAACAAATAACAATTTTAAAAGCAAATGACCTTAAACATCAACAAAAGATAAATTAAAATGCTACTGTTGTGGAAACCCAGGGCACATAGCTTATGATTGCCATTATAAAAATGTGAAGTGCAGAAAGTGTAGCAAAATAGATCACTTAGTTCAAATCTATCATACTAAAAATAACGTTGCAAATAAAAAAACTTCTGAGAATAAACTAAACAGCCTGAATGAAAGTATGAAACAAATAAGGCTATCATGAATAATTTCCAGAAAATAATTGTTGACTGTGTGAACAAACAACAAATTTTTAGCAATGAGAATACATAGCGGACCTAGAATATCTCTCATATCCCAGAAGGAATGGACTATAAGAGGTGTGCCCAATCTTTTACAACCTAAGGGATTCTTTTCATTTTCCAAATAAATGGTGATTGACTAAATGGGGGGGGGGGGATGAATCAATTTATAAATGAAATAAACAAATGTTAAAATTTTAAACAAATGTATTTAATGTAATGATTGACATTGAATATTATTAGCTATTTTTGAGTAATTTGGTTTGTAATTATAAACAGCCAAGTATAAACAGTCATTAAAGTGATTCTCAGTCATATGAGTATGATATTTAGATTATTTATATGTAATTCATATGATATTGAGAGAAAAGTTTAAAATTCTTAGTAATTTATATGAGAAAATGACAATTTGCAGAAATATGTGGTTACAAGACATGAAGTTTAAGATATGCATCTTTCAATAGCAGATAATTTCCAATGGGTAATGTACTTTCATATATCAAATTGATCATCCAATTTCAATCTAATCTCATTTTGTAGTTTAATTAATTGCATTTTCATGCTACTTACATCCACATTAAATAATCATGTGATTAGAACAGCTTGATTTTCTATATTTATTTTAGATAATAATGACATGAAAAATGAAGTGATTTTTCAAAGTCTTGAAATCTTTTGTTGAAATTGCAGAATGTCTTGCATTGGTGGTCGAGAGGTCAGCGTGACTGCCTTGCACTTGCGGGCAGTTGCCCGGGTTGCGGGTTCGCGTCCCGGACGATGGTATGACACTTAAAAAATATATATATTTTTTTAAATTCTTGGTAATCACAAGTTTCTATATTTGATCCAATTTCTTCTCTTAAATTTGTGAAATGTTTCAAATCTTTTTTATTAATTTGAGAAATCCACATTTCCAAGTTTCATTTTAAATGTATCAATGGAGGCAATCATAACAGTAATTGTTTTGTTTTGTCCTTGCAAGTCTACATTTAATTTAATTGTAAGATCCATTAAAAATGCTAGCTTTTTCTGGCACACCTTCTTGTGAAGTAGTGAAGTAAAGCAGCACAAGAATCTTTTCTTTCATCCAGAAAATCTTTTATATGTGGCAACAGCTTATGTAATCTTTCTAAAACATTGGCTTTGATCAACCAACTGATGGAATTATGGAGAACTAAGTCAACATAATCTGCACCAATGTTAAATATATTAATATCTCTAGATAAATGATAATCCTTACATTTATTTTGTGTAAAAAAATTAATTCTCACATTTAAAATAAGTGAAATAATTATTATCTAGTAAATCTTTTTAAGAAGATGAACAAATAATGTTTAAATACTAAATTTGTACATGTATTATAACAATAGCATTATAAGAGCTAGTACTTAGAGTAATATGATTGAGACATAAGAGAAAAGGCATGGAAATTGAAGTAGTAAAAATCATGCATTAAATAAGAAAAAAAGTAAAATATTATGTGGAAAAGACACATTAAATAAATATTATTGAAAACTCAGTGTAATGATTCAAATCATGAAATATGATATTTTTAAATGAAAACTATATAAGTAACAGGTATATAGTATTTTTAAAAAAGAGTGCACATACATGAAAAACTACCTATACTCACAAATTTATAAATAAATGTCTTATTATTTTAAAAAAATTGAAATCGAATTGGCTTCAACAAATAAGATAAGTGAGAAGTGATTTAAAGATTATAAAGCATTAATGAAGATAATTAGTATTTATTGTGATAAAAAATGAAAAAGGGAAATCTAACCAGAATTTTAAATGCTTTTATTGATTTTGGAAAATCAGCTTGTTAACTTTTGATTTTTTTCAACTTATAATGAAATTTTAAAATTGAGGTTTCATATAAATAAATTCAATAGAATTGCACCCTTAGGGACCTCGACGGCCATTTTGAATGTCAAAAAAAATTACAGGACATATAATTTTAAATGAAATTTCTAATTTATTACAATAAATATAAATATACATTTTTAGAAAGTGCAAATATAAAAGAATGTAATAAAGCTGATAAAATAGTCATTACCAAAAAAAATAATTAAAAAAGGAGATTTTTTACATTTTTAAACATATTTATTTTTACATTGGTTCATAAATTCTCAATTTTGAAAGGTATAACTTAAAATTACAATTTCATAGACAGCTTCATCACATGCATCTCAAAATTCTGGAAAAAATGATATATAATATGTCTTACTTGAGATAATTTTTCTATGCAAAAATTACAAAAACAGTACGATTGCCTAAGTTCCATTTTTACTAGCCGCCCTACATGTTCTACTTTTATAACAGAGTATATGCTAGAAATGTTTGTTTGTCCTTGCATGCAGGTATCTGTTAGAAATATGTTTGGTTTTTAGTGGGGAAAAAAATAACAGAAATAATTTACAAGATGTTGAGGACTTTAGTAAATTATATAGTAATGTATAGTATAGTATAATATTATTATATATTACTTTTATTATATTATATTAGTGAAAAATGGTGTGTAACCTAAAATGTGTATTCTTTTCAACTAAATAAAATGTACTCAAAAAATAAATATCAAGCAAAAATTTCTCCAAGATAAAATGAACAAGAAAAATCAATAAATGTGAAAATAAACAAATTTATTATGAGTACTGATTATATATGTGTGTGGGAGATGAAATATGAGAGTGGATGTCTCAGTATATGATGAGTGTGGATGTGCATGTTTTTATATTATTCAAATGTAATTCTATCGTATATATATATATATATTGTTTTCTATATGTATATATCAAATTCTATTGTATATATATTCTTTTTTGCATTATATATATATATAATTCTATTGTATATATATTGTTTTGCATGTGTATATATATAATAAAGAGTTATAAACTAGGTGAGAAAAATAATTCAAAAAATGTTTTTATATTATTTCACCTGTATTATATCACATATATATATATATAAAAGTAATAAAAAGTAGGTCATAAAACAAATTGAGGTAAAAGATTCTACATTTCAAATGTGCTTTTTATCTAAAAGTTTATTGATTTTATAAAAAGAGAGTTCTAAAACTAGATCAGAAAAATATTAAAATAAACATTTTTATATTATTTCACCTGTATTATATCATATATATATATTACTTTTAATTATATTTAATTATAGAAAACAATAATTAATAATGATAAAAATAATAATAAAATGAATACTCACAGAATCCTGTCTAAATGTTAGCATCAGTTTCAAATTTGAATCCAATTATGAAGGCATCAAAAGTCATTATTAATAAAAATAATTCGAACAGTAATCCTTATACGTTTTTGATATAATCTTTTTTTTATTTTTAAGCTTTTAACTTTTTTTTACAAAAAAATTTGTTTCTACTAAGAGGGCTTATAAAAGCCCTTACATAAATGAACATAATTATTACACAGTGAAATCATATTTACGGTCATTAAATCTAAAAAACAAAAGAAAAATAAAAAAATTAAAAATTGTATTTTACAAAAACTTTCATAAAAAAAAAAATTTTATCGTAAAAATAAAAGTTATAGCTCATTTTAACTGTAATAAGATGGCGGATCGAATGATATGAGAATTGTAAGTGTACTACTTCCCAATTCTGTGCAAACTCAGTTGAAAGTCTAAATTTTTGTTCAGGGGCTCGCAGGGGCGCTTTGGGTTCAAAGGGTTAAGTAGATCATGTAATTTGATAGATATGGGATAGAGGGTGGGAAAATATTAAAAATATCCAATAATTTCACATATGCCAGTTATAAATTCTTTTTACATTTTCATTTGTTTTAAATTAGATTTGCAAGAGGGTGATAAGATTTTTTTTTCTTTTACATGTTAAAATCGATATTTCACAAACTTAAGTTCAATATAACTTTTTGAACATTTGTTTAAAATGCCTATGAAAATAATAAGAAACATTAATTTTTTAAATAGTTAATTAATTTCTTAGATAGAAAGAATGGGAGGGGGGATTTTTTAAATAATGCTGCTACTGATTTTTTATTTACTACAATTTACGTAATAAGAAAATAAAAATTTTCCTATATATGAAGTTTCACTCACATAGTGCATATATATCACTAGATATTTCTGCAGTAAGTTAATATGTATACTCTTTATATATATCATATTTAGTAAGTGTATATATATATATATGTATAAGAAATCAGTAAGTATAATATATATATAATAGGACTTATTATTAAGCATTAAAAATGTAACATACAATTGTAAATATTTTATTATTAAACAAAACAACTGCAATTATTTTTGTTAATAAAAAATGTAAAAAAAAATTTTGTTTGAGAGATTATGATTTAAACATAATGAATGGACTTTTAAAACAAAGAATTTTTTAACAAGAAGTAAAATTATATGTATTAAGTGGAGTTCATTTACAATATAGTTTTGGTAAGCATTTTGTTTAAAAAATAAAAAATTTCCAATCAAAGTAAAAATGTTAACCACTTTTCACTTATAATTATATTTCATATTTCTTTAACATATATTATTATGTACACATACTAAATATGATGTATACATATGGGTTATATATTTTAACTTATAGCAGAACTATCTAGTGAGAAATATATATATATTATAACTGCCCAGTAAATTTAAAGTACAATATAGTTTTACATATTCATTTGCTGTCCCAATACTAAAAACTTAAAAAAAAAAGTAATTTTGTTTTATCTCTAATATTAATAGTAAGCAAATCAAAAGTAAAATTGCTGTTTATACAATTAACAAGTATTTCAAATACTGGTTATGTATTAAATATCATTGAAGTTAACTTATACATTCAAAATTTGATATACAGAGATGAATTATTTATTTGTAAAATAATAATTTTTTATTTTAATAATTAATAATTGCATTTTACATGCATATTCTCAAGGTTACAGTCTCGGTAAATATTATTTAATAATTAATTTATATAAGAGTTGTTTGATATTTAAACTTCAATTTATATAAATTAAAAATGTTGTTCAAGATTAAGAAGAGAAAATTTAATTTATCAAATCATTATTTTCAATCATTAGCATTTCATTGCAAATTGAAGGTCTCTCCAAATTTGACCCAGTTTCTCTGATTTATATGCTTTCTTTACATAATCGAACAAACTTTGTTATTTCAGTTATCCATGTCACGTGATCTTTTTCTAAAATTGTTACAGTGTTGAGATCCACTTTAAGTCTTCAACTATATATCTTTTATTATTTCTTCATATGTTCAGTCTAGCTTCATTTCAGTATCTTAATTCTGTTAGTTCTCTTACCCAAGTATTTTCCTTTTGAGTATTTCTTGTTATAACATACATCTGTTCATAATTCATTACATGGTCAGAAGTCTGTGAATTTTTCTTCTGTTAAATGTTCAAGTCTCTAATCCATAAGTAATGATTAATAAAACACATTTATTAAAGATCTAAACATATTTCTGTTTAATATTAAGTTATTTCTAGCAAAAACACCTCATCTAAATTTAATTTCTTGATTAATTTTATCTATTATATTTCCACCTGTGTTAATGATATGACAAAGCCATTTGTAGTTGTTAACTTCTAATTTATAATTTTCAATCTTTATTACATTTATCTGAGAAATCCAATGAACATTATTTTAATCTTTTTAGTCTTTCTCTTTACTCCTATTTTTTTACTTTTATTTGGTAATTATTGCAAGATTTCTGGATACTCTGAATCACAAATAATCTCCATATATTTTTATTTTGTTATTTACCATTTTTTTCTACAAAACCCTTTTTATAATACTGGTGTAAAATGTTTTGGAGATATGAAATCAACCTAACATACATCTTCTCAATACGGACCTTCTTAGTATCCCCATGTAACATATCATTGCTGTTGCATTCATCAGTATATGATGTTATTCTGCTTCTATATTTTTATAGTCCAAAGCTTTGATCACTGTAGGCATATATTTATATAATCAAATGCTCTTTCATAATTTATAAATCCAAAGCACAATGGCAACTCATATTCAATGTTTTTTTCTATTCTTCTATCACTACTTCTCTTTACTAAAACAATTATCTTGCTCTTTTGGTTGGCTTGAATTCATCATTTACTATAGATGAATTGTAATTATCTTGGTAAAGATTTTGTATAGAACTGATAGAAGAAAGATAATTTCTTTTTTATTACTATGTTAAATGTCAGTGTACTAGATTCTTCCAATAAATTTATCATTTAGACATATGGTATGTAACTTTATCAAAAAAAAAATCTGTTTTTTAATCTCCTTCTTTTAAAATATGACACCATCATTTTCTGGAACATTTCTGTTCACATATTTAATTGCATGTCTCACCTTTTTATTTAAAATTTCTTGGGAATTTTGAAGACATAATAAATGTAGTAGTTATTTTATTTACAATTAAATCAATAAACATCACATGATCACCACTATGTTACTGTATAATTCTTAGTGGAATTTTTTTTACTTTTCATAATATTATCCCTCTTTTTAGTAATAGTTTCAATTTTTTTTTATGTTTAAATAACTTTTTTTAAATGATAAGATCTCTTATATTCTTGAAACTTTTCTTTTCTTTTATAATTTCCCTTGCCAATTCACAATTATATTTTTTATATCATTATTTACTCATTTTAGCATCATTTATATAAAATTTCAAATATTTAATTCATTTTAATGGATTATTTTAAATATATTCATATTCCCTTTTTTCTTCATATATTAAAAAAAAAAATCAAGCCAGATGTCACATGACCTGATTTAATAAGCTTGTATTTAATATTTACTAAGGCTATAAACCTCAAATCATGTGCACTTGAAAATGCGAAGATAGAGACCTCTACAGGTCTTAACCACAAGCTTATGCCTTGGAAGCTTGTATTTACAAATGTTATATATAGAGCTTGCAAAATAAGCTCTTAACAAGCTTTGCTTCATATATTTAAGCTGTCTCCGTTAAATATTTACTGGTAAATTGCTATGTTTTTGTACTAGCTATCTTTATTGCAATTCTTAATAGAGAATCACTTATTGATCACAGTCAAAATTGAACCATCTTCAAGTCTGTCAATAATTTAAAACAGTTTGAAAGTTCTAATTTAAATTAAGTGGAGTGTTTCTGAAGTTTGGGAATGTTAATTGGTCTCTTTAATAATTCCTGCCTCTCATGTTATGAAAGAAATTCAACCCACAAAAATAAAAATCAGCCAAATTATGAATATAGAAGAATAGTTGTGAAAACAGTAAAACATTGGGGGGGGGGGGACATTCCAAATTAATACATTTAATCTAGCAAACAAGGAAATTATTTTGAATATTAACAAAAGTATGTTTCTCAAAATTGTATGTGGTAAAAGTGAAAATAAAAGAAATAATATCAGAATGGTTCTACTGAAATAATGAGAATAGATAAAAACTTAAATTATATGATAATTAACTAAAGTATTTAATTAGCAATAGATAAATTAATTTATAAATTTTTCATCATTAGTATTGTTTTTTACCCCTTGTAATATTTTATAATATTTTCATATGTACAATATTATTTTATAAAATACAGAATAGTGTGAATTTATATTTCCAGAAGATATCTCATAAACTATTTGTATAAATAAGGTTAAACCCAGCCAGAAATATATGAAAGTTGGCACTATGTAAGAGGTACTTAGTGTTCTGAGATTAATTCCTCTCATATAAGGATGATTTGATGTATTTGCATGTGAACAGAATGTGATTTTAAATAATTCAATTTTTTTTTATCATTTTTATAATCAGTTATTTCAGTTAATTATTTTAAAATTAGATGGCATTAATTATGTCTATTCTTTATTCAATTCCCAGTTGTGGCAGATCATCTAATGTATAGAACAATGTTCAAAGTGCTTCCAAATTGTGCTGGACTGCAATTACTTTATGAGGATAGAACAAATATTTATGATGTAATAAAGGTAAACAAATCACTTCTTCAAATCCAGGAATTAGCCCCAGGAGATATAGAAGCATTCTTATCCTCAAAACAAATAAAGCAGATTTGTCATAGCTAATATTATTATTCTGAAAGTCTAAATAAATAATTGAGTGATTATTGTTAGAGAAATAACAGTATTACTTTATCAGTATACCAACGTGTATCTGAATGCAATAAATACTATTATTTGGATCTGCTAATCATCATCCTTGAGAAATGATGACTGTTGTTAATGTTTGGGCAAGTGATATATAAATGATATCATTGTGTGAGCTCAAACTAAGTTCAGGATCTGTCTGGTACAATATATATATATGAAAAAGAAAAACAAGTTTTATATACGTAAAAACCTGCTATCGCTTGTATTAATGATCAATAGATGGAGCTTTACCAAGACCTCCAAACAAGCGTATTCTGTTTACATAAACGTCAGAGTCAATACATATATATGTAACTGTATATATGCACATATATATAAATTACAAACAAAATTCAAGTTTAAAAGGTTTAATACATTTTATAAATAAAAATTAAATATCTATTATAAATGCATAGATAAATGTATACAGTATAATTCATTAAAAAGTCAAAATGTGTTAAAACAAACTATTTTCTAAAGTTTGTAAAAAGAAAAAGGTAATAGATTCTAAATTTTAGCTAAAAGTATTTTAAAAGCAGGATGTGTTTTCTTGTAACAATAAAAAAGAAAGTGGGGAAATGACAGTCTAGAAAAAGAAATTAAAATGCTTGTAAACAGATTAGTAAAGTAAGTTTAAGGAGATAAATAATTAAAATAATTTAATTAAAAAGGCTGTTATTTCCAATCAAAAATAAGAGCTTGCAAATAGGGTATTGGACAAATAAACTCGGATCTCATCGAAAGTAAGGGAGTTAGTTATCTATAGCAAATAAATCAGAATATCTAAACTCCAAGAGATGACCTGAATTTTACTGATAAGATAGCTAAAAGTCATATAAATAGTGCTGGAAATTATGTTTAAATAAGATCTTCTATCTTTCCATCATTATTTTGCAATTGTTATTCTATTTTGATCCTGCCAGTGATTATCATTATACTATTATTATTATTCTGCTTTAATTCTTATCAGGTATTTCCAAAACGTCTATCATGCATGAGTAGAGAAGCCATTATCTGCTTCACTCTGATAATCTGGTAGACAGCAGGCTGAAAACCCACCGATAAGTCCCGAGAAAGAAGCCATCAATTACAAAAGAAACTAACTGAAAATGCATTGACTATGTATCCACCTGATATGAATAAAAATATGATGTCCAATGCCCCCAGAAGAACCAGCTTTTAAACCAATATGAAATCACTTTTGAAGTATTCTAATAAAATCTGAATGTCAATTAAACATTTAGCCAGCATAGCTATTGTAAAGAATCATCTTTGCAAATAGCTAAAGATTGAACATGCAACTAAAGAATAAGTATAAAATTTAAACCTTAAAACATCACTTGATCACTATCTTCCATGCTTGCTCATAACTGTTGTTACAATAGGCAAAACTCTCTCCATTCAGTAGTGCCACTCTAAGCAAGACAGAGTAATCAATGGATGCCAGAAGGCTTGTGCATAAAATCCCTATCTAGTGCCTCCTCATCCAATATCCTCAAACTAGTTTCTGGCTTATGGCCTTCATCAGTGACGAGCCTTGGATATGAGAGCACTGCACCTAGATCTTAGGATCTAATGTAACCCTCCAGCAGCCACCTTTTAACTCTACATAACTACTAAACTATGAGAATAAAACTGAAAATACACAGATATTTTCAATCTAAACTCAATAGCTCAAAGAGTCACTGATGAAGGCCATAAGGCAGAAACTAGTTTGGGGATATTGGATGAGTGGGCACTAGATAGGGATTTTAAGCACAAGCCTTCTGGCATCCATTGATTATTCTGTCTTTCTTAGAGTGGCACTACTGTATGGAGAGAGTTTTGCCTATTACAACAACAGTTATGAGCAGGCATGGAAGATAGTGATCATGTGATGTTTTAAGGTTTAATACCAATCCTGCCTTATAGAAAGGTGGTGGCAATGGTTGTAAAAGAGCCAATAACACCAAAATGTATGGGTGCTGAACTGAGTTCAGACCCATATGACTATTTGGGCTATTGAAAATATCTGTGTGTTTTAAATTTTATTCTCATAGTTTAGTAGTTATGTAGAGTTAAAAGGTGGCTTCTTGAGGGTTGCATTAGATCCTAAGATCTAGGTGCAGTGCTTTCAGATCCAAGGCTCCTCACTGACAAAGGCCATAAGCCAGAAACTAGTTTGGGGATATTGGATGAGTAGGCACTACGTAGGGATTTTATGCACAAGCCTTCTGGCATCCATTGATCACTCTGTCTTGCTTAGAATAGCACTACTGTATGGAGAGAGTTTTGCCTATTATATAACTTTTAAACTAATACTTAATTAATTATTATCTCCAATCTAATGAAATATGTTAATGAATAATGATTTTTAGTCTGTTTACAAGTAGGTATAGCAAGAGATAGTTATTTGATTTCTTTATCACACCACTATTTGGTCTGTGATAAGCATATAAAAATTAATCCTCAAAAGACAATTACTTAGAATCATGATCTTTTGTCATGCTACTAAATGTTGGTATGTCAATCAGTTCCACTTTATTTAATAATAATGTTAACTCAGTGAACCTATAAATTATGAGAGGAGGGCAATCATGCTGCATGGACAAGCTAAATTAAGATTATGTTAAATAAACATCAATCTGAAATTGTATTTTTATATTGGACTATTTCCATTATCTAATATGCATGTTGAATGACTTTAGAAGAATTTAATTTTTATTTAAATATTTCAAATACATTCAACTGTTAGTAATATCACAGCAAACAGGTTAGTATATGTACCAACTGTTAGTAATATCACAACAAACAAGTTAGTATATTCATCAACTGTTAATAATATCACAGCAAAAAGGTAAGTATATGCACTAACTGTTAGTAATGTCACAGCAAATCGGTTAGTATATGCAGTTTAGTGTTTGTTATGACATTACTAATTATTAGTGCATATACTAACCTGTTTGCTGTGATATTACTAACAGTTGGTGCATAAACTAACCTGTTTGCTATGATATTACTAACAGTTGAATGTATTTGGAATATTTAAATAAAAATTAAATTCTTCTAAAGACATTCAACACATGTATTAGATGATGGAAATAGTCCAATATAAAAATACAACTAGAACACCATCATCACAAACCTTCAGGAAAACACATCTGTCTGAAATAACTGTTTTTGAGGTAGTATTATTGATAAAATGGGAAGTTGTCAATCCATCAATTCAGGTTATGCTTGTTGCATATGAAATTTATTCTTACGTAATGCATTTAGTATTCCATGACTGTAATATCATTTGCAACTTCTGATCACTTACAATCATTACCTTATTTAAACAGTGTAGTGTGGTAGATAATCAATGCTTGCCACATACCATCTAGTTTTTTTATATGTCATAGTTATACATATGTGACTGCCTGTCATTGTATGCTATACATGCAGTAGACAGTTAATGTGTGATAGATAATCAATGCTTGCTACATACCATCTAGTTTTTTATACATGCCATAGCTATACATATGTGACTGCCTGTCATTGTATGCTATACATGCAGTAGACATTAATTCCTACCACAGGCATACAATTATCATATGTATTTGCTTTTATATAGATACCATTGTAGTACAGATGCAATTTCCTGCTTTTTACAATTATTTTATTTATTGCTTGCTAATATCATAGCCTGAAATTGATTGCAGTAATTAATTAATAAGTTCATGTTTAGTTTATAAGCTTGTAATATCATCATTAAAGAAAATCAGTTAGTTTATGCACAGTGCATATGATAGTTGAGAACAATTAGGTCTCTATGCAATAGATTGAAATTCATTCAAATAATTAATAACTGGAACACACAGGCTTATTATATACCAGTGTCTATATATGTAATATATAGGATATATGAGCACAGACTTTCACATGCCCCACCACTCTCCACACTATCTCATAACACTGATACACTTGAACACATATATGTTGAAAAGATAAATAATCACCAATATATGCATTTCCTGCTAAAACAGCAATCATCAGTTGGTCCAGAATACCATCTCTACACATATATGCAATAAGTGCTCAGATATATATTAAGATAGCCAAACCTCATACTTTAATAGACAGGCTTCAATCTACTCCACTCCAACTCTTCAATTGTCTGTCAAATTGAAAATCTGATGATGGAATACTCAAGGGCCACCCTGAGGCTGAGATTCTTGTCACACCCATGTTGATGGATAGTTGAAGAGTTGAAGTGTGGAGTATATTAAAGCCTATCCATTAAAGTATGAGGTTTGGCTATCTTAATATATATATATCTGAGCACTTATAGCATATATGTGTAGAGATGGTAATCTGGACCAACTGATGATTGCTGGTTTAGCATGAAATACGTATATTGATGATTATTTATCTTTTTAACATATATGTGTTCAAGTGTATCAGTGTTATGAGATAGTGTGGAGAGTGGTGGGTCATGTGAAAGTCTGTGCTCATATATCCTATATATTACATATATAGACACAGGTATATAATAAGCCTGTGTTTTCAGTCATCATTTCCTGGAGCCTTTCCTTTCTTCATACACTTAATTGCATGTCTCACTTCTTCATTTAAAATTCTGGGCAATTCGGAAGATGTAATAGATATAGGAGGTACTTGTTCTTTATTACTATATAATTCTTGATAAAAATCTTCTACCAATTTCATGATGTCATCTCTCTTTTTAGTAATAATTCCATCTTTTTTTTTTATTGCAGATAGAAATTTACTACCAATACCAAAATTTTGTTTAACATTTTTGAGACTTTTATTTTCTTCTACAGCTTTCCTTGCTATTTCACAGTTATACTTTCTTATATCATTTTCAACTCTTTTCCGTACCATTTTACAAAATTCGAGATATTCAATTCTTTTTAATACATCATTTTTGTATATCTTCATATTCCTTCTTTTCTTCATAAATTCTTTAGTCTCAGTAGAAATTTTATTAGTCAATTGCTGCTTTTTTCTACCAGCTATGTTTGTTGCAGTTTTTAAAAGTGTATCAGTTATTTTCATATTAATTTCATTCAAATCTGAATCATGTTCAAAATCTCCTAACACTTGAAACCTATTTGTAAGTTCTAATTTAAATTCATTAGAATGTTTCGGAGATTAGGAATATCAACTGTAAATATTGTTTTTCTTAATAATTTTTGTCTCTCTAGTTTTACATTAACACGTAACTTACACCTTACTAATCGATGATCACTTCCTGTGTTAAATTTATTAAGAACATTACAATCTTGAAATACGTATTTTCTGTTAGTCAAAATATAATCCAATTCTGCTGTACCTTCATTTGGATGCTTCCATGTCCATTTCCTTTTAACATTTTTCTCAAAAAATGAATTTATAATATAAAGTTTTTCTTTTTCTGCAAACTCCACAAGTCTATGTCCTCTCTCATTTCTATTACCATAACCAAAATTACCTACAGCAATTTCATCTTTCATTTGTCTACCAATTCTAGCATTAAAGTCTCCCATAACAATTTTAAAATGTTGTTTACTCTGATCAAAAGCCTTTTATACATCCATATAAAAATCTTCTACTACTTCATCACTATGAGAACTTGTTGGGGCATAAATCTGAATTATCTGCATTTGGTATCTGCTATTAAGTTGTATAACTAATCTTGCCTGTCCGATACACCATCAATCTCCACAATATTGTTCTTCCACTTTTTATTTATAATGAATCCTACTCCACTTGTATTTCCAATATGTGTGCCTTTATAATAGAGTATATGTCCACTTTTTAAATCAATTATGAAGTAGTAGAAGATTTTTTTTGTGTGTGTTGTATATATGTAAATAAATAGTGTTGTCACATTATTTTTGGCAGTTTGTCATCTCTATTTGCAATCAATAACTTACATAAATAGTTAATAGTCTCTTGTTTTTTTCCCTGACCTTAGTGGGTTAAAAAAGAAAAAGTTATTCTGTGATGTCAGAATGTGGAATACATATGTAGATTGCCCTCGGGTAATTTGCATGTGAGTTGTATAATTCTGCCACTTACAGTATATATTATAATCTGGTGCAGCAACATGACTTGAATATACAAAATACCTGAGATATATAGTATATTTTTGTAAGATAGTTGTATTATCGATGAATCAACCACTTGTTCCCAAGAGACGTGTAGATTTTAATAATGAAAAAAAAGTTTAAATACAGTAAGTTCGTTTTGGTTTTATTAACATAAATTTGACAGGTATAGAAGAGGGAGAAATTTTTGAAGTAGTTTGTTTTAAAATAATAAAAATAAAATGTTGTAGATTACAAAAGTATATTTAGAAAATAGAAAACAATTTATTTTTGGCAAGTTATTGCCAATAATGAGAATAATCTATATAAGCATATACGGCGCATAAGAAGATAATTTTCGTGTTATAAATTGGTTTCGTCTATGAGAAAATAAACATATTCAGTATTATATATACAGTATAAAGGTTTTGTAAAAGTGACATTAGAAAGTTTAAAATTTGGTCATAAATATAACAGCAAAGCAAGGATTTGGTATGTGTTCAGCTAAAGTAAGACAGAGTGGGATAGATATTTAATAAGAATAAAGAATTAATAGTTGATAAAATTTTATAGAGTACAATTTTAGCAAAGTTTACAAAACAGAGAAGTGTGTAGACAGTTGTGATTTGATAACGGAGGGGGAAGAGAGCCCTGTTTCATTTTTACAATGTGAAATAGTTGAAAAGGTAAAAAAAAAAAAGCCTACAGAAATGCATATATTGATGAGGATGATATTAGAAATGAAAGAGAGTTGACTTCAGATGAGAAGGTAAGAAAAATATGAATGAATCAAATGATGGAAGTAATGAGGAAATAGATGAGGGATAAAGCAGATCAGACACAGAGGTCAATAGAGGCCATGGAGAAAAGACTAATAAAGATATTGAAGAAGTGGAGCAAGAGGTAAAAGAAGAGAAAGAGAATGATAATGAGGTAGAAAAGAGGGTTGATTAGAGAGTGTTGTTAATGAACTTAAAGAACTGTTAGCTAAATTAAAAAAGAATAAGAGATTGATAGAATAGAAATTCCAAAAATTGACCTGGTTGTGAGAAGAGAGAGAGAATAAAAACTGAAGGTATGCTTATAGATAGCCAAAAAGAGAGTGTTAGAGTAGACAGAGTGGAAGAAGTAATACATATAAATAAGAAATTGTTGAATTGATTAAAAGTGTTAAATGAGGATGTATGGATTATGGAGGAAAGATTCCACAATGAGATAAAGAGCAAAATAGTGAAATAGAAAAGAAGTTGTATTACATACAGAAACAGGAGATAAAGAAAAATAGAAATAAAAAGAGAGATGGAGCAAAACTCTACAGAGGTAAAAATAGTCCTGGATCAGAAATAAAAGATAATTGTGAAAGAACTCTTTAAAAGGCTTCATATTACCAAAGAAGATAAGGGCCAGAGCAATTTAAGAAAATGTCACCAAATTGGAGGGGAGAAATGAGTGAAAAAGTACCAGATAAGATAGATTAGTTGAGGAAATACAAGATTCAAATAGTACACAATCAGAAATATAAAAAGGTAAAAGAATCAGAAGCTCTTGATTGAAAATTTTATGTATTATGTATTTTTGTATAACTAATTTTCAGGTGTACTATAATTCTATTAACCAAATAAAATCAATATTTTATTTATTTATTTTTTTTTTGGCAAACTTTGGAGATATGGAGCTACATATGTGCACACACATATACTTCGTGTTAAAAATAAAATTTAAATTTAAAACTTTTAATAATTTTTTATAAATAAAAGTTAAATATCTATTATAAATGTACAGATAAAGGTATATAGTATAATTATAAAGTTAAAATGCATTAAAAACAAACTATTTTCTCAAGTTTGTAAAAACAAAATGGTAATAGATTCTAAATTTTAATTAAAAGTATTTTAAAAACAAAAGGTGTTTTCTTGTAACAATAAAAAAAGAAAGTGGAAATGACAGTCTAGAAAATGTAATTAAAATGCTTGTAAACAGATTACTAGATTAAATTTAAGGAGATAAATAATTAAAATAATTTAATTAAAAAAGCTGTTATTTCCATTCTAAAATAAGAGTTTGCAAATAGAGTATTGGACATCTCATAGAAAGTAAGGGAATTATCTATAGACAATAAATTAGAGGATCCAAACTCTAAGAGATGTTCCAAATTTTACTGATAAGGTAGCTAAAAATCATATATATATTGCTGAAAATTACATTTAAGGGGAATCTTTCTGTCATTATTCTGCAATTATTATTCTATCTTGATCCTGCTAGTGGTTATTATTCTACCAGTGATCATCATTCTACCATTATCCTTCTTCTTTAATTAATTATCTGATAATTCCAGCAAGTCTACTATGCATGAGTAGAGAAGTTGTTATGTGCTTCACCCTGTCAAGCTGACAGAGGGTAGGTTTACAATTGATGAATCCTGAAGATGTTAACAACAGAAGAAATCATCTGAATATGCATCCATTATGTAAAAACCTAATACGAGTAATGTCCAGTGCTCCCAGAATTAAGCCAAGATGAAATTACTGTCAAAGCATTCTAATAAAGTCTGAATATCAATTAAACATTTATCCACCATAGCTAAGAATCAACTCCACAAGTATCTAAAGACTGAATGTGAAAGTGAAATGATAAATATAACTTATAAACTAATACCCAGTTAATTATTATCTCCAATCTAATGAAATATATTAATGAAGAATGGTTTATTTTTAGTCTGTTTACAAGCAGGTATGGCAAGAGATGGTAGTTTTGTCTCTTTATCATGCCAGTATTTAGTTAGTGATAAGCATATAAAAATTAATCTACAAAGGCAATTAGCTTATAATCATAATCTTTTGTCATGCTACTAAATGTTGGTATGTCAATCAGTTATTTCCATTTTATTTATTTAATAATAATGTTAACTCAGTAAATCTATAAACTATGAGTAGAGGGCAATAATGTTGCATAGACAAGCTAGATGAAGGTTATATTAAATAAACATCAGTTTGAGCTAACTATTTTTATAATTTGAGATAGTGTTATTGATAAAATGGCAAGATGTCAATCCATCAGTTCAGGTTATGCTTGTTGCATCTGAAATTTATTCTTATGTAATGCATTAGTATTAATACTTGTAACATCATTTGCAATTGCTGATCACTTACAATCATCATCTTATTTAAACAGTGATGCATGGTAGATAAGCAATTCCTGCCACATGCCATCTAATTTTCTTCATACATGCTGTAATAATATGTAGGTGACTGCCACTTGCTGTATGGTAGGGGTCCCCAATCTTTTTGCACTTAAGAGCACATTCTATAATACTGGCCAGGTGGCGGGCACCATTTATTTTTTTAACCAGGTGGTGGGCACCTTTATTTTTTCAATGTAAATTTTTAGTTGGATATTGTTAATAATATGCATAATATACAAAAAAATATTTATTTCAAAAATAAAATTTTAACATATAATTAACTTTTATATTTTTTGCACTGTAAAAGTATAATATGACCTACAATTTGATTACAATATAATACAATAATTTATAAGAAATCTTAAAAATTAAATTTATTTGCATCAGATAAATAATTTTTTATCGTGTTTGGACAGGGCGGACACACATAAAATGGTCTGCGGGCACCATGGTGGCCACAGGCATAGGGTTGGTGACCCCTGCTGTATGGTATGCACACAATAGATGGTTAATTCCTCCCATAGGCATACACTTATCACATGTATTTAATTCTTACATAGATACCATTGTAGTACAGATGTGATTACCTGTATTTTACAATTATTTTAGTATTTATTGCATACTATATTATAGCCTAGAATTGATTGAAGCAATCAATTAATAAGATCATGCTTAATTTATAAGCTTGTATTATCACCATTAAAGAAAGTCAGGTGGTTTATGTACAGTACACATGACAGTTGAGAGCAGTTAGGTCTCTATGCAGTAGATTGGAATCCATTCACATAATTAATATGAATAATATTCTAAATTAATGACTATCAATTATTTGTTTAAAACCTTTATACCACCATATACTATATCTGTGCATAAGTTAACTTAATCTAATAATAAAATTAGAAAGGTTATTCACCATGAATTAAGAATATAAATGAATTAACTTAAGTCATGCCAATGTATATTTTGTGATATATATATATATGAATAAATAGTGTTGTCACAGTATTTTTGGCAGTTTCTCATCTCTATTTGCATTCAATAACTTAGGTACATAATTATGAGTCTCTTGTTTTTCTCTCTGATCATAGTGGGCTGTAAAAGAATAAGTTATTATTATGTGATATCAGAATGAGGAATATACATCTGAATTATTCTCGGGTGATTTGCATATGGATTGGGCAATTCTGACAGTTACAATATATATATATATATTGTAATGGTAATATTAGTTTAAAATGCCTCTAACATCAAAATATGATGGTTAAATCAAGTATAGCAAGCACTGTGGTAATAATGATTGAAATTACATCCACATTCTAAAGGATAAATCCAGTCTAATTGAATTACTCTAAAAGTATTTTTTTAATTTCTTTTTAGGTTCAATTTAAATTAGCCTTAGGTGTCATTTTCTTTATAGAAATAAGACTTTTGAATGAATTATTATCTATGATTATCATCATCTCAATGTACATTAGTTACATGAGCATGTTCCCCAGGGATTGCTTGGTTTCTCAGGTTTAGTAGTGGTTATAATGACTTCAAATAGCAAAATAATTAAATTTAGTAATAAATAACAATAATTTATTTACAACAATTATAAAATAAATAAAATACAAAATATTGAAATTAACAAACATTAAATTTATCTGTAATTGTGAATATACAGAAATCATTATTAACATTAATCAAAGGTCCTATATTTGAGTATCTTATCTATACAATATATATTTTTACTATGGTATTGTAAACTTATATTCTACATTTCATGCATATCTTTGATAATAGTCTTTATAAATTCAGTTCTTATTTTAACTAATCTTATTGGGCATCAATGATTATAGACAAAATATTCTTTATAAATTTATACTAAAAATTATATCATATTTTGTAATATATCTTTAGTTATATTCTCTAAAGTGAGAAATATTAAGATTAATTTGGAAAAAAAAGCATGAAAACCATATATTTATTTTACTATAAATACTTAATATTTATGTTTACTTATTTAATTCATCTTTACCATCTCTCATTTTATTTGGACTACCCTATATACCTATGATGAATTCATTCGTGGCATTATAAATGTTCGATTTTTTTCTTTTCCTATTTAATTAGCTTTTTCTATTTTTATTAGAATTTGGTAAAATAATAGAATAATTCTTAATCAGTTATAAGCATTAAATTGTTAATCATGTGGGAATCCTTTATCTACATGCAAAATATTTTCTGTTCTATTGAACTGCGCTAATATCTATAAATTAGTTAATGAATAATTGTTTACATTTGTATTTAAAGTGGGTTTTTCAAACAATTAAACTATTTTAATAGTTTTTTTCCATATGTCATAGCATTGGCTGGGAGGCGAACCCACAACAACCATCTGCAACCAACTGATTGCTCGCAAGGCAGCTCTGCAGACCTCTTGGCTAACAACGCTTGACAACTATTTTAATAGTTATAGTAGTTTATTTGTAATTTAGCCAAGCATAAGATAGAAGAAAGAATTTAAGTCAAGCATTGGTGGTCGAGTGGTCAGCACAGCGGCCTTACAAGCAGTTGTCCTGGGTTAGCAGATTTGCTTCCCAGCCGATGCTATGATACATGTGAAAAAAAGAAAGAATTTCAACATAATTAAAATATTATTTCATATACTTATATGTATTAAATTGTCATGGATTTCATAGGAATAAATATATTTTATGTCAAAAATAGTTAGAAAGTCCATAAAGATAATACACTTTTAAACTGAAATTCCTGTTTTCCAGTCATTTCAGATTTGTGAAATTTTCACATTTCAATAATAGATCTTTTACACTTTCTTTGTAAGTTCAAATTCTGCTAAAACTGAAAAAACAAACACTCAATTGAAATTACTTTTATTAATTAATTGGTATTTATTTTTTCTTTATTCTTTGTTTGTAAGTTATTTATTAGAAAAGATTAAAAATCATCATTGAAATTTTGTTTGGAAATTAGAAGTTTTTGAATAAACAAGGCAAAACTCTCCATACAGTAGTGCCACCCTGTGCCAACCAGAGTAATCAATGTATACCAGAAGGCTTGTGCATAAAATCCCTATCTAGTGCCTACTCATTCAATATCCCCAGAGTAGTTTCTGGCTTGCGCCTTGGATCTGAGAGCACTGCACCTAGATCTTAGGATCTAAAGCAACCCTCCAGCAGCCACCTTTTATCTCAACTTAACTACAAAACTATGAGAATGAAATTGAAAACACAATAATATTTCCAATCTAAGCTCAATAGCTTATATAGTCATATGGGTCTGAACTCATTTCAGCACCCATACATTTTGGGGATACTGGATGAGTAAGCACTAGATAGGGATTTTATGCACAAACCTTCTGGCATCCATTGATTATTCTGGGTGGCACTACTGTATGGAGAGTTTTGCCTTGTTTAATAATAATTGTGTGCTAGTATAAGAGATGGTGATCATGTGAAGTTTTTGAATAATAGGTGTTTGGATTAATGATGTCCTTTGATTATTTATCCTTGATTTGAAAAATCAAATTTAAACAAGAAAAAGAGAGTTATTTGGAATGCATGAGAGTATGTAAAAAAAATTTCAGTGTATATGAAATTTAGATTTACTAGTTAAAAGAATACTTTGGCAGACCTTATTAATAATAGCAAGAAGTTTTTTTGAAACTCAAAGCTGTGTAAGAATTGAAATCTTTTAACATATATATGCATTTGGATAAATTATGAGTTGTAAGACTTATTTTCATTTTATTAATACTTGCCCTATAATGAATTTTGTTTTTGCTATTTTGATAAAAATATGGTTGTGATGTAATTCTCATAGTATGTTTATTCACATATTTATAAGTGTTTTTTTTATACTCCTGGAAATGTGTGTACTTTCTTAATATGTTGATGTATTTATTATTATTACATAGTAGTCAGAGATTGTTATTCATGTGTTGATATGTTTGAAATTTGATTTAAATAATGCTTTTTAGCAGTTCAGTTGTCATTTTTTCCTAATGCTTTGGATATTTAATATATTGCACTTGTACTTTTGAACTGCTCAGAATAAGCTTTTTCTATTGGGATTCACTTTTAGTTGTTATGGCATGACAATTATTCGAAACACAGATTAATAATAATGTTTTGCTTGCATGATTAGTTGACCGTAATTTCTGGCCCTTGGGTGTAATGTAATTAAAATATAAACCACTAAACATCACATGATCACCATCTCTATACTAGCACATAATTGTTGTAAACAAAGGCAAAACTCTCCATACAGTAGTGCCACCCTGTGCCAAATGGAGTAATCAATGGATGCTAGAAGGCTTGTGCATAAAATCCCTATCTAGTGCCTACTCATCCAATATCACCAGACTAGTTTCTGGCTTGTGGCCATCATCAGTGAGGAGCCTTGGATCTGAGAGCACTGCACCTAAGATCTATGTGCAGTGCTCTCAGATCCAAGGCTCCTCATTGATGATGGCCACAAGCCAGAAACTAGTCTGGGGATATTGGATGAGTAGGCACTAGATAGGAATTTTATGCACAAGCTTTCTGGCATCCATTGATTATTCTGTTTGGCACAGGGTGGAGAGTTTTGCCTTTGTTTAATTTAAATATACATATTTATCCTATTTTCATACTATTATTATTATTCATTTATACATACTTGGGTACACTATTCACATGCATATCTGCATGCATTATAGCAATGAAATAAATTTGAAATTCATAGCATAATTAGTAAATCAAAAATATGAAAAATGTGAAATTTATTTGTTTCCATATCAAAAATATTGTCAGTATGATATTTGTTAAGCTTTGTCATTAATTCCTTTGTTAATGTGGCTTGAATTTGATCATAATGGGATGTGATCATAGTATGATTAAATCATTAGGTTGGTGGTAAGTTTATGTTATATGTTCATGTATATTTATACTCATATGTTTTTATTATGTTGTAGTTCTGAAAAAGATTGCTGGGGCAATCGAAACTGTAAAGTGCAGGAAAGGGTGGGTAATAAAGCATTGTAAAAGTAGTAAAGTGTTTGGTCAACTGAATATTATATTATATATATTTATGTTTTCTAATAAGTTATTAAACTGCCCTTGAAATGATTTCTCTTAAAGTAAATAATTATTTTAAATTGATAAGATTTTTATTAATAACAAATTAAAGATTTACTGATTACTTTTGAATCAATTTAATATAAAGTAAATGTTTTTTTATATAAAGAGACTAGTGGATGAGAGATAATAAAATTCCCTCTGAATCTGAACTACAAGTGGGATTCCATTTTTCTTTAAATGTTTGATAAAATGTATAATTCTTTCACTTATCTTTCATCACCACATATATTGCCATAATATAAATAAATCAAAAAGCCTCATAAGAATTAGAAAACTATATGCATTGTCTTGTTTTTCTTCATGATAGCTATGTCACTGTATAAATCTAATATAAAACAAGGCAATACAGTAGTGCCACCCTGTGCCAACCAGAGTAATCAATGGATTCCAGAAGGCTTGTGCATAAAATCTCTATCTAGTGCCTACTCATTCAATATCCCCAGACTAGTTTCTGCCTTGTGGCCTTCGTCAGTGAGGAGCCTTGGATCTCAAAGCACTGCACCTAGATCTTAGGATCTAATGCAACCCTCCAGGAGCCACATTTTAACTCTACTTAACTACAAAACTATGAGTATGAAATTGAAAACACAATAATATTTTCAATCTAAGCTCAATAGCTTATATAGTCCTAAGGGTCTAAACTAAGTTCAGCACCCATACATTTTAGTGTCTTTGGCTCTTTAAAAACCATAGCCACCACTATCCTATTAGGCAGGATTGGTGTTAAACCACCAAGCATCACATGATCACTATCTCTTATACTAGCACATAATTGTTATTAAACAAGGCAAAAGCTCTCTCCATACAGTAGTGCCACCTTGTACCAACCAGAGCAATCAATGGATGCCAGAAGGCTTGTGCATAAAATCCCTATCTAGTGCCTACTCATCCATCCATACACATAAAGAAAATTAATAATATTTAAAAAAATACAATCATAATATATGTCTAAATTATTAATATATTAAAAAATAAATCAATTCCTTTAAATATTTCTCTATTATAAGCAAACTGTCCTTAGATTTAGCATAAATAAGTTTATTATAAATTCTCATTGCATTAAAAATAAAACCTTGGTAAACATATCTCTTTTAAAACTCAGCACATCCAAAAGTTTTGAATGAATGCTACAATTAAGATTCTCTCCATTAGTTTATAGGGTCTGCAAACCACGACCGTTTATACATAAGATATATTGAAACATTACCCTTAAGAATATTTACTATGCAATAAGTGTAAAATTTACACTACTATTTCATCTTTAATCAGTTATTTTAAAAGTGAATTAAATAAGAGAATTAATCTTGAACCTTTCGACAAATATAAACAATCAAAAATGCTCAAATATGAATCACAGACAAAATCTCAATACTTAAAGATAAAACTAAAATATCAGATAGTAGAAGCTTACTGTATCTATGAAATAATTTGAATATATATAGCTTTGATAATCTCCATATAGGCTAACTGAATTTATCTGCTAGAATTCAACTGTGAATACAGAACTACAGCTATGAACGATAGATAAATTATAACTTTTCTATTTTTTATTTACATTCATTTGTTCAATTCTACTAAGGTTAATTTAGAATGAAATAGAATTCAATAGTTTTAGATATATTCAAATTTCAACAATGTTTGTTTTTTAAAATATTGTCATCAAAGTTGCCAAATCACATTCAATCTTTTTAGAATTTTATGGAAAATAACTCATTAGAAAATTATATAAAGCAAAAAAATTTAAAGATAAAAATCAGGTACATATATAATACATAAAACAGGCTGATAATTGAATAATGAGGAATCTCCCAAATTGTTAGAAGTATATAAGACAAAATAGCTTCTATAAACATAATCTTATAAAATTTAAAGCATTTCTGCAAAGAATAAGACAAATAAATTAATTAGAAATCCTAAACACTTTTTTTTTAAAAAAAGAATTTTTTTTTCTCATGTGTCATAGCATCAACGGGGAAGCGAACCCGCTAACCCGGGACAACGGCTTGTAAAGCAGCTGTCGCTGACCTCTCAACCACCAATGCTTGACAAAGAAAGAATATTTTTATGTAAGTGTAGCAGGATATCAACAAAAATTACACTTCATTACGTATACTATCATAAATAATTATTTAAAACAAAGAATTGTACACATCACGGGTTAATAAAATATTTTAAATAAGATAAACTTTTAATATATATTTTACTTTTGTAAACTTAATTTTCCATTGAATATAAAAGATGAAAAAAAAAACATAACCTACTATACAGCAAAAACTTTTCTAGTATACTTTTTCAGAACAATAAAGACATTATGCTTTAACTTAGTCAATTGTGAAAGTTTTGAGAATTTTTAATTTTATTTTCATTTACTTATCATAATTGGATGATGAATTAAGTTGGCTATAGGTCAGTTATCTGAAAATAAAAATCATTACTTTCAAATCTTCAGCTAGCTAAAATAATTTTTAAGTTCTGCTAGGATTCAAACTCAGATCATTGATATAAGTAGCAGATCTATTAACTGCTATACTACAAGTTATCTAAATCATATATTTTTAATAAGACTACTGAATCATAAAACAATGATGATGATGATAATAATATTAATAATAATAACAACAACAACTATATTTTAACTATGATTCTAATTCAAAGTTTATGCTTTTATATATTGTAATACTAAAATCATAGAGGCAGAAAATGTGTAAATCTTTATACAAGATAGAAAACTTTTTATTTAAATGACTATTCTTTAAAAACAGAAAAATTCAATCTAAATGGCCTTCAGATTTCAATTGGATGGGCGGTTGAAGAGTTGGAGTGTGGAGTGGATTGAAGCCTGTCCATTAAAGTATGAAAATTGGCTATCTTAATATATATCGGAGCACTTATTGCATTTATGTGTAGAGATGATAATCTGGACCAACTGATGATTTCTGGTTTAGCATGAAATACAGATATTGATGATTATTTATCTTTTCAACATATATGTGTTCAAGTGTATCAGTGTTGTGGGATAGAGTGTAGAGTGGTGGGTCGTGTGAACGTCTGTGCTTATATACCCTACATATATTGATACAGGTATATAACAAGCCTGTACTGTATTTCAGTTATAACATGAACATTATTTTAAAAATTAGAGAAACATTTGTAGTGATAGCAGCTAATAAATTTCACTAACTTTGAAATTTTATAATTTTAAAAACATTAAGTTTTTTTAAATAAATAAGTGCAGAACACTTAATTTATCTTTTTTAAAATCAATGTATTTGCAGCATTTACAGTATACATAATATAATTTTCATACATTATTTAAAATAACTAAAATACAAACTTCCAACATAGATTTTTTATTTTTTAAAGATGTATTGAATGTATATTTAATATTTGCACTGTATGCAATGTGTTCCTATATATATATATATGACGATTCAAAAAGTGTAGATTATTGGATAGCAATTTATTAACAAAATATGCTTTGAAATATTATAAAAATGTACCTACAGGAGATTTTAGAATAATCGAATCCCGCTGAGAATTTTCAATTGTTCTTCTCTAAAGCATAAACTAGATGGTTGATATATCATAAATTTATAAAAACACATAATACCTGCATAGTAATATGATCTGTAGGCCTATTGCCACTGGCTAAAATCTGCTCCAAGCACTAGGTGAGCGACATTTTACGCATGATTTCTTTGAATGAATGATGATTCACTTTACAAATATGAAAATAATTTATAATTGCTTTAAAAAAAAGAAAGAACTAAGCATTAAATATCATTTTCTAGTTCATAAATGCATACTCCATTTTTTAAGAATGTTTAGGTGGGTGAATATACGTGTAACACATGGATAAGTAATTATTGTTTGAGAAGAGGTAACGCATCATTTAAAATGGACTAAATATAAGTAATTAGTAGTACAGTAAAATAAAAAAAAATAAAAAAATATATTAGTTAAAAATTATAAAAATTTTAAAGGTACATTTGAACACAAATGCACACACATATATACATGGGCATCCATTCGTTAACGAGTATAGTATTCCAACTCCAATGGAGGGAAAAACTGTTCTAGAGATGAGTTTTGAGATAACTATACCAACCACTATATAAACCATGAATACAATAACATGAACAACCATGTTTGTTCAATTTACCGTTTATTTGATATTTTACCATGCGATCTTTTAATTTCTTCAACAGAAAACTTTTTTCTTTTAAAATACTTCATCACCATATCTAATTGTTATTCTCCAAAGAAATTCATTCTTTACCATATCTTCCCAATTGAAATAATCAACTTTTTAGAATATTTCCACAAAATCTTATGCCCAAGATCATTATAAAATATTCTTTTATGAACTTTTGTTCTGTTCATTCATTTTACATTTGCAATACAATAAACATATGATTGTACAATAGTGGATTTTGTAGCATTTGATCCAGCAAGTTGATGACCATATTAACCTAATTTTATGATTTTCCTATTTTATAGAACATCCTTATATGCCACTTTTTTAATGCTTTTATATTGTCTTCATAAATGTTCCAAGTCTTAGGCTAAAATAACAGCTCTATATACAGTTAATTTAGTTGCAGTAGTTGTGATGAAATACCTCCATCTATAACTTCACTTTTTTATTTATTAAAACTACCAAGGTAGTTAGATTAATTTACATCATCAATTTGATATCCATTTGTGTTAATGGTTGCTGAGAATTTTCTATTTCATCATTAGCTGATAGAGAACATGAGTATTTTTGAACAATAATTATTAAATCAAAGTTTTTATATATTGCATTAAAAGCATTAAGTACATTCTCTAGAATCATCTTTTGAACTGGCAAAAATAGCACAATCCTTAGCATGCTGTAAATCCAGAATGTCATGCATTTAATAATAACATTTCATCTGATTGCATTCTAAGTACGTGAATTTTATTCTTCACTATTGTTATCCTTTTTGAATGTTGATATTTTTTTTAATTTTGTATAATAAGATGTATTTTTTTAAATTTTCATATTTTCCTTAAGCAATAAATAATATTTGTCTAAATCACATGTTGTTAATAAATTGGTAATAATTGAAAGTTTTCTAATCTTTCACATGGGGCTACAGTTATTTACAGCCAATCAGATTTTTTTAAACAGCTGTCTCTTAAGAACGATCAGGCTTTGACACACGACAGAGATTTTGACAAGAAAAGGATGATACCAACCTTTTCTCAACTTAACTTTATATATATATATATAAGCCAGTCTTAAGCATCTTGGCCTGAAAGCTTGAATATATAAACATATACATTTATCATTCATTGTGTTATTAATTTAAGATATTATGGCGCAAAATTTCAGATTTACTACACAGCAATTTTCTAGATGTTAATATAATTTATCAGCAACGTATATAAATAATATTTGTCTAAATCGCATATTGTTAATAAATTGGTAATAATTGAAAGTTTGCTAATCTTTCACATGCACCTACAGTTATTTCTTAGACAGCCAATCCTTTTTTTGTCAAAATCTCTATCGTGTGTCAAAGCATGATCATTCTTAAGAGACAGTTGTTTAAAAAATATGATTGGCTGTCTAAGAAATAACTGTAGGCGCATGTGAAAGATTAACAAACTTTCAATTATTACCAATTTATTAACAACATGCGATTTAGACAAATATTATTTATATAAGTTACTGATAAATTATATTAACATCTAGAAAATTGCAGTGTAGCAAATCTGATATTTTGCCCGTAATATCTTAAATTAATAACACAATGAATGATAAATGTATATGTTTATATATTCAAGCTTTCAGGCCAAGATGCTTAAGACTGGCTTATATATATAAAAAGCTAAGTTGAGAAAAGGTTGGTATCATCCTTTTCTTGTCAAAATCTTTGTCGTGTGTCAAAACTTGATCGTTCATAAGAGACAGCTGTTTAAAAAATCTGATTGGCTGTCTAAGAAATAACTGTAGGCGCATGTGAAAGATGAGCAAACTTTCAATTATTAAGCAAAAAAATAAAAAAGAATTTTAAACT
Source organism: Epiperipatus broadwayi (assembly GCA_028023455.1). Taxonomy (NCBI): domain Eukaryota; kingdom Metazoa; phylum Onychophora; class Udeonychophora; order Euonychophora; family Peripatidae; genus Epiperipatus; species Epiperipatus broadwayi. The sequence continues at coordinate 165,842 of JAQFVV010013171.1, forward strand.
TTCTTGTATTATGGCAAAAGTTTAAAGAGTTTAACGAAGAATTTGAAATGGATAACATTAAGTAGGGATGACTGAATAGGTTCTAGATTCAATACTACAAATACCATCTTCTGATAATGAAACTGTTTTCATAGGGAAAAAAATTATTGAAGAAAAAGATATCCAGAGCATGTTTAATTGAGATGAAAATATGATACTTCCTTTTATTTAAAATAAATTAAGTAATAACTTGTAGATTTATAACTTTATGCTTGTCCAAATTATGATAATATTAAATAGTTCTATAACACTTATAACGTAAAGCTGTATAATTAATATCAATTAGTTAATTAAAATGGCTGAGCACTTTCGAGAAACTGTACTTCTATAATCATAGCCAGTTCTATGCAAATAAGTCAATTAGGCTTCGGCAAGTATACTATTAAATCTTCTTTTGATTTTGTAGAGCGATAATAAGGCCTGAGTTTAAAATTGCTGCTATAGATATTTCAGAGTTATACGGGTCTATTAATAGAAAGACTTCTATTGAGATTATACAACAACAACTGGCAAGTAATAATGTGGCTCAGGCTCGCATTTATTTCATCATCAAATTTTTGAGATAGTTAGACAAAAATATAATGTCAAAGTTTGAAGACAAGTGGTACTACATGAGCGTTGGGGGCTCGTGGGATTACCCATGAGCAGCATCATGGCTAGCATCTATTTGAATATTATGAAAAACAAGTATTATCTAAATTCAACATAGTAAATAATCACATAATATATACGAGTTATGTGGATGACTTATTTGTTGCTGCTCCAGTAAATATTATTGAGCAAATCAAAACTCAGATACAAGTGCACACATCCTTAGATTTAAATATTACATGGGAATATATAAAGCAAGAAGTAAAATATTTAGATATTATGGTACACAGAAAGGGAAGTACTCTTAACTATACAATGGTCATGAAGCCACCAGAAGTTCGTGGACAGATTCACCAAGATTCATACACACCTATGGCTCACAAGTTTGCTGGGTTGATATCATTTCTTTTTAGAAATTACCATTTGTGCAAATTTGAGGCAGACAGAAGATCTAATATGATTAATTATACTAACAACTTAATAGAATCAGGATACAAGCATGATGTAGTTAATAATAAGATCAGATATTTTATTAATAATATTGGAACACACAGAGTTAGAGACAACAAACCTTGGCTATTGTTGCCCTACATGCACTCTTTGCATAAGACATTCTATAGGACTTTCTCTACAGAATTTTGTCTGAGTTTTCATACACCAAGCTCAACTAATAGGCTTATTACAACACAAAAGGCACCATAGCTTCAGATCAGACCTCACAGGCCGTGTATAGGGTGGCATGCCCTCACATGCTATGGTGAAACCAGAGTCACCATAGCTACTAGGTTGTCACAGCATAAGTATAGATATAATAAGTCACATACCCAGAATGGACTTCAATTTTTGCACAACATAAAAAGTATCAGGACATGAGTTTGAATTCGCATCTGCAAAATTGGTTTGTACTGAGAGGCATGATGTTAAGTGTAAGTTAAAGGAGGCTTACTTCATAGCAAAAAACTCCTTCACCATTAATCGTACAGAAGCATGTTTTGCTATATCAAAAAGATGATCTAATTGACTCATTTGCATAGAGTTTGCATATTATACCGATAGAATGATTTCAATGAACGAGTCAGAACTGGCTATGATTATGAGAAGTACAGTTTCTCGAAAATGCTCAACCATTTTAATTGACTAATTGATATTAATTATACAGCTTTACATTATAAGTGTGATAGCACTATTTAATATTATTAAAATAAATTAATAAATAAAGATATGGTATTGTACATTTTTTATTTATTTGTTTGAATGAATATGAGTGAGGAACACAGACATTTAATATAAAGAAAAAGGGATGCTCTCTTAATTTATTATTGGTAATGTAATATTTTAAAAATATTTATTTATAGTATAATTTTAATTTATATATTCATACTATATACATAAAAATATTTGCATTATATGTCGTGCATGTTGAAAATTACTATAAACTTGCACTTAAGTAAACAATGTATTTTATTTATTCAAAGTGGAATTTGAAACAAAATATATTGGATATCATAGCTCCACTGTATTCTCAAGGAACTAGTTCTTTAATAAGTATGTTTTTTCTCAGCAACACATACAGTATTAAAACAGGCAAAACTCACTATACATATTGCCACACACAGCAAGCTAGAGTAATCAATGGATGCCAGAGGGCTTATGCATAAAATCCATATCTAGTGCCTACTCATCCAATATCCCCAGACTAGTTTCTGGCTTGTGGCCTTCATCAGTGAAGAGCCTTGGATCTGAGAGCACTGTACCTAGATGGTCATATGATGTTTATTGGCTTATCACGTACAGTACAGATGAAAAAGTATAATTTGAATAATAAATCTCTTCCATAAAATATGCTATCCCTTGTAGAATTATAATAAAAAAGAAATTCTAATCACATTTTATTCGTTTTTTCCAAAACTCAAACTTTGTCATATGTATATTACAAAGTTGTATAAAGAAAGCATTATCATTTTTTTTTTAAAATATGTATCTGTGTTTTTTTTATCATTTATTTTTGTATTTATTTTAAGTGCAGATATTTTGATATTATATACTCGAGTAGGCACATAATTACAGAAAAGCTATAGAATAATGGTTGGTGTACTTTTTCCATAACCTTGTCTTGAAGTTCATATCTGGGCTAAAATTAAACTTAAAAATACTTTTTTTATAAATTTGAATCAGGATTAGATAAATAGCTCATTGTTAATTATTCAATATTGACCAGAAAATGAGCATCCAGTTATTTTTAGTAAAGGGGGGAGGGCAAGAATGAAAAAATACTCAAACACACCATTTGGAATTTTATTAAGCTTAATTAATAATGCTTTTCTTCATCCTCTTCCATAAGAGATTATTTAGAGAATCTTTTCTCTATCACTATTTATTTTTAGTTCCTATTATCTTTTACTCATAAATTATTTCTTTTTAAAAATTACTTGTCATCAGTTTTTGAAATTTGAATGTTTTTATTTTTTAGCATACATCTCATAACTGCTTCATATAATTAAAAGAGCCATTAAATAGGATTGAGTAGAAAACTACAAAAAAAATTGTATTTTTTTTAATTCTATTTTTGTAATCATTTATACTGGATTTTTTAAAATATCAAAACTATGTAATTTTGAAGAAATCAAAAAATCTTTCATGGTTGCTTTATAAGAACAACTCTGTTCATAGTAAACTAATGCTATCTTCTATTATAAGGTTGAGAAATTGATAGATATTAGATATTCAGTGTTAACATTTCTATATTAGTAGACTAGTTTTTGATTTATAACTTTGGCAATCAGAAACATGGTAATGAATCTAGTGCATGCGAATTATTTTGAACTTAATATATCTTTCATCCAGAACGCATCTTTTAAACCTTTTTTTACTTTCAAAATACAACTTAAGCTTTAAATATATATATATTATTACTTTGAATCCAACTAAACTGGTTACATGATTATAATAATTGGTCCTGATTTAGTTTGTGCCCACAGCCATTTTGAAATCTAAAAACCACCACTGACACATCTAGCTAATAAATAATATAAATATTGAATAAAAGTACTTTAAACTCATATTTTAGAAATTATAAGCTAGTAAAAATAATAATAATAATATTTATTCAGAATTTTTTTTTTTATTTATCTTCATAAAATATTATGGTGCAAAGTGCTGGAATTTACATTTAGGGGAAAGGATGGTTTGGCTGATACGAAGTATCATCCAAAAGTTTCAGAAGTCTGATCAAACCAAGCTTTTAATTTCCAAATACTAAAAGATTATACTATATGCCCATATGAAATAAAGCATATTATTTTTACTAGCTTATAATTTCTAAAATATGAATTTAAAATACTTTTATTCAATATTTATGTCATTTATTGGTTGGATGTGTCAGCGGTGGTTTTGGATGGTCTTTAGATTTCAAAATGGCTATGAGTGCAAACTAAATTAGCACCTAATAATCTCATTCAATAACTATATATTTTTGGTAAAGTTGGCTTGAATTCAAAACATTATGATATTTTTTTATTTTCAGGCTGGTAAAGTAAAAAAAAAAACTTGGCTGCTCGTTGAAGTCTGAATTATGATAAAAAAAATCCAGGTTATAAAAATGTCTATTTATTAATCTGCTTTCAAAGAGATTAATTTTGTCTGTTGAATAGAGATTAACTAAAATTTTCTGGGCAGATTTAATCTTAATCTATTTTAGTCATGCACTTTTGTTCACTATCTATTTAAAAATCTTAGACCATGATAATAAGTGGTATCATTTTTTTTTTTATGTTGCCTTAACAACTGAGTACTTTTATTCTATCAATTTATTTAAGTTTTAGCTGTTATAATGTGATTTACATATGATAATCAAATAGCTATTTGTGCTTTGACTTTATTATATCTTAAATATTAAATAATAGTTTGTTTGAAAGATTGGGAAAAATGTCTATTTATTAATCTGTTTTACAACATATTTGGCTGTTGAATAAAATTTATTTTAAAAATTCTGGGCAGATTGCATTTAATCTTAGTCTTTTTCAGTCAAGAGCTTTTATACATTGTCATTTAAAGACCACAATCTAGGATATTAAATAGAACCATTTATTATTTATTGAAAATAATATTTTAATTTGTGAAGCGCAGATAGTTGAAAATTGAAATAAATTGAGATACTGCCAAATCTCACTGCACTCGTTACAATACCTATCTGACAGCCAATCAGATGTCATGATAGCCGTGAAGATATTTAAAGCTTCAAGCTTTCAAACCTAAATACTTACGATTGGCTTAGATATATAGAAAGAAAAGTAGAGAGAAGGGTGGCCGCCCTTTTCTCATAAAATCTTTGTCGTGTGTTTAGGTTTGATTGTCATTTAGATGGCTATCATGACATCTGATTGGCGTTCGGATAGGTATTGTAACGAGTGCAATGAGATTCTGCAGTATCTCAATTTATTTATATTTATTGAAGTTGTTTTGACAATAAGCTACTGATATTCCGTTGGTTTATTTAAGCTTGACTGTTATGATATGATTTACTATGATAAACAGGTATCTATTGGCACTTATTGTGTAATTTATAAATGGGTATTGTATTTGTTCTATCTGTTTAGATTTTGTTTAACTTCTTTTTTAGTTGATAACTGAAACTGCAATATGAAAGTCATGATGATGAATGATTTCTACTCAATAATCACACACACCCATATATAATTATCTAAAAGTTGATCAAGTATTTTAAAATATCAGTTATGAAATGTTAACAGTGTTAAATTAAATATATTTGCTTCTTTTTCTAAGTTCAAAAAGATTTGCATGATACATATTACTATAGAAATATTGCTGAAAGGTTCTGAAAATGCCACTTCAGTTTTTTAAAGAGATTTCAATTATTTCTTTTTTAAAAATGAAATTTCATAATTAATTTCATTTCATGATTTAATAAGAATAATTAAATTAATATCATCATCATCAACCATTATCAATCCACTGCAGGATGAAGGTTTTTCCAAGTTCAATCCATCTTCTCCGATCTTTAACTCCTCTTCTCCACATCACCCCTGCACACTTTATTTCATCCATCCATCTCACATGTGGTCTCTTTCTGGGTCTTTTACAATCTCTTGGAATCCAGTTTAAGATTTCAATTGTCTATCTATTATCATCGCTTTTAGCAGTATGTCCAGCCCAACTCCACTTCAGTCTTTTAATTTTTTCATTGAGGTCAGTAGCACCTGTTTGTTCTCTTACCCATATATTGTGTTTTCGATCTCTTCTTGTTACTCCCAACACGCATCTCTCCATACTTCTTTGAGTGGTTTGAAGTCTCTGTATTATTCTTTTATTAAGTATCTAAGTCTCAGATCCATAAGTAAAAACTGGTAAAACACATTTATTAAAAACCTTCCTTTTCAAACACATAGGCATATTTCCTTTTAGTATCAAATTATTTCTACCAAAAGCACTCCAACAAAGTTTAATTCTATTATGAAAAAAATGAAAAGGTGTTAAATAGAATGCTTTTCATAAAAAGTATTCTTTTTTTACAAATTTCTTTTCATATTAAATATCTGAGATAGAATAATTGGTATCAATATTATAATAATAATATTATAAAAGTGTAATTTCCTTAAAACAATATATATATATTTAAGAGTAAATTTTAGTATATCTTTTCAAAGAGTAAAAGTGGAATGTTTTGTGGATTTGGCAAAGTGATAGAGTGGTAGGATTAAGATTGCAAGGTTCTTAAATTGATTTTCAGATAGTAATCTCACTTTGGTCAGTTTAATAGAACACTTGTGCTCAATCTATTACTTATATACTCAAATATCACAATTAAAATTGACTTATTATAGAATCATAAATTTATTCAATGAAATCATTTCACATGCAAACATTTCAAATTGAATGCTTTTGTTATATATATATTTTCTCATGTGTTATAGCACCAGATGGGACGCGAACCCGCTAACCCGGGACAACTGCTTGTAAAGCAGGTGTCGCTGACCTCTCGACCACCAATGTTGACGCTTTGGTTTTGTTATATTTTATATCCAAATTATGGCAAATTATGTAAAATAAAAATAATTATCATATTTACATTTTTTTCCATCTGAACAATTTCTATTTATTTTTGACATATACTTAATTATTGGTTATAAATAAATAAAAATAGAAAAAAATATCAAAAGGGATTGATTTTTGAAATGATATTTCTATCTTATTTGCAATAGTCAGGTGACATATATACATGGATATATAGATGGCGATTCGATCGCTATAAATCATTTGTAATTGGGTATCGTTGCTTACAGATTTTTTTAACACTTTGTAATACTAATTCCTCCCTTTCTTTCATCTCCAAAAGAATGTAACAAACAAAAATTTGCTTGCCTAGTATTTTGCTTAGCATATCTCATTGATATATGTGTACGAACGTATATAATCATTACAAGCATATATATATAGTACATATCACTTACTCATGAAAAAAATAATATTTTAATGTAATAAGTCTTAAAATTTTGAAATTGTTAACTAAAAAATTGTCCGTCTGAATATTTTTATTGACAAATAAATTACAACCTTTTTTTAACATTATTTAATTTCGTTTTAGGATTTAATTTAACCGGATATTACCGCATTCGTGCCATCAATTATTGGAATCTTCCAGGGGATTACTCAGTTCCAATATATTATGACGACATGAAGAAACAGGCATTCTGCCAGAAAAAAAACAAACTTTTCTTCAGCCTGGGAAAGTAAATGAACAGCTCAAAATTACTGAAGATTTATCTTAAACATGAAATACGCCGCTTTACAAACAGAATAAAAAAGAAAGTGACAAGACATAAAATAAAAAGAAATTCAGATTTTTTGCACTTCAAATAAAATTTTATATTGTTTAACTATTATTATTTACAAATATAAAAAAAAATGCTATAGGAAGATTAAATAAATAATTTTTTGAAAAAGACAATTTTCACATGGATTTTTTTTTTTTTGTAATTAATTGCTTCTATATTCCCATTCAGAAATTTGAAATAAATGTACAGTATATTATAACTAGTTTAATTAATAGATAAATATGTTATTTAAAATTGTCATTTTTACTCATTTATAGATTCTGTATTATTAATTTTGTTTTTGAATGTCGTTTTTTTTTTTTTTCTAATGTTAGCAATCTATTTGGCTTCTCTTAATTCAAGGAAGATATTATAAATGCTAAAACTCTCTCATATTCGGCTTCTTCTAAGATTTTGATTATGATGTCTACTACAGATATACTTTCAATACTAGCCAGGTAGTATCTATAACTTTATTAAAAAAGAAAAAAACTCAGACAATTTAAAGTTAACAACACAAATTGAGCAAGTAAATTGCCAATAAATGTTTACAAATAAAATAATTAGAAGCAATTAGAAATTGTTTGCAATCTCAAAAATTCATTATAATCTGTAGATATATGAATTAACATATTCACGCGCAAAGTAATTTAATGCAGTCCGTATTTCTTACACAAATAGATATTTGTATAACTTGTATAAACAATTATTCCATAATAATTTATTTTTCATCACCATTCTGCTAATGACCACATATATATTAAATATATCAGCGCGGATTTGGAGTAGATCATTGCCGGTTTTTATATCAGTCCTCGCTGCATAGTTAATATTTTAATAGCATTCAAAGATATTCAGTAGTATGTAATTTTTTCTAGAATGAATATAGTAATGAAGAGTGATAATTAAGCATGAATTGTGTGTATGTAAGTGCAACATTTTAATTAACTTTAATTACATTTTAAATATATACATGCACAGACCATCCAGATTCATCATCATCGTCAACCATTATCAACCCACTGCAGGATTGTCTCTCCAAGTTCAGGTCTCTCCAAGTTCAACCCATCTTCTTGATCTTTAGCTTTTCTTCTACACATCACCCCTGCATACTTTCTTATTTCATCCATTCATCTCACATGTGGTCACTTTCTGCATGTTTTACAATCTCTTGGAATCCAGTTTAAGATTTCAATTTTCATCTATTATCATTTCCTTTTAGCAATGTGCCTAGCCCTTTTACAATCTCTTGGAATTCAGTTTAAGATTTCAAATTTCATCTATTATCATTTCCTTCTAGCAATGTGCCTAGCCCAATTCCAGTCTTTTAATTTTTTCAGTGAGGTTAGTAATACCTGTTTGTTCTCTTACCCATATATTGCATTTTTGAACTATTAACATGCATCTCTCCATACTTCTTTGAGTGGTCTGAAGCCCGTGTATTACTCTTCTATTAAGTGTCCAAGTCTCAGATCCATAAGTAAGAACTGGTAAAATACATTTATTAAAAACCTTCCCTTTCAAATACAAAGGCATATTTCCTTTTAGTATCATGTTATTTTTACCAAGTTTAATTCTATGATTAATTTCATCCATTATGTTTCCATCTGTAGTAATAATCTGAACAAGATATTTAGAGTTGTTAATTTCTTATAACTCATTATAATCAATCTTTATTTACATCTTTTGAAAAAATCCATTGACCATTTCTTTAGTCCTACTTTCTTACTTTCATCTGATAACTCCTGCAATATTTCCCTGAAGCTCTAGAGCATTATTTGCAAAAACAACTTAAATAATCTTGATTTACTTTTACTCCTTTAGCTTCCCATTTTAATCCACAAAATACTTATTGCTGTTCAGATTACTATCTTTCCATGCCATCTCATATTGCTGACCCACCTGATTATAAAATGTTGAAAAGACAAATAATCACCAATATATGTATTTCATGCTAAACCAGCAATCATCAGTTGTTTCTAGATTACTATTTCCACACATATATACACTCAGTGCTCAGCTTTATATTAAGATAGCCAATCTTCATACTTTAATGGACAGGTTCCAAACTATTCCAACCCACAACTCTTCAGCCATCCATTTTTTGAAAATCTGATGATGGAATATTCAAAGCCCTCATTAGTGCCAAGGTTGTCATTCTACTCATGTTGACCATTTAGTCATTCTGACCCCTCATGTACTGGAGAAATCCATTTACATACACATGCGAGGAATGAGCAGACCTTTAATGCACTATGTTTTTAATATGTAAATTAATATACGGTACAAGCTCACCTGCACATATATAATGTAATATATAAGGATTCAAACTCAGACTTTCATGTGACCCTCAGCTCTCCATGCCATCTCATATTGCTGACCCACCTGATTATACACATGTTGAAAAGATAAATAATCACCATATACGTTTTTCATGCTAAACCAGCAATCATCAGTTGGTCCAGATTACTATCTCCACACATATATACAATCAGTGCTCAGCTTTATATTAAGATAGCCAATCTTCATACTTTAATGGACAGGCTTTACACTACTCCACCCCACAACTCTGCAACCATCCATTTCATTGAAAATCTGATGATAGAATGTTCAAAGCCCTTGTTAGTGCCAAGGTTGTCATCCTACTCATGTTGACCATACTATTCATTCTGATCCCTCATGTACTGGAAAATAATCTTTATAATGTTTTCTGCCATATGAAAAGATTTCTATATCATTTATTGTCAGCTTTTTTAAAATTTACCTTGTTGTTGTTGTCTAACTAAAACTTTATTAATTACAAAGATAATATCAAATTTTACCTTAAATGCAATAAATGCTTGTATCTTTTATACATGTAATATTCTATTGGCTTTTCAAACTGGAGTTTACTATAAATATATTGCTGTACAAAATTATCGTGCTTTATCGGAAAAAATGAAGATAAAAGAAAGCAAAATAGGTCTTTATAATTATATATAGTGCAAATTAACTGCTCACTCTCTTTCTGTACTGTGTAAATATAACATCATCTGTAGATGAAAAAAAACAAAAACATTATATTGAAGAAATATGTTTAACACAAATTTCTGTAACCATGCATGTTTAATCGTATTTACTATTATGTAGTACATGATGCTAGACATAAAATATGGCCATATTTTTTAGGATTGTTGTTAAAAAGATAATTGATTATATCTTTGTGTTAAAATAATAATCATGTGATATGAGGAGGAAATAAAAATATATATTCACAGAATGCACTATTAAACTGCAGTATATCATATTCAACAATTTAAAATATGTTTATGGTCTTTGTGATCAATTTATTTCTAAAATACCATGGCAATACACATAAATTTCATCAGAGATTTTACTTCATAGGAAACAAACTTTTATTTCTAATGAGAGCATGCCCTTTTTTTTATGAGGTGTTTTATATATATTGTAACAGTATGGAAAGACATGCAGTGTACTTGGGATGATGATATTCATCATCATTTCCAAGTCAACAAAATAGAAAATTTGATATAGAAGGAATGAGTATGAGAGATCAACACAGACCAACTACATTAAGAAACTATAATTTCACCAGCATTACAAAAAAGCAATCATCAAAAATGATCACAACAAAATAAAATCAACAGTCATTTCTGTGACTGGATTTGAAATAGGCCTACTATAGACCAGGTTAATTATTTAACCCTTGCTAGCTTGAGTCAGATTATTTAAACCATAATTTGGATGTACAAACTTAAGTGCTAATCCGTAAGAATATGACAGTAAAAAAATAAATATAATACTGGAATACTAAACATGCTGATCATCATCAATGCTCTGTCCAACTAAAAACTTAATTCCTAATAAAAAAAACAACAAAATAAAATGTAGTGCATGAACTTTAAAGGATATCCCCTTTGTGCCAATCCAAGATCATCATCAACTGAATGTCTACATAACCTAAATATAAACCCCTGTGCACAAATCTAGCTCAGAGAACAATAACTCTACAACTTATTGTGAACAAGAGATATAATACAACATATAATAATTTATAATATTTTGGGATTATATAAATTCATTGGAATACTTTTAACAATGAAATATCATCTTATTAATAACAGTTAAAATGAAATTAAGGTCTGCTGAGTATGCCATAAATATAAATTCAGAATTCTGATTTTGATTAATATACAAGAAAAAGCTATCACATTGTGAATTACAAATATGTCTATATATAAAACACCTAAATATATCAGCACACAGATGTGCTTATATAATATAAAATAAACATATTTGAATTGTCATATAATAATAAAATGATTAATTTTAATATACATGTGTCTATCTGACACACATCAATATAAGCACACAGAAGTGCCATAATATATGGGAATTGTCATATAATAACAAAAAATAAGATATGACATTGTGACTTACAAATATGTCATAATGGGTTTATATAAAACATATATATATACATAAGCACACAGACATGTGGTATAATAATTTATGAACATATTTGAGTTATCATACACCTATAAATGAAATTCATTTTTATAATACATAATTAATGATGATTTAACATACATGTGTGCACACATAGAAATGTGTGCGCATACTAACTTTTATACTACATGATATTTTAATTTTTTAAAATAATAAAATTATTCAAAATATATTCTTCACAATTAATTCCATGTTGAAAGTATACATAAAATTCGCACATATGTGTGTATCTACAAAAAAATAATATGAATCAGTTATTACATTTTTTGACAGTTCTTAAAAACTCTAGAAAGTTCCTTTGTTTTACAATCTAGAAATATTTTTGGAGTCTACTTTTTTTAAATATAAAACCATCTATGAATCAATTTTTTATTTTTAGACTTTTAATTCAAGCAAAAATTATTTACTTGTTTTTCTTTTATACCAGATTTTAAATGTCATCATTTTTACTAAAGAGTTTCATGTTTAAAAAATAAACTGAAAATGCATCTTACTTTTTGTTGAATAAAATGATTTACTTTAAAAATAAAATGTAATTTTAAAAAAAAATTCCATCATTTTCAAGAAATTATTTAAATTAATATTATTCTCAATATAGATAACACTACTCACAAGCTGTAATTCATATATATATATATGTTTGTCTGTGCTTCTTTGTATACAGATAAAACAATATACATATAAATCAATTTTTCAGCAAGCTGATAGATTCTCTTGATAAGCCAGTCGCTTTTAAAAGAGTAGACCTTATTGTCATCTTAAGAAAAGTTATAATCCAGGTGACTGTCATCCTGCAGAGAGTTTTCCTGCAGAATTTCCTTCAGTCTCTATCATTTGATGAATTTCAGGATCTAGTACACATTACATATAGCCTATGAATACATAGAAGCTGACCCATTTCTTTCATGTGAATCCAAACTCTACTGCAGTGAACTAGTAGCAGCTGATGGAATTTCACTGTTTTGTCTTCAGTTATCTCTTCATGTTAGTCTCTATTGTAATAGTCAGTTTCATCTATTTTACTAATACACTGTAGAATTCAAACTCCAGACATTGAACTCAAAGCTGTAGGAGAGTTGCCTCCCAGAAATCTTGAGTTCAAATCCAAAGTCTGTGCTCCACAGTACCACCTACATGACAATGTATATGATGCTACTGATAGCATAGTTTCTTGTGAGTGCCGGTGATCAGGGAGAAGCAAGGGACTCTATTAAAAGTATATCCTTAGGTTTGCTAACTAGATTTATAGATGATACAAAATATAACACGGAGGGTTCAAAACATATGGTAAGTGTAGCATGTAACCTGGTCTGAGGTGTGTATCATAGATAAATCAATAAATAAAATCAAAATAAGCTAGTAAAAATTCAAGAGTATTTATTGGTTAATCATAGATATTGTTACAGTCTGTATAAGCCAGACAGTGATGTGGCAAATAGTTAACATGATGTGTACATTAGTATTTCTCTATTTCTTGGGTTAAATATAAAACATTATGGTTAAGTCCTTACACAGCATGGTTGGTTTAAGAACAATATATTGCAAGGATATGCAATACGAGTATAGTGAATATACTACATCTATATTTGATAAATTTAATAATATTTTAAGATTCTTACAAGCACACAATATTGACATCAAGAATCAAGCAGACCAAGGCTCTTTGAATTATATTAAAGAGGAATTGATAAAAATACTTGCATAAGGGAATGATATGAATACTAAAGTTAAAAGAAATTGGTGGTGTCAATGAAAATTAAGTGCAGAGGATGGAGTACAGTGCATTGAAACCATGATTTTGTAAAAAAAAATACAGAAAAATAAAATATACGGGATGGCATCTTGCCATTTGTCTAAAGATAGTTGTGTCACTATATATCAGCCAGAGCCTGGCTTTCTACCATGTAACTCTGTGATTGGATGACTGACAGACGAATCCCAGGTGAGATTTATAACTTATATTATTCTGGGAGGCATAATGAAGAGATGAACGGTCTCTGCCATTTTGATATCCTGAATAAATGAACAAAGCCAAAAGTCTCAACATCCAGTGTATTAGCACCAGCAACATGCAATAAATGACTACAAAAAGGGCTGTACTTTAACAGAATATGCACACCATTCATAAAGAGTTATATTTAAATGGTGTACATATTCCCAATTTAACTAATGAACTATTAACTATAAATAAATCTAAAATATATATGAAATGACAAAAGCATGGTGGGGGAATGCATGATTCAGGGTTTTATTGGATAACTAGACAATCAGACATTTATGTAATAATAACTGTTCTAAACTCGCACATACTCTTGCACTATATTTTACTCAAGTGGAATTATTTCATATAGAATGGCATAAACAAATTATATAAAGAAAACCAGATATCATACAAGTGTGTTTATTAATATTTAATAAAAGAACTCTCAAGTGAGCGGGTCAATAATACATTTTAAATAGAAAGACAAGTTCTACAATTAACCCGCATTAATATGGTGGATTATTTAGGAAAGAAGAAAAAAAGGGGGGGGTGACTCGCTCAGTTGATGGTTACTCAGGCACATCACTATAATAGAAGAAAATAAGTTAATAAATTTAAATATTAACCCAAGTAAATTTGAAAAGTATAACAGTTTACAAATTAGATTTGTTATACAATAGGAATATAAACTGAAAACTTAATTTAAGATTACAGAAATAATTGACTATAGCTTATGATGGAATATACAAATTACGCAAGAGCTCCTGGGTTAAAGGGTTACCTTATATGGTCTTCTGGAGAGTTAGTGTGCACTAGGTCTTCTGTTGACTCTGATTGATTGGTGAGTCCATTCCATCGGGCATTTCAGTTTCATTTATCCTGATATTTTGCATTACGATGGACAGCAGCAGCATTCTTCCGAGTTTGGTAGCAAATCTTTTAGGTATGATTTAGAAGCAGCAATTCACATCGGGTCTTCTTATGGAAAGGGCATCAGATGGTATAAGGGTCACAGGATGGCCATTTCTGAGAAGGAAGATAGTCATCACACCAGCTTCTCAGATATTCTAACTTCCCTTCGCAGAGGCTAGGATTTTACAATTTTCTGAACATAATTAACCATGCTCTTTGATATTAGTTTCTCTCTCTATTCAACTCTCCAAAATATAATCAGCTAAAACTGTCTCAAAATATAATCAGTTACTGTTTTAACTCTCCTCTAAACTCTTTAAAACATAGCAACCAAATAGATTAAGAGAAGTCAAAACAAGCATCCAAAAGAGCAGACGCAAAAAACAGAGCGAGCCTCAATTAATAATTTTAGCTCTCTCAATATATATATATCAAGGTAGCCCACAATACAACTGCCTTGCAGCATAAAAATCTACTACTCCAAATATATGCTACTAATTAATACTTTTATCTATCCAAATGGTTAAAACACCTGTAGAGGTCCCTACTATCGCATGTTATACACATATTGTCGAGGTTATAGCCTCAGTAAATATTACTTACATAATCAATGTGCATTTAATAAATTTATAATTACAACTTCAAATTAGAGTAATATAAGTAAATTTGCTATTGTTATCTATCTTTAAGATACTCGGATTAAATGTTTAATTTTGTTTTAAGACTTTTATTAATTAAAAAAATACTAGAATGAACATCTGTTTTATTTATTTAGATGGTCAATTTATTTAAGCCACTAATGCATTTACAGAAATAGAATTAATTATTATTGTTTTTTCCCAACCCTCATTTAATTTGATATACAAAATTGGGGTGTTATTTCTAAATTATAAATAACAAAATGATTTAAGTTCAAATTTGAAAGTTTTAAAGATTTAGATTATTTATTAGTTTACTGTTATTCTAAATTATGTTGAAAACCTAAAGATGAAGAATTTGGTATCTCCCAGCTAATAGATTTAAATAAACTAGAACTTAAGTAAACAACACTTTTATTAATTTTAGGCCTTCAAATATAATATTGCAGTATGATTGTGACTACAACTGTCATGACCCAAATCCTACTATGAATAAGTATATACATGTACATACTTCTTAATTTATAAACCATTATATTAAAATTACCTTAAATTATTGAAGTACTAACTGACCATACATCTACTATATTAACTAATTAAGCTCAGATTTCAGCATGAGAGTGCAGTACACACACTAATTTTATGTTAGGGTTTAAACTAAAGTATGAGGGTAGGTAAGAAGTGAGAAGAGATGAAACAAAGATCTGCAGAGCAAATCTTACTGTTTCAGTATAACTAAGAATTCTAAGAACATCTCTAATCTTTTTTCCAACCCTTTTGTAGTCGGAGTGGGAAAAAATATAGTAATTAAAAATAAGTTTTCCCTATCTTGATTGAAAAAAGTTAATGACTTTTTCTATTCAACTTAATCTTTTGAAAAACAACTTTGTGGAATTTTATTGAAATGTGTTGTACAACCATTAATTACAAATAAATTTGCTAATCAAAGCAGATAGTGGAATTTTATAATTTCCAGTATATCTATTGTAACATAAAAGCATGCTTGTTTTAATTTTAAAATCAGAATTAATAAAAATATTAGTTAGGTCTTTTTAAATGTTTAATTTACTATTTTGAATTTTTAAATTCAAAATTATTTACTCCTTAACTGTTATTCCCATGTAATATAGAAAATAACTAAAAAAAATTTATCTGTCTTTATTTTTCCTTTTCCTTTCAAGTTTATATATATATGTCTACACACATTATTATGTTATTGTATGCCATGAGACATAACTGTCTCAAAACACACCTCATAGGGAAAACAAAAATAGAAATGTAGAAATGAAACACCCATATAACAATATTTTATATAATATACATGTATAATCAAAACCAAGTTCATATCTCAAACTATGGACTCATCAATTTTTTTTAGAGATTTGACAATCATTGGACAGCTAACAGAATGAATAGTGACCTGCAATTCTGAGATAAAGAATTCAGCTACTGGACTATGAATATACAATGCATCATAAATATTAAAAAAACTGCCTGTTTAGACACTATAAGCGATCACAAATCAAAATAAAAATAATGCAAAAATCTTTGCAAAGCCCTGCTCCTTTGAGTCTTAGGGGATAGAAAATTTGGAACTATGCCTTGCTGTTTTGCTTGGAGATGTAGAGGCTGGAATCACAGGATTACATTAACTGCATCATGATAAATAATAGGAAATCAGAAAGTGGATTTGGAGAAATGCCTGAGATAAAACACACTTCAGAATTGCATGAAAACATTGTATTCCCAAGTCAATGAAACCCTCCTACCATCATTAAAACTGAAAATACAGCTAAACAAACTCCAACAGTCAAAAACTCCATCCAATCTCCAAAATCAGACATTATCTATTCAAATCTAAATATTAACTTCTTAAATGTAAATTAAAACTACTATTTTATAATTCATAATAAATACTCTTGTCGTGTATTTTACAATAATTTTTAAAATGAATTCTGCATAAAATGCATACTTTTTTCTTTCTCAGATGTGGCTATTTGAGATCATGTTGAGTGGTAATTTTGTTGCAATGACCATCACAGTTTGTGACGACAATCAACACAGACCAATTATATTAAGATAACTATAACTTCATCATCATTACAGAAAAGCAATAATCATCATGAATGATCACAATAAAATCAAATCAACAGTCAATCTTGGGTCTACCATAGAACAGGCTAATTATTTAATCCTTGCCATCTTAAGGCAAATTCTATCTAAAAGTTTCTCCATATATATACATGTATAAAAGAAAATGTAACTATTAGTCATTATTAACACACTCATAGAAGCGTCTTATATATACAGAGTTGCATTAGTGGAAGTGCATTCTCTAACAGCTAGACTTAGTAGTCTGGATATCGCGAGCTTCATAAACAATTAGTAAAATCATCATCTCAAAGTTTAATCACCGATTACATTGTTGATAGCAAACCATTAGCACAGCACAAGACTGAAAGTGGTGCTAGTTGTACTTTCTCTTGTGAAATGTGATTTTTTACCAGTTCACAAACAAACCGCATATTGTCAAGTAGCGATTATGATTAAAATATGTATGAAAAAATGGAGAAATAAATTATACATAAAAACATATTGTTTTGTATAAAATTAAATATTGTAGTTAATAAAAAAAAGTTTGTCTTTTATCAACTTTTTTCAAATATTTAATTTTTTTTATTAGTCATACTTTATTTCCTTATTTTTTTTATGCAAATTTTAAAGTAATTTTTCCTTGTTGCTTTGCTTTTATGTGATTTCTGAAAATTACAGAGCATATCCCCCATTTTTCAAGGTAAGTTAAGTTTATTTTTGTGTGATTTTTTTTTAATGTGGGTTTTCTGTGGAACCTATCTACCGCATAAAACAAGACCCATGTACGTATTGAACTAGAGACTCAATTTTTACAATATATATATTTATTAAAATTACCCCAAATTCAAACTAAACCAGAGTAGCCAAATAAATAAATTCTAAAACACAACTAATGGTTTCACTGCTACAAGCAGACATCTAAAGTGTAAATGACTAAAACATAACAAATTTATATTACATATTACCCACAATTCCCACTTAGAGCCTACACACACTTAATATTAAAAGAACTTTTAAACAAGTTAATTGCATCAGAATTATAATTTTTTAATAATAACGATTCTTTAATTCTTTTCATTTTTTCCAAAGAAGACAGACTATTAGTTTTGATGAGTGACTAAAGTTTTCTTCTTTGAAAGAAATAAAATAAAAAGAATTAAAGAATCTTTATTATAAAAATTTATGATTCTGAAGGATTAACTTGTTTAAATATTCTTTTAATACAAAAGATGTGTGGGGTCTAAATGGGAATTATAGTAATATAAATTTATGTTTTGGTCCTTTACACTTGAGAAGTCTGCTTGTAGCTGTTTAAATCATTGATATGTGTTTTAGATTTTATTTCTTTGGTTAGTTTGGTTTAGTTTTAAATTTGGGGTAATTTTACTTATTTTATTGACTAGTTTAGCTTTAGGCTTTTAATGTTTATTTACATATATATAATAACCAAATGATTGATGATGCAAACAACTATTCTCAGGATTATCTATTCAATAGTATGTGTACTCTTAATCTTATTATGCTTTAATAAAAATATATTGCAAATATAATGTTTGTTACAATAAAAACTAATTAAGAGTAAATTAATCTTTGTTTAATCTAAGGCTAGCAATTTTTAAATAAATAGTTGACTAGTGATTTATCTCAGGATTACATAAAATAAGAAAATAATTGCATAGATATAAAATGTGTTTATGCAACTTAGGATATGGTAATATAAAAAGGATTTTACATATATCATCGTAGACAATACTTTTGTATTTCAGATAGCATTAATAACAAAAATGATGTATATAATCCAAATATATTTATGTGTAATGTAATATCTTAAATATGACTTTATCTTGTAAATATTCAATGACGATGTTTCTTTAATAATGATAAAAGAGCAGTATTAAAAAATTAACAATTGCTTTATTACACAATATAAAATGATGATAAAAAATAATAATAATAATAATAATAAATAATAATAATAATGTCTAAAAAATATTAATAATAATAATAATAATGCTAATAATAATAATAATAAAAATAATGAATAATAATAATAATAATAATAATAAAAAATTATATAAAATGTCTAAAAAATATTAATATTTGTTTCCTAAATCTAATTTTAAGCTTGGGATTGAAAAATGTATTATCATAAAGTGTTGTAAAGACACTAAAATTATGTAAAAATAGGTTGTAAACAAAAGCAAAACTCTCCATACAGTAGTGCCACCCTGTGCTAACCAGAGTAATCAATAGATGCCAGAAGGCTTGTGCATAAAATCCCTATCTAGTGCCTACTCATCCAATATTCCCAATTATGTGCTAGTATGAGATGGTGATCATGTGATGTTTAAAAATAGGTTGCTTATTATTTAAAAAATAATTCTCAATTTAAGTACTGGAGAATAATAATAATCATCATAATGATAAATGCTCTATGTGGTCCTTAATTAGTTTGTTTCACTAACTAATTAATTATTAATCAACCTCACTTAATAATGTTGAAGAAGTTTTCACTCTTTTAAAAAAAGCAAGTGCAATTATTACTAAGCATACCTAAATGATATTTATGACATAGGGCTTATGTATCTCACCTCAAGATCTTTTACAGGATTCATTTGCAGGCATAAATGTTAGGAGTGCTATTCTACTAACAAAATACATCTAGATCATTAGGATGCCTTATTATACACTATATAACATTTAAAAAAATAATACTAACATATAATAGTGATGCATAAAATATTCCTTACAGATTTATTTATCTAAATAAGAATGATTAACTCCATTTTAACGTTGAAATTGAACTTAAAAGTTCGTGAAACATAATAATTGCAATATAGAAAAGTTTTATATAAGTTAAAAGTTATTTACATTATACAACATAAACCTAATGTAATCAAATTTATTCACATTCAATATCCTAAATAAGAATATTAATAAAACTGTATTACCTGTGCATTCATGTAATAATATCTGAAGAATTGTTATATTTTTTATTACACTAATAATAATGTGAACTACCTAAATAAGAAGCTGCTATGTCAAGCTATTCTAAAAGTATAGTTCCCATGAGTACAAATGAATACTAGCAGTCAATATTTAGATAATTTTTTTTTTTTTATAATGAAAAGCTTTATTTGTCTTAAAGGGTTACAAGAGATTGCTGAGTTTACATGGGCAATCCGTAGTTGTAGGTTTACATATATAAAAGTTGATTTATTATTTTACACCGGATTACAGGAATTTTTACATACTGTGGATTAGTTACATGGTTTTTACATAGCTTGAGTTGCTTTGGTTACATGAGTAATTTGTAGTTGTAGATTTATTTATGTAAATTTTTTTTTGTTGTTTTAATCAAATTTTGTATATTTTAAATTCAAAGTAACAATATATTTCTTTACTATAGGAAAAGTCTCATTTCTTATTTAACAATAGGTACTTTCTATTTGTTTTTTTTGTTTTTTTTTAAATTAAAATAATAATACTAATCATTTCCAAGGAGATATGTATTCAGGTATGAAAGGGATCTGCCTTAGGGAGGCAAATCAATTAGCTTCGATGTGGTATCATAGAAGTAGGAGAGGGCCAAATTCTGGTTCCTTTTCTGAATTTTTTCCATTTTGTCAATGTATAAATCAAGCGGGCGTTCCAGTGCATGATTAAAGGTGAGCCAGCACTGGGTGTACCATAATGAAAACAATAAGAATGTTGATGAGCATATCTCTGGGATGGATCAACACAATATATTGGCAATGAAAGTAGATAAGGAAGGCTTTTTGTCATTTAGTATGGAGGTTATAAGGTCTCTGTAGGGTTGAAGGGGAACACAGTGGCAGAAGAGGTGAAGATAAGTTTCCTCTTCTTCGAGGCATAGGTGCAAGTGGAATCTATGTTTGAGAATCCTTGGCGGTGTACAAGAAAATGTTTAGTAGGCAATGCGTTGAGGTTTATCTTCACAGGAAGTCAAAGAAGGATAATTCTTTTCTTATGATCCTTAATAGCATTTAACTATTTACATATATACAATCATTAACCCAAGAAGTTATAAGGCATACACAAATAATAATTTAGATCAATATGACCTGTAAGAGCCTTAGCTGTCTGTTTTCACATTCAGAGGTAGATCTCTGCACTTGAAGTCACTGTGCCATGGGAGACAATCTGCTCCAACATATATGTCTGTGTGCACAGATGGAGCTCCAAGAACCAAGTGAAGTCTTCTTAATCAAATTAATACTGATGCATTCATTGTTTTAAATCCCTGAAATTGATTGGCTAATGCTCTGTCTATCCACTCAGATGATTCTTCATTTTAATCTCCATACAAGAATTTTACCAACATATATGTCTGTGTGCACAGATGGAGCTCCAAGAACCAAGTGAAGTCTTCTTAATCAAATTAATACTGATGCATTCATTGTTTTAAATCCCTGAAATTGATTGGCTAATGCTCTGTCTATCCACTCAGGTGATTCTTCATTTTAATCTCCATACAAGAATTTACATTGTTAGCTTCCTTTAATTAATGAGTTAATTTTATATCTTGTCAAATGTTTTCTTATAAAGGAAATCTAACTCGAATTCCTTTAATTGTTTTATTTCATTAATGATGTATTCTTTCTATTTAATTAGACTATTATTCATTTTAGAAATTATTTTTTTTCTAATCTTAAAGTTATAAATCTTTTACTTACTAATTTTAAAAGAATCAGTCTTTTAAAATTCTTTAATTTATTTAACTTTTTCTCTCTATAAGTTTATACATATATATGTATGTGCATTTAAACATACACATACATATCATTACTTCCCCCAAGTTCAGAGATCAGTTTTTAATCTCTCAACTCAGTATGTAGTCATTATGACATCTGGGTCTTTTTATTTTCTTTTTAGCATGCTGTGGTTGTTTATGTTATGCCTCACTTGATGTGTTCTCTCTTATTAACTAGTTGTCAGTGTCCATTGAGTTGAATAAGTTAGGTATTATCTCCTCACTCTCATCTTTACACAGCTGGTTTACATGCTTGCAAAGTATTTCTCTATTTTTCATTTGAACTGTAACTACTTGTTTTGATAAATGATGGATAACTTCTGGCTGTGACCATAACTTGTTTGTATTATTTTTTACCCACACTTTTTCCTGTGGTTTAAATTTATAAAATTTTTAGGTACCAGCTTGATATTTATTTTGATCCACAATTGGCACAATGTTTGATAATTTTGTATTTAACTTTCTATCTAAATACATTTCAGCTGGTGATTTCCCAAATTTGGCATTAGGAGTCACATGTTGATAAAGAAGTGAGTCAGCACTGCTTTGGGCATTTTAATTTCCCCCAAATTTGTTGATGGTAGACTTTAGGGTTTGTACTGCTTTCTTGGCTAATCTGTTGGATTGAGGGTAGTAGGTGGGTGAGTGTGTGGTTAATTCCCCATTCTTGCATCACTTCTTCAAACTTTGCTGAAGTAAAGCCAGTTCCATTATCAAAACAAGTGTTTCCGGAAAGCTGTGATGAGCAAAAATTTTGTATAATAAGTGTCACATCTGTACTGGTGTTACTGACTATTTTACATTCAGTCCATGCTGACAAGGCATCAGCCACTACTAAAAACAGATAACCCTCAAATGGGCTACAGTGGTCAATGTGTATCCATTGCCATGGCCTTTCAGCTTTAGGCCATGGTTCAAACTTAGCCAGAGGCATTTTAGTGCATGTTTGATAGTTTTGCATTTTTTAATATTATTAATGCTGGGCTACCAGATGTAACTACAAGCTAATGTTTTTGTCCTAACAATGCCTGATGTCTCTTGTACAAGATCTTTAGAAGATGATTCCTAGCCTTTAGTGGGATTTGCACCCAATCACCCCTCAGAATACATCCCTTGCCTACAGATAACTTCCCACAGGAATTCCATATTTCTTTATGAAGAAACTAGGTCATTTTTGGCAATTCTTCCCTGATCTGCTTTACCATCCATTGGTAGTCACTGTCTTTGGATATCCATGCAGCCACTATTGTGCTGTTGAGGGTTTGACTCTTCAAGGCATCGATATAATTAATTTCTATTTCTTTTTTATATCTGTCTGATCAGGGATATGCGATAGAGCATCAGCATGCCCTATTTATTTTTATTTTTTATATTCTAATGTAAAATCATAACCTGCCAATGCAAGGACTCAGATGTTTGGGAATTTGTTTAATTCCTAATATTCCCAATAGGGGTTTATGATCAGTTACTATTGTAAATATGGAGCTTTTTGATGCCAAATAAAGTCCTTGTTCAACTGATTATAGTTTTTCTCTGCTTTGAGCAGGGTGACACAATACTGTCCCTATACCATATTCTTATGCATCCTTAGTCAGAGTTACTTCCAATTCATTGTTGTAATGAACATGTAATTTATTTGAAGTAAGCAGTGATTTTGTTCATAGAAATGTTGTTTCTTCTTCCCACTTCCATTTTCCTTCTAAAAAATTTTCAAAGTAATTAACCAGACCCAGGAAGGCTTGAAGTTTTTTCACATTGTTAGGCCTCTGTGCTTCTGCAACCACTTTAGCTTTTTTGGGGGGCAGATGTGCCATTATTAGATATAATGTGACCTAAGAACTTGATTTTGCTTGCTTTCCATATGCATTTTTGGATATTAAGTTTTTGCCTTGAATTCACCCAGTTTTTCACAAACTTTCTGTAGACATGTTTTAAGTTTGTTTTCAGTCATAGCTGTAATCAGAATGTCAAAATATGGAATAACACCCTCTAATCCATTAAGGAGGGTTTCAGTTTTTTGATTGAAAGATACTAGGGGCCAATGTTATTCCAAATGGGAGCCTCATACATTTATATAACCCTACATGAGTGGTTAGTGTTAATATTTCAACTGTCCATTCATTAACAAGTATCTGGTGGAAAGCAGCATTAAGATCTAATTTAGCAAAAAAAATTGGATCTCTGGAATGACACTATTATTTCCTTGACATTAGGAACTGGGTATGCAATTTTACTGATCGCCTTGTTAACTGATACCCTATAATCACTGCACAAACAAATTTGTCCATTGGGTTCAGTAATAATTACCAATGGTATAACCCAATCAGAATTTTCGATAGGTTGTAATACCCCTTTCTTAACTAAGTTGTCGATTTCATTTTCTACTTTTTCTTTTTGCATGTACGGAACTTTCTATGGTTTGCATATCATAGGTAGCATGAACTAAGTTGTCGATTTCATTCATTTTCAACTTTCTCTTTTTGCATGAACAGAACTTTCCATGGTTTGCATATTATAAGTGCATCAGTGCTTAACTGTAACAATAAAGGGGTTATTTTTATAACACCAGATTCCCCATTAAATAAGCTAGGAAATTTGATTCACATTTCATTTTCCATTTCAACCTTTTTCACAAATGTGAGTTTAATACCCAATTTTCTAAACCATTGATGTCTCATTAGGGAGTTTACTGCAGGCATAAACTATGTATAAAGATAACTCTATCACTTTTCCCTCCATTCTACTTACAGGGGTCTGACCAACATTTTAAATTTTGACTACATTGCCATTTAAGTCTAATGCTTTAAGGTCAGTTTTTCTAGTTTAAGGATTTTATTATTCATAGAGGCTACAGTAGCCCAGTCATGGACTGTTATTAATGATACACCATTACCACTGTCTAGCTCCATAGATATGAACTGATCACACAGATTTAGTTTTAACATAATTTTATCATCATAAGTGGACAGTTTTTTTACATTTGTATACTGACTTTCCTGGTCTTGATATACATGTTTATAACTTTAACATTCCATGATGGGATCGTTAAGTTTTTCTTTACAAATTTTTCCATGTGCCCTCTTTTTTACAATTATTGCAGCAGTCTCTTTTATAAAAACAATTGTTGGCTTTGTGGCCCTTTTTCCCACAGCAAAAGCATATAAACATGGTTTCACTTTTAGCATTATTTTCATTACTTTTTGACAACTCGTTCTTTATGGTTTTACAAATGACTGTAGGTGATTTGCTATTCTTGAACTTCGCAAATTTTCAGGATTGCTCAAGCAGAAGTTCATAAGTTATACCATGTTTTATAGCCTCTATATAATCTAAATTGCTAATTCCAATAATTGTTGGCTTAAACTATCATCACACAAACCTGTAAGATATTGTTCCAGCATGGCTTCATCTAGGAAAGATCCATAGATACAATTCCTTGCTAGATTATGAAGAGCACTATCATAATCTTTTATACTTTCATCCTAACCTTGGTTCTGAGCTTGGAAATGCAGTCTAGCAACATGCCTAGAGAGTTGGGGATTAAAATGGTTTGACAAAAGCTCTTTAACCTGATTGTATGTACAATCTTCAGAAGTTAGAGGTTCAGTGAACTTGTTGGCTGTCTCAATAACTCCTTTCCCAGAAAAAGCATAATAATGAAGCAATCTTATACTTATCATCTTTAACTTTATTAATGAATAAATATTTTTCTACATGTTGAACATACAGGGGCCAACTACTTGCCTCACTGACATCAAATTCACTGATTGCTACTTGCATTGCCTAGTATTTTATCTAAATTTAACTGTTATTTTAATTAATGGTCTGAATTAAGATTATGACTGTGCCAATTTCTATGGCTAGCTATTCTAAGAGGGTACTTCCCATGAGTATAAATCAATATTAACAGTTAATATTTAAATAATTATTTCCTTACGATCCTTAATAGCATTTAACATATATACAATCATTAACATAAAGAGGCCAAATACATACACAAATAATAATTTAGATCAATATTACTTGTAAGAGTCCTAGCTGACTGTTCTCATGTTCAGAGGTCAGCTCTTTGCACTTAAAGTCATTGTGCCATAGGAGATGGTCTGCTTCAACATATATGTCCATGTGTACAGATGAAGCTTCAAGCATCAAGTGAAGTCTTTTTGACCCAATTAGTATTGATGCATTCATTAACATAAAAAGGCCAAAGACCTACGCAAATAATAAGTTAAATCAATATTACCTGTAAGAGTCCTAGCTGACTGTTCTCATGTTCGGAGGTCAGCTCTTTGCATGTAAAGTCACTGTGCCATGGGAGATGATCTGCTCCAACATATATGTCCATGTGTACAGATGAAGCTCCAAGCATCAAATGAAGTCTTTTTGACCCAATTAGTATTGATGCACTCATTGTTTTAAATACCTGCAATTGATTGGCTAATACTCTCTGTCCATCCATTCAAGAGATTCTTCATTTTAATCTCCATACAAGAATTTGCATCGTAATCTTTAATTAATTAGTTATTTTTATAGTTTGTCAAATGTTTTCTTATAAAGGAAATCTAACTCAAATGTCTTTAATTGTTTTATTTCATTAACGATGAATTAATTTAATTAGATTATTATTCATTTTAGAAAATAATCTTTTTCTAATCTTAAAGTTATAAATCTTTTACTTACTAATTTTAAAAGAATCAGTCTTTTAAAATTCTTTAATGTATTTAACTTTTAACTTTTTCTCTCTATAAGTTTATACATATATATGTATGTGCATTTAAGCATACACATACACATCAGAAGCAATTATAATAAAGTACATTAAATAATTCATCAGTTTACACTCTAATGTTTATGATTTAAAAATTTATTCCAATGAAATACTGATATATGAGAATATTCCAATGTTCTTGGGACTTCACAAACAGTTTTAAAACAAGAGCATTCAAGATGATGTAAAGAACAATTTAATTTGTAATGTAATCTTTTCTGGAACACAATATAGAGATTAATAAATTTCACTTAGTACACTTGTTAATCCAAGTTAAGCTATATTTAACCCATTAGTGCATTTTAAAGTCTGTTTCTAAATTTGATGTTTAACATCATTAATATTTGCATTGATAATTTATAATATATTAGTGGCATTTAAATATTTAGCATTCACAATCCATTTCATAAAACACTGGAGAAAATTCATAATTTATTATACCAAGAAATTTAATTCACTTGAAAAAATATAATTTTATCAGAAAGATTAGCATTTAGTACTTTTTTCACTTGAAGTCTCTTATTAATCCATTAGTTTATAGATCTTTAATCTATGTTGTTAAATAGTTCTGATCAAATATATGATCAAGCAAATAGTTTATCATACATAAACAAAGTGATTTTCATTAATTTTGAATTAATGTTCAGCATTTCTCCAAGTGGACAGTTTATGGCAACAATAATATTTGAGTTAAAAAAATAATAAGTTTTCTCTTCCATAATTAAAGATGAGATAAATTCACAATATTAAGACATAATATGCACATTTTTAAAATTAAAAGAACAGTTATTTTTCTAATATTTTGAGAATAAATATTAGCAACTTATTTTTTTCATGTGTCATAGCATCAGCCACCAATGCTGATAAACCTAATTTTCCGAATATATTGGCTATTTACTATTACTTTCAATTTAAGAAATCTAGCAATTTAATTTGAAGTTGTTAGACAACATTCCATGAGTCAATTTATCCCTTTTCGAATAACAGTTGACTGCACTAAATGAGATTTCTTGAAATAATAATTAATTATTATTAAAAGTAGATCTTAGTTGGATAATTTTATATTTTATACATAATCATATTTTGATTTATAAAATTATGGGAGTTTAAGGGTTATCTTGCTTATTTGGGATATAAACTTAAGGTAATTTAAATGGGATTGTTATCAATTCTTTAAATCTTAAGTAAATTATATATTTTAAAAGCATATAATTAAATAAAAAGAGTAAAATATGAATTAGTAATTTTTTTTGATAATATTTAAATTTGAAATTTGTAGTGTGGTTTAAAAATGATGTCATCTATAAATAAGAATAAGTGCTGTAGGAATATGTGTTCTTATTTGTGCACATATTATTTAGTAAAGAATTAATTACTTCTAGTAAAATGTTGATTTATTTTTTAAAAAAAAAATTGAAATAATATTTGTTTATATTATTTAAATAATTTAGAATCTATTTTATAAAAAATAAAATTTAAATTGTTTAAAGTATTTTTAATTTAATTGACTTTTAATTATGTTTATTAAAGATTTTTTTTATTTTATCAGTAAATATTTGTTGTAATAATATTGCTAGAAAAACTATTTTTTAACTAATTAAATAATCATTGTAAAATGATTTTAAGTATCAACAAATGAGCGATCGTGAAGTCTGGAGTTATTTTTAAATTTAAGCAGACGATGTTTTGGGGGATTGATTGAAAAAATCATGGCAGAAAAAAAACATTTTTTTTTTTCCATTAAATTTCACTATAAATTATTATAAATATTATTATTTTAATTTAAAAAGAAAAAAATATTTGTAAGATTTATTGAAAAGATAATGGATTGGAAGGAAATCTAAAATCTCTATTAGTGTTGTGAAGATATTCAATGCTCTAAGAAATACCAGAATTTGGAAACATTATATTACCTATATTATGAAGTTAATGGAAGAAGAAAGCTGTAAGTTTATCAAAGCCTCATACCAGTTACAAAAGGAAATATATGTGGGAATACTGAATACTTCACAAGTAAGTAAGATATTAATTACAGAACAAGCTAATTTAATTCTGTGTTTTATTTTTGATAAAACATATATTTTGCATGTTTTAATACATTAACATATAGAAGGAAGAATATTCATTTTATATTTAATAATGGAAACTTGACATATGATAAAAAAGGCAACTTAGTAAATAATTTGAATTAAGATAGTTGAAGAAACTTGAAGTGAATACTATAGAAAATTTTTTTTATCTAGCTAATAATTTAGATAAGTTGAAGTTTATTAGAATATTATTCATTGTAACAGCATAATGATGGTGTAAAATTTATATTATAGCTTGATTTGATCTAATGAATAAATAACATAAAAGTAAAAGAATATACTTATGAAGAATGAACAGAATTGAGAAATAACTAGATAACTATTTTATTTGATTTTTAATAAGATCTTGAATGTATACTCTAATTGAAAGTTTAAATTGCCTGTTAATGGAATATGATGGAGAAATATTATAAAAGAAAGGAAAACAAAAGAAGTATTTATGATGAATGATATATTAAATAAGTCTTAATTTTAGTTGGAATGATTTAACTAGCATGTGGAATAAGTATATTGTAACTTACGATGTTTGAAAGTTATATTCAATGTAATAACAATTAGTATGGCATTTGTATACAATTTTGGCTTATAGAAGGACAATACTTTAAAAGAATACCAATGAAATGAAGAAGACTGTAAAGTGTGATAAAGTTTATATTTAGAGGATATACATTAATAATTTATATGTAATAAATGTTATAATGAAGAATTGATACTATAGTATAAACATATTTTAATAAAATAAGAATGACATTTAATTGTGATTTAAAAGGAAGAATATCAACTTGGAATAATTGTATATATTTGAATTGCTGCATTTAATCATTGTGTAAAGAGAATAGTATGTCAATAAAGAAGGATGCCAACTGTAAGTTGTTTAGAACTTTTAAAATGATTTTCATTGTTATGGAAACTTCTATCCATGAAGACAAAGTATTATAAAGTTGTTCTTCATTTAAAAACAACAACTCCAAATTTCAAATCATTAAGTTATTAATGCATTTAAAAATTGGAATGTTAAATTATTAATAAGTATATTTTATATATGTATGTATTTATTTTCTTTTATTACTTGTTTAGTATAATTAATGGGTTATAATAAATAGAAATTGGTTCATATGTCAAGAGAACCATCAGAAAATCCCATATTTAGATATAAGGAGAATAATATTGCAAGATAAATTATTAATATCTTATAGATATTAATATAGATAAAAAGAATTATGAAATTAATAATATATGCCAATTTAAATGGGATGAAAGTATGTGGGTGTACAATAATATAATGTCCAAAGTATTAAGTATGATATTTGATTTTGATCTCATTTATAATATAAATGTAATATTGTTGTATTTAATGCTGCCCTGTTGTACTATTTGTGGTCATTATATCTTTGGAAAATATAAAAGTTATGGATTAAAGTAAGGAAGTTTAGATATTTTGACTGGAAGTGTAGATGTTTATTTTACAAGATTGTGGCATCTGAATGGAATGTAAGAATTTCTTGGTTTTAATGATATTTAGAGATGTAGTACTTTTGTACTCAGAATGATATGGTAAAGTCAAAAATTAAGTTTATCTTAATGGATGACAAATTGGATGATGGACCTAATGCATATGATCATAACAAATAACATTTTCTTTAAATTAACAAAAGCTTAATAAAATCTATGAGAAAGATATTGAATGGATATATGAATATGTGATATGTAAAGTTAACAGTTAAGTTAAATGGATAATTACTCTTTTTTATTAATAATTATCTAGACAAGGATTTGGTAATGTTTTAGGGTCTGAAAGTGTAAGATATAAAATTTCTGAATTTCTAAAATAGTTAAGTTAATAGAATTGTATACAAAACAAGTGGTTCAATAATTAATAATTATATTTTTTGTATAAAATATTAGAGTTCAAAAGAATGAATGTCATAACATAGAAAGGTAATATTAGTGTTAAATGACTTGAAATTATTATTTTTCATTTAAAATGTATATACTCATTAAGTCCTCATATACATTTAAAATGGTAAAATTATTATTATAGGTTATATTTATTTTTAAAAAAGCACTAATGATCATTGTAAATTTTAGTCATAATATTCATTTATAGACAGTAAATGTAATGAAGTTAATATAAACATTTGTGTTTTATAAAGAAGATGAAGATGGAATATATGATTTGATAAAATATTATATTATTATAATGAGATATTTATTTGATAAAGGTAAATGGAATAAAATTAAAGAATGGTGTTTTAAAGGCAGATGGTTAATAATACTTATTAATGTATAATAGAAGTAATTTTATTTTTGTAAATAATTTTATGTTATATTGTTCTATTGTTTAATTTTGCTGTTTATAAAACTATTTAATTAAAAAATAAAAAAAATAATTTGTAAAGTTTGTAAGTTATATGATAATACATTTTAATATTTATTAATTTGGTTAAGTCCACATAATACGTAGAGAAAATAAAATATTACTTTATGAATTTGGGAAATTATTTATGCTAACATCCATTTGGCAGAGTACAATATATATATAACAATTCAATGATCTATATGTTAGAGAACACATATAATAGTGATATCACTTAAACATATACTTATTTTTCAAAATGTTTCTTTTATTATTAGATCTTAATTCTTGTATACTGCCTTATTGTCTAGAAATAAACAAAATACAGTCAATAAATCATATTAAACATCAGTCTTAACATGTTCAATCTGTGATAATTTAAATTTTAAATGTGTTCTGACTAAAATATTTACCTATTTTTATTTAAATAAGTTCAAGTGTAATGTGTTATATATGTCTTTGTCTGTCATTACTTATGAATTTTTCATGTTAAATTAAGTCTAAGAAAGTATTATTTACTATCTTTTGTATCATGAACCTGTTTCATGAATAAGATGAATGATTTATTCAGATTTTCATATAAGCACATATACATCTAGCAATTAATTTCATTCTTTTTTTTTTCCATATGTCAAAGAATCGGCTGGGAGGCGAATCTGCAACAACTGTCTGCAACCAACTGCTCACTTGCAAGGCGGTTGCACTGACCTCTCGACTAACAATACTGGACAATCTTTAATGTTAAATTAAATATTTATTCTGTAAACTTGACTCTTTTTTGTTTTTTTGTTAAATCATGTAAATCAATTACAATTAACACAAATGTTTTATAAAAACAGATTTTGAAAATATGTATATGCATTCTTAGGATAAGCACTAATTCTTACATTTATATTCTTTTTTTTGTTGAAACTAATATATAAATAAAACAGTTCTAAGTAAAATTCTTATCATTCAGTCTTCTTTAACATGTAATGTCTAAACAACAAAAGCATAGGCATTGGAATGAAGATTCTTAATATTTGCAAGATAGTTGATAGCAACATTTAATTCTAGATATATCAATTTTTTTCTCCAAGATTGAATAATATTTCAGAAGATAGTATTTTTC
Organism: Epiperipatus broadwayi; assembly: GCA_028023455.1. NCBI lineage: Eukaryota > Metazoa > Onychophora > Udeonychophora > Euonychophora > Peripatidae > Epiperipatus > Epiperipatus broadwayi. The sequence goes on from JAQFVV010013171.1 coordinate 198,535, forward strand.
AGAATGCCATTTCAGAAAAACTTAAAAAATTTAAATGATGGTGGCTGTTGTTGATATTATTATTTTTTATTCCCTTTGTCACTAATTTTTGCTTATTTTTAAAATCTAAAACTTAATGTATTTTTTTTAAAAAAAAAACATTAATTCTAACATATGAAAAATTCCAACATCTTTCTATATTTCTAATCCTCTCAATGACTCATAATGAGTGCGCTAATAGCTCTAAACATGGTTTTACAATAAATGCTACCAGATAAATCATTTAACATTTCTATCTAAGATTACCCCTATTCTTAAACTGGTCTCGAGCTAATGGCTCTCATCAGTAAGTACTAGGACATTCAGATACTAGATCTAAAACACCAATTTAAGTCCAGCATTTATCTAATACTTAACTATTAAGTAGAAAATCTGAAATTTTCAGACATCTATATGTCTTCAAATCCTCTACTTACATAATACTTAAGTATTAGATAAATGCTGGGTTTGAGTTGGTATTTTAGGTTTAGTGTCTGAATGTCCTAATGCCTCACTTATGAAAACCATTAGCTTGAAATCAGTTTGGAAGTAGGGATAATTCTAGATAGAGATTTTAAATTTTTTTTCTCTTGCAACATTTATTGCAAAAGCTTATTTACATCTATTAGCATATTCATTATATTACATTTATAAGACAAACTTATTAAATTAAGTCACATGATGTATGACTTCATTTCTTTACTATTATTCTTTCATTGATAATTAAATATTCTATTAAAACTAAACATAAAATAATTTATTTTATAATGATAAAAAAATAAAAGTATTTAATGTAATAGCTATTAAACATAAATTTAGTTATTGTTTGCAATAATCACATTCTTTTCTCTTTATCATACCAGTAACTTATAATATTTTTATTTATTTATTATTTAGTTTTTTTTTTTGCTACATATAATTCTTACATTATTGATATGTAATTTGATTCAGGTATTCCATACACACAAACACTTTTATTAAAATAAGTGATCTCTGGAAAATTATTAATAAATAGAAATATTAAAGCATTAATATTAATTAATCTTTAGGATTAGTAATAATTGTTTTAAATACAACAAAATTTTGAAATTAATTTTATATTTACTTCTTCCTAATCATTTAAATACAAATAAAATGCCATCATCAAACATCTTCGGACACATTCCTTTTTTTTTTCTGGATACAAATTGTTTTTCCCATCAGTGTCACAGTATCTATATATATAGTTCAATTTTTATAAGACCACATAATAAGCAAAGATTAATAAAGGAAGATAATTGTTTAATTGTTTCCATAAGTTATTCAATGCAAGAAATATAATGTATATATGTGAATGTATTTTAAATAAATAGGGATATGTAATTTTAAAAAAAATATGTTTATAAAGTTTTGTGCTTAAAAATCATTTTGAAAAAATTTGTATTAAGATTTGTTTTTATGTTTTGGAACACTGATGCAAGCAGAATGAGAAACACATATGACCAGAAAATATTTCTTCAACTAACTAATAAAATCTGTATCCTCTGCAAGAAAATTTGGTATTCTTTATGAATTTATAATGCATAATATCTTTTAACAGACTACATTACTATAATAAGGGGTCCCCAACCTTTTTGCACTTAAGAGCACATTCTATAATACCGGCCAGGTGGTGGGCACCATTTATTTTTTCAATGTAAATTTATAGTTGGATATTGTTAATAATACACATAATGTACAAAAAATATTTATTTAAAAAATAAAATTTTAACATATTAACGTTTATATTTTTTACGCTGTAAAAGTATAGTATGCCCTACAATTTGATTACAATATCTTCCATAGCGTAAGCTTGTGGTTAAAACACCTGTAGAGGTCCCTACTATAGCATTTTATACGCATATTATCGAGGTTATAGCCTCAGTAAATGTTAATAATTTATAAGAAATTTTAAAAATTAAATTTATTTGTATCAGATAAATAATTTTTTATCGAGTTTGGATAGCGGTGGGCACACATAAAATGGTCTGTGGGCGCAATGGTGCCCGCGAGCATAGGGTTGGGGACCCCTGCTATAATATGATTACTTATTGTATAATGCAATATTTATGTCAAGAAATTTATAATTAATTGGTAGCATTAGTCATTTGTGTTTATTATTTAAAGATAAGTTCTGTTTAGACAACAGTATTTTATATAGAATATAAAAATATAAACAAAATGATTCTTTTTTTTATTTTAGTAGATAATTTGTGTAACTAATTTTGAAAGGAATCTATTAAACAATTATTAATAAGGATTGATAGTTTTATACTAATTGATACATTCTATACTATTTAATGCATATTTTTAAATTATTTTTTGTGTTATAACATTATTAATAGTATGTTATTATAAAATTATTAAAACTAACATTGAAAACAAAAATTATTTAGAAAAATTTAATACTGCTTTCTTAATCATGTTAAAAAAAAAGAAATAATTATTGATCAAAATTCTTCAAAATTAAGTATATCAGAAAAAATGAATGGAAAATTGTATTAAACTTAAAAACTTTTATTCATATTCATCAAATGTCTTCCACTTAGCAGGTAAATGAAAATTGATTTACTTTTTTTTAAAAAATAGATCAATAAAACTTAGAAGGCATTTTGACAAACTTTCTAAGTAAATGTTTATTATGCATTGTTGATAGTATAGGGAATTTGAACTCAGATTTTCAAGCACCCTTCAACTATCCCACTATCTCATACAACTGACACACATGACCACACACATGTAGAAATGATAAATAATCACCAATATAGTATTTCGTGCTAAACCAGCACTCACTCTGGTCCAGATTATCATCTCCCACACATATATGTAATCAGTGCTCAGTTTATATTAAGATAGCAAATCTTCATACTTTAATGGACAGGCTTCAATCCACTCCAACCTCCAACTTTTCAGCCATCCATATCATTGAAAATCTGATGATGAAAACTCAAATCCCATGCTGATGCAAATATTATTGCCATGCCCATGTTGACCTGAAGTCACTCTGACTCCTCATGTATAGGACTGTATACATGTATGGTTTAGCACGAAATACGTATATTGGTGATTATTTATCTTTTCTACATGTGTGTGGTCATGCGTATCGGTTGTATGAGATAGTGGGATAGTTGAAGGGTGCTTGAAAATCTGAGTTCAAATCCCCTATACTTACAAGAGTGCCTGGTTTTCAAATATTTATGCATTGTTGAATATAATTTTAAATATAATTCACAAATATAGCAAAAAATTAAATGAAATGATTAACACATTTTCTCTCTCTTATTCTCTTTTTTTTTTTTGGCAATGTTATAATCAATAAAAACAGTCTAAAAATTTTCTACAAAAATAAATATACTGTTAATTTTTCTGTGTGGCTTACTTTCAATTATGTAAATTAAGTAATTTATTAAAAATGAAATTATGTGTGATATAATTGCTGATTTGTTAGACATAAGTTATTAAAAATTATTGAATAATGTTCTTTAATGAATTTTGCAAGATAGTAATGGTGTTTTTGATTAATCCTCTGATTGTACCAAGCACTAAACAATCATTTTTTTTAAGTGTCATGGCATCGGCCAGGACGCGAACCCACAACCCGGCCAACTGCCTGCAAGTGCAAGGCAGTCGTGCTGACCTCTCGATCACCAATTTTTGAAATTAAAAAAGAATTTATATGAATCAAACTAGGTTATCTGATGTAAATGTATTAATCATAATAAATAAAATTGTTAAATATCTTGATGTAAAAAATACTATAAATGTATTTGTTGATGATAATGTTAAATTTTAGTCAAACGTTAGTGGTCTGGTGGTTAGCATAGCTGTCTTCCAAGCAGCTGGCCCAGGCTTGCTTCCTGGTCAACACCTTTGACATATGAGGAAAAAAAGTTAAACTTTAATTAAATGTAATAGAAAAATTTAATTTTGTGTAATTTTTTTTTTTCATTATGGTAATTGTATGGTGGAGGAGTACAAAAATTTTTTTGACATGGATATCAAAATGCCAGTTTCAATATTGTCTTAGAAAACAATAAATTGGATTGGGAGTTTATCTTTAGTGATTATTGCAAGTTATCTGGTGTTCAATTTATTTTTATTTTTCATATTAATTAGAAATAAAATTAATTAATATCATTATTTTTAGATCTGACACAGAATGATCTGCTAAAATAAACATTTTCTGGGCTATTTTGATTTTTTTGTTTTTATCAAACTTGGTCCATTAAAGAAAGAGTTAGAGATAAATGTTACTTTCTCCAATATATATTTTGCATTTTTATGTTAAATTAAGGGTAACATTTATGTGAAGGTTGTGTGTGATCAAGCTAGATGTCTCTTATTCATGCAAAAGTAACAGTATGATGAAATGTTTTTGTGTGTATTATCTATTTTAGGTTGCATAAATGAGTCTTTCAAATTAAATGGATTGTAAACTAATCAATTGCTTTTATAATAGAATGAGAAGAAAATATTTTTGAGGGTATTATAAAATTTGTATTAACAGAAGTAATTGTTCTTTAAAGCCATCTTTATAAACTTGGATAATTAGTTGTACCAACTACCTTCCAGATTAATTTTTGGCTATTGGACTGGTTAGTGAGGAATGATGGATTGTTTTTACACATCCAGGAATTTTACTTTTTTTATATTATGCAAGCTAACTACTTTAAAAAAACTTAAAAAAATAAAATAAATATCAGATTTAAGACAAAATAAAATAAGGATAGGAAAAAAATACACATCTTCTTTATCATCATCATCAACAACCATTATCAATCCACTGCAGGATGAAGGTCTCTCCAAGTTCAATCCATCTTTTCCTATCTTTAGCTTCTCTTCTCCACATCACCCCTGCACACTTTCTTATTTCTTCCATCCATCTATTTTTGTCTGTCATGATTGTATATATTGGAAAAAAAATATTCTTAAACTTGGAGGTAAAAAGCCAATAAACTCACTATGCTGGCTAATGCGTGTTGGTGAGCAGCCCATCCATGTTCGTATACTATATGAATAATCACATAGTAATAACAGCTGCAATGACAAGAACATATGGAGTGGACATTAGGAATTTGCCCTGCTCGGTTCCTTTAAGGCCTCCAAGAGGAATCAAAGGGTCTCCTTTCAGTTAATAGCAAATTTCTTTCTTTATAAGGATGATTAAATAATGAAAATGACATCAATGTAGATTTCAGTATGAAAACAGAAGCTTAGCAAGGAAAGATTAAGTTATGTCCTTTCAGATTTGCTAAATTTAAAGTTAGATTAAATATGTATTTCATTTGTTGTTATTTTAATTATAACATGAAATTAACATTATATGTAAGGCAACATTATTAGTAATCCTTCAATAAAATTGTACTTCTACATTTAGACTTCTTAATGACGTTTATAAAATTTAATTAGTTGCCAATCATTATCTTTTTTTTCTTTAGTCACTGATTTTTTTTTAATTTTTTGATTCTTTTTAATAATTATTGAATTAGTATTTAATTAATTGGAAAATAACTTTACTCATTTTTTGGCAGTATTGTTTACCATTAATTTTTTAAAATTACTTTAAGATTCTAATCAATTACATGAAAATTTGTTTAATTATTCGCAGCTGTCTTTTTTTTTTCCATAGTAGTCTGTTTACTTATTTGGCATAATACATCAAAGCTATGCTAATTGTCTATCGATTAAGCAATAAATGGAGGCTTGCTCTGTCATTGTTCAATGACACTTATTTCCTTGTTTGTTTTCAGAAGAAAAAAAAGGTGAAGGTATTATTTAATTCAATTATATTCTGCAAATATTATTAGTAAAAAATTTCAATATATATATGATCTATTCACAAAATATATTAGTTTAAGGATTTCCATTCAGTGGAACTCACTCCCCTAGGTATATAACAAAAATTGTTAAATACACCAAAGTAAAATCAAACATTATATATTTACATATAAGGATGTTTACTCTAATTTATATGCTTGCATATTGCTATGTGAAATTTAACTAATTTTGTAAACATTACTGGATATGTATTTTTATCTGTAATCTAAATGAGATTTTATGAGTGCTGAAACTTTTACTTTATTTATCTTTTCGACATATATGTGTTCAAGTGTATCAGTGTTATGAGATGGAGTGGAGAGTGGTGGGTCATATGAAAGTCTGTGCTCATATACCCTATATATTTTATGTAGTTGTAATTATATTTTGGACTATTTCCATTATCTATAATTAATTATTAAATATCTTCAGAAAAATCTGAACTTTATTTAAACTTATTAAATATATTTAACTATTAATAATTGCACATAGGTTAATATAACATAATATTTCTCAGTCTCCTCTCTTTTTCAGACATTGCTGGCCTAACTATTAACAGCAGTAGCGTAGTAATTACACCAGAATCCTTACATTTAAAGTGACATTCTACAGCCTTGTTGCATAATCACCTTATTTAATATCCACAAATTTAAAGATCCCTGATTCAATTTCAATACTAGCACTGTCATTGGCCAGGCCAAAAACATTTGATGAAAAGAGGAGAATAATACCGCTTAAAATATTGTATCATATATTAATCTATGTATCATTGCTAATAATTAGATGTATTTGAAGAATTTAAATAAAATTTTAATTTTTCTACAGACATTTAACAATTTCTATTAGACGATGGAAATAGTTCTATATATAATAGCTCTAATGGTTACAGCGTCACTTTTAATTCAATATTCAGAATCTAAAGATCCAGGTTTGATTCCCTTGTTAATACTGACACTGGTCTGAGTAGTAACACCTGAAAAAAAAAGGAGAATAATACCACTTGAAATATTGTGTTATATACTAATCTGTGTTCTATTACTAATAGTCAAATGTTTGTGTAAAGTTTGAGTAAAGTTTGAATTTTTTTTCTAAAGACATTTAATAAACCACTAAACATCACATGATCACAATCTCTTATGCTAGCACATAATTGTTATTCAACAGGCAAAACTCTCCATACACTAGTGCCACACTGTGCCAAACAGAATAATCAATGGATGCCAGAAGGCTTGTGCATAAAATCCCCATCTAGTGCTAGCATAAGAGATGGTGATCATGTGATATTTAGTGATTTAATGCCAATCCTGCCTAATAGGATAGTGGTGGCTATTGTTATTAAAGAGCCAAAGTCACCAAAATGTATGGGTGCTAAACTGAGTGCAGACCCTATGACTATATAAGCTATAGAGCTTAGAATGAAAATATTGTGTTTCAATTTCATTCTCATAGTTTTGTAGTTAAGTAGAGTTAAAAGGCGGCTGCTGGAGGGTTGCATTAGATCCTAAGATCTAGGTGCAGTGCTCTCAGATACAAGGCTCCTCACTGACGAATGCCACAAGCCAGAAACTAGTCTGGGGATATTGTATGAGTAGGTACTAGATGAGGATTTTATGGACAAGCCTTCTGGCATTTATTAATTACTCTGGTTGGCACAGGGTAGCACTACTGTATGGAAAGTTTTGCCTTTTTAATAAATAAGTTATGTGCTAGCATAAGAGATGGTGATCATGTGATGTTTAGTGGTTTAACGCCAATCCTGCCTAATAGGATAGTGGTGGCTATGGTTGTTAAAAAGCCAAAGTCACCAAAATGTATGGGTGCTGAATTGTATTCAGACTCTATAACTATATAAACCATAGAGCTTAGAATGAAAATATTATTGGGTTTTCAATTTCATTTTCATAGTTTTGTAGTTAAATAGAGACACAAGGTGACTGACTGCTGAAGGGTTGCATTAGATCCTAAGATCTAGGTGCAGTGCTCTCAGATCCAAAGCTCCTCACTGACAAAGGCCACAAGCCAGAAACTAGTCTGGGGATTTTGGATGAGTAGGCATTAGATGGGGATTTTATGCACAAGCCGTCTGGTATCCATTGATTATTCTGGTTGGCACAGGGTGGCACTACCGTATGGAGGGTTTTGGCATATAATATTTAATATTAGATGATGGAAATAGTCTATTATATAATTTTTAATATTTATTTATTTAAATAAATCAACAATACAATATAAAATATTTTTATTTTTATATAACAGCAATAATATATATAATAATCATATACAAAGATGCTCCAATTAATTTACAATTACGATCTACATTGCATACATAGTGACATCTATATGTTTTATATAAAATTAACTATAATCTATTAAAACCATACAATATTTTTAAGGCATTAAAAAAACTGCATAAATGTATATTACATAATTTTCCATTTATACAGTTATACAGGGTTTTTTTATGTCTTAAAAATATTGTATGGTTTTAATAGATTATAGTTAATTTTATATAAAACAGATAGATGTTACTGTATATGCAATGTAGTATTTGATAATGAAGAGAGAGAGTGATCATAATTTCTTTATAATAGAAATGGTTAGTAATATGATGGAAAATAGTAATAAAAGTAGAAAGAATAGTGAAAGATGTGGATAGAGAATGAATGATAATAATAAGTTAGAAGAATATAAAATAAAAGTAAAAGAAACCATGGAAGAGTTGATTGAGGATGGATATAAGGACGTGTGGTAAAGTAGAAAAATGGCAAATAGGGTTTTAGGTGAGAATATTCATAAGAATAAAAGTAATAAAAAAGTGAGAGTTAATAAAAGTATCAAAAAGAGGGGAAAAATGATTGCAGAGAATATAAGTGTACTATTAAGAACAAAGAAAAAAAATGATGCTAATGTTAAATGGGAAAAGTATTTTAAAAAAAGAAATTGGCTAAAATAAATAAGTATAGAGAGAGAATGAAGTTAAATAGTAAATTGTTGCAGGATATTAATAAAAGTGGAAGAGATGGGAGCAAAAATTTTGGAAGTACATTAAAAAAAGAAATGTAGAAGAGAATAATGAAGGAGTAGAGTGTATCTCTAGAGAAGAATTAGAGATAATCTTAAATAAGTATGTAATAGATATAGAAAAGATATTAAATGTGAAGGACAGAGTGATAACAAACATAAAAGCATATAATAATGGAAATATTAGGTTTACAGAAAATGAACTGAATGAGGCAGGAAAGAAATTGAAAAGTAGAAAGGCAAGAGGTTTATATGGTTGGGTAGTGGTGATAGTAAAGAATTTAGGACATAGGTCAAAATTAAACCTATTATCATGTTTTAATAAAATGGCATAGAAGAGAGATTTTCTGAATAGTTGGAGTAATACAAGAGTAAGGCTATTATTTAAATGAAAGGATAAGGATCATAGAAAGTTAAATAATTATAGCCAGATATGGTAACATCAGTGTTATATAAAATTTTCGCATATGTGGTGGCTGAAAGGATCACAAAATGGATGGAAGAAAATAATAGTGGGAGAAATGCAAGGAATTATTTCAATCAGATAGGCATATAGGAGATAATTTATTTGTAGTTACATAACTTATTGATATGGGTAGAACTACAGGTAGACAGTTATATATGGTTTTTATAGATACAGAGAATGCATATGGTAGAAATAAAAATAGATTATGGGTAAGTTTAGTAAATTTGGGAATGGATGGAGCTTTAGTGTATCTTATTAAGAGATTTATGAAAATAATTACTATGCATATCAATTAGGAAATGTAGAATCAGTTAAAGTTAAAATGGGGTGGGACTAAGGCAATATTCCCTATGTCACCTATTTTACTTTTGTTGTACTTGAAAGAAATGGAGAAAGCAATAAAAAAACTAGAAAGAGAGGTAGAGATATCATTAATAAATGGCAAGGGAGTATATACATTATCAGGTCTTTTATTTGTGAATGATGTCTTCTTGTGCATAGAGAGAAGGGAAGATATAAAAGTTATGCTGAGAACATACACCAGAATGGATAAAGAGATGGGGATTAAATTTAATGAAGAGAAATCAAAAGTAATGATGACTAATACTGGGGAAAGAGAAGACAAGAATTTTTATTGAGGGATATAAAGTTAAGCATGTTGAATAGGTACACCTATTTGGAAATCATATTAAGTAATCAGAGAAATTGTATGGATGGATGGGAGAAAAAATTGATAAATGAAGCAAAGAAAACAAAGAGATTGATAAAGAAATTAACAGTGTTTTCATATAATAAATATGATGTAGCTAGAATTGTATGGAAGGAAGTGGCAATAGTAGGGTTAACATATGAAACAATGTATTATGTGTTAGACTTTAGATTACTTAGAAAAAGTACAAAGGGAAGTAGGAAGACATGCATTAAATGTGGATTTGTGAATGGCAAAGGAGGCAATTCAATGAGAAACGAGATGGTCAAGTTTTTATATGGGAGATGCAAAAAGCAAAATTTAAAATGTTCAGTAGGTTGCAATTTATGCATAATAAAAGAATAGCCAAAATAGTATTTAATTGGCTTATGAGTAAAGGGCAGGCAACAATAATACAATATGCAGAAGATTTAGATAAAGAATTTATGTCAGTATACTTATACAAAAGATGAGGTGATTGTGTTAAAAGAATTGTTGAGTGTTATAGTGACAAGAAATGGGATAGAGTAATAGATGCATTAATAAAGAATAAGGAGTTTTGGAGAACTAGTATGAAGAGTAAAAAGATATTGGGTGTGAGTTAATTTATGATAATAGCAAGAAAAGTCATTAACTGTTTAAGGCTTGAACAGGATATTTAGCAACAAGGGAATATACTCATAAATGGAAAAACGTGGGTGATTTAGAACACAAGTTGTGTAAGGAAGGTCTAGAAAATATTAGGATTCTCTTAATTGAATGTTAATACGTGCAAGGTACAAATAGTGAAGTTGTGGAAGAATAAATATAAACAAAGTGATAATACAGAAAGTGGTTTCTTGGTTTTTATGCTGGGTTTGGGAAAGGATAAGGGGGATTTAGATATAAAGGCCATGGAGTTGGCAAAGATTATGTTATGGAAATGGGATGGAGCAGGATAGATAAGAAAATGGAGAAAACCTAGGGTGGGGAATGGAAAGGGAAGATAAAGTGGCTAACCAGTTTTTCTAGGCATAGTGTCTGAGAGATTCCTGACTCCGAATCAGGGGAAGTCACAGTGCATTGCATCGCATAATTGTAAATTAGTTAAAGCACATTAAAAACAGTAAAAATTAATATTTGTCAAATAGAGCTTTTTGTATGTATGATTATTATATATATTATTGCTGTTATATAAGGATATTTTATATTATATCATTGATTTATTTAAATACATGTAAAAGCAGCATAATGGATTAAACTTATTTCCATTTTTGCTGATCACCTAATAATATTTATTTGTTATATTTGTAATAAGATTATATATTAAGTGAAATAATATATTATCGTCTTAACAAAAATGTGTTGAATTTAAATTAAATCCACTGTGTAATTGCGCTGGTCATTTAAATATATATTGACTATTTTTATAAATAAAAAGCATTGAAGAATATTAAATTTTAAACGATGTATTTTAGTCGTAAAATATAGTAGATAAGGTGATTTAGGTCACTGAAATCTAAATCTTACAAAATTATTAATTTCTTTATGGTTGCATTTGACATACTGAGTTAGTAAAGGCATATAGTTTTTCTCATTTCCGTATACAGACACAAATATAAATATTTAATGAAAAAAAATATATGTATTTTTTTAATAAATTAGTTATATTAATATTATAAAGTTATAGAAATAAAATAAAACAGACCTCAAATTTTTTTTTTTACATCAAATATTTATATTTGTTAGTGAAATATTAAAAAAAACCCACATAATTAGATAAAAACAATACCGTATTATTAACAACATTCTTAAACAGATAGATTTCTGATTATCCAGAATAAAACAGCATTGTAGGTATGTATGTTAGTTTGGGATAATATAGGTATACTAACTTATGTTCAAAGTCATATTAATATTATTATCAAACTGTAACTATTTTGTAGATTCTTTTTGTGAAATATAAGAGTATAAAAACATTGATGAAAATATAAGAGTAGAATTTAATTTCAATTTAAAAGAAAAAAAATGAAGCTTATTATCTGTTAAAGAATTTACTTTTAAAAATTCTAAAAATGTGTCACTTAAATAATCTTTTTGGCCATGGGTATTTTTTTTTTTAATTATTACATACAGTCATATATTTTTAGTTACTTTAAATTTGTGGTTTCAAATAACTTTTTAGTATGAATATCAGTTTTCATTTCCTTGAATTTCAAGAATTTGCTTGCATATCAATTTTAAAATTATGCTAATTATGATATTAAAATCTTTATTCGTTTTAAAACTGTCTGAGTAGAAATTTACATTGAATGGAATAAATCTTTAATACAAATGTACAAATAATTAAAAATGTATAATTTACAACAATGTTTTCAAAGTCTTTTTTTAAATTATATTGATATGTTTCAGCTGTCTTTAGTAAACATCATCAGTTTTTTTTTTTAGAACAAATGATATTTATACAATGGTCATTGCACAAATAATACAAATTCAAAATAATGTATAGATGTGTAAATATTATAATAATACAAATTAATTATACTTGTATTCAATCAAATATTACAAATTAATTATATATACTGAGAAGATGAAAAGAATTTCAAATAAATAATAAAAATATCAAAGTAGTGATTGATTTTGTCTTTTGAAATCCTAAAATTTACAACCGTGATAATATAGAATTGTGGTGGATAAATCTACTTTTGATCATTTTAGTCAAATTCATACATGTTTTAATAAAAAGAAAAGTAGAAATCATCAGTGGTCTTAGTCTTTCCAATGTTAATGTACATTTACAAAAGTCATATTAACAAAGAAAAAAAATTGGTGCTGAAAAAGTTTATTTAGAATTCTCTGGATAGCAAAAAAAAAGCAGCAAATCAATTAGCAGAAAAAAGACAAAAATTGTCACACTTTTAATATATAAAAAGAGTTGATTCTCTGTTTTAAAAAATGTTGGTGGTTGGCAATGTTGATGACTAAAGTAAGCCAGGATTCACATTTATGAGATAGATAAATAGAATATAGATGAACAGAAAAAAATAGAAATGATTTATACAAAATCATCAGAAGTTGGTATTCAGTCAATGCAACATAATACATATACATAGAAAGAGGCAGGGCTGCCATGTGTGGGTGTACAGATTTTGTAGGATACAAATGCTTCATCATAATAGCACCAAGATGCCAAAATAATTAATAAAATTTACATGTAAATGAAAATGTTTACATTTTTGTATAACATCAATATTAGAAATACTTTCTGAGTGTAAATATTTTTTATTAAATATGAAAGGAATATTTCTTCACTTAAACTTATTGTGACAATTGCCCAAACCTCACATTTTGAGGCTTGAGCTTAAAATATACTACATATATACTATTACTATTGCATTAAACTGAAGAAACTGACACCATTTTGTCATGATAATTAATAAATCTTCTATGTAAATGTTTAGATTTCTGAATCACTTTACTGTTAGAAATTTAATCAGCCATTTAAGCTATTGTGCGCTTTTTCACGAGTGTTAAATACTATATCTTTTGTTGTAAGCGGAAGTACTCATTTATTATTATTTAACACTTGTGAAAAAGCGCACAATAGTTAAATGGCTGATTAAATTTATTACAATTAGAAACAGTGCTAAAAATAAATGTTTATTTACATATGCTTAAAAGTTTCATTTGTGAGTGATGTCTAGTAAATTCTAGATAATTTCATTGGCGTCATTCATTCAGATATCGTAAACAGTGGTTTAAAGTGAGTAGTCTATCCTCACACTTTCACTTACAGTACTTAAGATTTGCCCATATATAAGCATTTGGGTTGGATTGAATAAGTGGATTCATTTTATTCTTTCCTAAATACTATATCTTGTGTTGTAAGCGAAAGTGCTCATTTATTATTATTTAACACTCGTGAAAAAGCGCACAATAGCTTAAATGGCTGATTAAATTTATTACAATTAGAAACAGCGCTAAAAATAAATGTTTATTTACTGTTAGAAACACATTCTAATTGTAATATTTTTTTATTTAGACTTGTTGTGATTATTGCTTGAATCTTGAAATATACTACATATATATTCCACCATTGTGCTAAACCAAACAGGCCAATGGCCTTTAGTTGCGATAATTAATAAAATATATATTGTATCTACTCAAATGTGAGTTGTATACTACAGTATATATATATAAAAGAAAAATATATTGATCTTATTTATTCTATTTGATTTGATTTATGGATAATAGAAGTGTTGAATTATAAAGGTTAACTAAATAACTATGGCAACAATAATATTAAAATAATATTATTTATTACTAATAATATTATCAAATTATAAATTGGCTGTGTTCAATTTTAAAAGAAAAATAAATGAATCATAAAATAGATCACTTGAATAAAATTATTATTATTATGTGTTTCAATTTTTATTACAACATTCACCTTAGCAAATTATTTATTACAAAATTAAATATTTTATATATATTTGTTTATTTATTAGTATAGTGGAATATATTAAAGATATATGTTAAAAACATATATTTTATTAGGATGTATAGAAAATATTATGTAAATTCTTTATTTTTAGTTGAAATAAAAAATAATATTGAAATTGTAAAACATTTTTTTATTGTATCAAATGTTTTCTAAAACATCACATGATCACCATTTCTTATGCTTGCTCATAACTGTTATTAAAACAGGCAAAACTCTCCATACAGTAGTGCCACTCAGTGCAAGCTAGAGTAATCAATGGATGCCAGAAGGCTTGTGCATAAAATCCCTATCTAGCGCCTACTCATCCAATATCCCCAGATTAGTTTCTGGCTTATGGCCTTCATCAATGAGGTGTTTTGGATCTGAGAGCACTGCATCTAGATCTTAGGATCTAATGCAACACTCCAGAAGCCACCTTTTATCTCTACTTAACTACAAAACTATGAGAATAAAATTGAAAACACAATAATATTTTCAATGTAAGCTCTATTTTCAATTTTATTCTCATGGCTTTGTAGTTAAGTAGAGATAAAAAGGGGCTGCTGAAGGATTGCATTAGATCCTAAGATCTAGGTTCAGTGCTCCCAGATCCAAGACTCCTCACTGACAAAGGCCACAAGCCAGAAACTAGTCTGGGATATTGGATGAGTAGACCCTAGATAGGGATTCTATGCACAAGCCTTCTGGCATCCATTGATTACTCTGGCTTGTACTGAGTCATACTACTGTATGGATAGTTTTGCTTCTTTTAATAATGTTTTCTAAACATCTTCATTTTTATTTGCTGTAAAAAACAATTTTCTTACACCAAAGAGTGACCATTGAGTTCAATTGAAGAGTTTCCCTAGCAACATTGACATCAGCAAAAATAGTTTATAAATAGAACTGAACCATTTTAATTTGAGTCTTTTATTTTCATCTTTAAAAGTGAGTAATTACTAAAATATAATAGAAGAATGAAACTTTAGCAGTCTGCCCATTCAGTTTAGGACAGTTTGTTGATAAAATCCCAAGAAAAATGACAGGATGTATTATAAATGAAGAAAGAAAAAAACATCAAAATTCATTTTTATTCCATGTAAGCTATAAAATATTTCATTATTAAAATTTAGGATTTTATCTATATATTAAAAATAAATACAAATGCTATCTTATCTATATGGATGTCATATTTTTGATTAAGGCATTTTACAAGATCAATTGAAATAATTTCTATGCAATATTAAGTAATTGAAATTTTATCTTATTGACTTGGAAAAAATTCTAGAATTTATTATTCATCTTGATTGCAAATAATTTTGTCAATGAAAGAATGTCTCTTCATGTATCATTACAAACAAAGAAATGTGCAGGTTTTGCATTGCATCGACCAAGTAATTGTTATTTTTAAAAGATTGAATATATCTATACTTGAAAGAAAAGTATTGGAATTTAAAAAAAAAAATGTATTTCTCTCTTCTCTACCTTAAGAAGGATCATTTCTTTGCATTTAGATCATAAACAAGAAAACTAGAAGCTGGAATGTAGTGGGTAAAAAGGAAAAATAAAACTTTCATGTAGGTTATGTGTTATATGTAATTTTTATTATTTTAAAAGAAAACATGTTTTGTTTATCTTTATTTTAAAATATAAAATTTATTTATGAATAAACAATGTGTATATTTAAGGGTTGATTGATAAGCTATCTACACAATAAAAAAATGGAGAGATTCTTTTTTTTTAAGTTTAAACACTTATCTGATTATAAATTAATTCCCGACTCAGTATCTTCAAATATTCATTTTTATGGAAGATATCTTGAAATTTCTCCAACAGTTTATATAGTTTATTGTTATACAACAAATTCTGTGATCCATATGTGTTTATTTTTCATTATTAGTTTTTATAGATAATAAATAATCAAATTTATTATTTATTAAAGAGAAATAGTATTTGTACTTCTTAAGTGGCTACAATTTCAGTCAATTGCATGCATTGTATTATCATGTATTCCATTATTAATTTTTTTTTTTATAAATTAATAAATTTAAATTTAATTGAAATCTAATAAACCTGTCTAATTATTTTTGTGTGTGTGCAAAGAAATTTATGGTAATTAAATCACAATCTAAAATTAAACCAATATCTTTAAGTGAAATATGGTCATATATATATGTACTTATTATTATAGGATTAATGTTTTGTCTCCATAGAGATAAACTATATATGGTCATCATATTGAAATTTTTTTTTCTTCATATGTCATAGCATCGGCTGGGAGGCGAACCCACAACCGTCTGCAACCAACTACTTGCTTGCAAGGCAGAAATATTTATTTGCTTCATCTAGATTATTCTTGATTGTATAAATAATGTAATTAGTTCATGGTTAATTATTAAGAGCTTATCTGGTCCAGTTATAAAAATCTTGATAGATTTTATTTTGCCATTTGTCAGAATGATCTGCCTTAATTATCTTTAAACTTCTTTGAGGTGGATCATAAATTTAATTAACTATTAAATTTTAATACCTAACTTTGACTTAAATAAAAGCCTAATAGTTGTTTTAAAATTCACTTTAATGATTGATTTACAGGGAATTTAAATAGATGGATAGGATTTATTAATTGTGATTTGATGAATATTTAATAGAAACCTACTTCACATTTGATATAATATGATTGGATATTTAAAATGCAAGATCACCTAATAGGTTCATTGATAATGTGTTCTTATAGAGTATTTCATTTTGATACATAACTTAAGCGATAATAATATATTGATGTAAAGTATAGTATACATAAGTCATTATTTTTAACATTTTATTAAACTTAATATGAAATTAATTAAAGGTTTATTTTTATTTAACATTATAGATGTTTTAGGTTTATAAAACATTCTATAAATGTTATCATAACCATTTATAAACTCATTTATTTAGTTAGGGAATATCATTAAATTTTTTCATAAATTTACATTACTATATATAATATTGGATTATTAAAGTATATCAGAATTTAGTTGTCTATTGATTTAGTTATGGCTTTATTTAATTATAAATGAAATGGATATCTTAGGCATACATTATTGTTTAAGATAATGATATATGATTTCACTGCTTATTGTAGAAGATAATGAATAGATTTGGTGATATCTGAAGGGATGATTTTGTTTGTTTTCTTTTGTTTTAAATGCTATCTGAATAAATTAGGTTTTAATAAAGATTGTCATCAATATTTTATTTTAGTGTAGTGGACAATCCAAATAATTATTTATTGGAAATATTGTTATTGCATAGTGTAACTAACGACTGAGCTAGATAATTTTATACAGATTGTAATGAAGTTATTATTTATTGGTATGAATAAATGAATATGAGTTGTCATTATGTTTTGGATTTGTAGATTATGAAAAGGCATTTGATTTTATAAATATTTCTTCAGTGATTAAAGCATTGGATCATCAAGGTATAGATCCAGGATATTGTCATATTTAAAAGAATATTTATAAAAATGCAACAGCAACAATTAGATTACATAATGATACTGGAAAAGTCAACATTGAGAAGGGTATAAGACAGGGTGACTCCATATCTCCAAAACATTTTACAGCAGTGCTGCAAGAAGTATTTTGTGGATTAAAATGGGAAGCTAAACGAGTGAAAGTAAATGGAGATTATTTAAGTCATTTAGATTTTGCAAATGATGTAGTTGATTTTGCAAATAATGCTTTAGAACTGCAGGAAATGTTGCAGGGGTTATCAGATGAAAGTAGGAAAGTAGGACTAAAGATAAATGTTAAAAAGACTAAAGTAATGTTTAATTGATTTTCTCAAAATATGAAAATAAAGATTGATTATGATGAGTTAGAAGAAGTTAACAGTTACAAATACCTTGGTCAGATTATTAATACAGATGGAAACATAATGGATGAAATTAATCATAGAATTAAACTTGGTTGGTGTGCTTTTGGTAGAAATAATTTGATACTAAAAGAAAATATGCCTATCTGTTTGAAAAGGAAGGTTTTAAACAAATGTGTTTTACCAGTTCTTACTTATGGATTTGAGATGTGGACACTTAATAGAAGAGCAATACAGAGACTTCAGACCACTCAAAGAAGTATGGAGAGATACATGTTGGGAATAATAATAAGAGATTGAAAATGCAATGTATAAGTAAGAGAACAAACAGGTGTTACTGACCTCATTGAAAAATTAAAAGATTGAAGTGGAGTTGGGCTGGACATATTGCTAGAAGAGACAATAGATGGACAATTGAAATCTTAAACAGGATGCCAAGAGATTGTAAAAGACCCAGAAAGAGACCACATGTTAGATGGATTGATGAAATACGAAAGTGTGCAGGGGTGATGTGGAGAAGAGAAGCTAAAGATCGGAGAAGATGGATTGAACTTGGAGAGACCTTCATCCTGCAGTGGATTGATAATGGTTGATGATGATGATTTGCTGTTATAAATAATATTTAAACCATAAGGGTATTTCTTCATTATCTTTTATTTTATTTTTGTGTCAGTAATAAATCATTGTCTACAATTTCTTTTGTTTCATTACAAATGCTGACTAAATCAGTAGAGGGATAATGGAGTAGAAGATCAATTATTATCCCATTACAATATGTAAATGAAAATGTTTAGATTTCCCAATCACTTTTATTTAAATATTTTGATTTGTATAAAAATAATTAATAATTTATTTAAAAATACAACTTATTTTAAATATATTGTTTCATGGTTACAGTAATTGTGCATGAGATGAAATTATGTTTATTAATGATATTTTAGAAAACGTATATGACTTTTACAGTTTAGAGTAATGGCCAACTATGGAATGAGGGCTTATAGGATCATTTCTGCTGCTGTCTTGTGCAAAATTGTTTTAATAAAAATCTTTATTATGCCATATTATCTTTCTACATGTTTTACTAAATAGCTTTTCCTATTTATAATAATGATATCTTTTTTAATATCATATTATATTTTCACATTTTATTAAACAGCTTTTTCTTGGATGTGGACTCAAGTTTGTTCTCTAGTTAAACATTTATAATTGATCCATAACTCATACTACAGTATAAATCTAAGAAAAGCAGAATGAGTAAAAAACATAATTTTTTAAAAAGATACTATTGCACATCAAAATATTTAATTCTTAACAAATTTCATGATAAAAATACTATTTAATGAAGTTTGTTCTATTGACAAAGTCTTTACAAAATGTATTTTGTGGATCAATTTTTTTATAGTTATCCAACATTACTTACAAATAAACAAAATAAAGAGCAAAGCATAGAAATGGTTTCTAAATATTTATTGAATAAACAATCTAAATAAGAAAATTTAAAAAATTTCTTCCCTAAAATAAATCCTGGCAAACCCCTAACTAATTACCTAAGTACAATATATATAATATGACTTAGTTATTAATAAGTGTTAAAAAATTAAATAATAAAGTAGTGTAAATATTTTATTATTGAACCAAAACTTTTGTTAATAGAAAATGTAAACAAGTTATTTGTGAGAGGTTCTGAATTAAAAGTAACTAATATATTTTTAAAACAAAGTTCCGCTTTTGGCAGCCATCTTTGCAACTGGTCTTATTAAAAGCGTCCCTTAGCGATTCAGTTTCAAGAAGACAGGGATGATTGTCCCCTTACCTTTACATCTTTTATTCAAGGTAAGTCGGTTTTAAACATTATATATTATGGAAAGTGATAATATAATCGATAACTCTCAAATTAATGTTGACCCCGATCTCAGCATTCAATCTAGCAATGCAGTCATCGGTTGTAAATATTATAGCCTTAGATCTAATCTAAATGCAACTAAACTAACTTCTACTACAAATGAAAACCCACAAACCAATAAATCAAATGAAAACACCATCGCAAATATCAACAAAAGTTTAGAAAATATTCAACTTACTCCTAATATAAACAATAGCATAAATATCTCATCAAGCGAAACTATTGAAATCCTTAACAATACAAGCAAAAACCAATCATCTCCTCTCCGAAGACTTTACGCTCCCTCAGAAGACTCTAATGAGCAATTTTCTTTGCCCAATAATACCCCGAAAACCATATCTGAAAATAATAGACAAAATTTCCAACAAGATGATTTCGGCAAATTTTTTAAAGTTAAAACTTTTCTACCAGAGGTCGACAAAACCAGCGCTGTCACATTACAGTTTGTCAACAGTAAATTTAAAAATCAAAAAGAAGAAATAAATTTTAAAACTAATAAACCTCATTCCAAAACAAACAAAAATTATAGCACAGAACAATCCATTGCTACATCAGCCAACTTGCAATCTAAACCAATTTCCTCAATTCCAATATAGAAAAATTCCACTACGTACGCAAATATCGTAAGGTCTAAAAATTCTGAGAGCATCTCCGAAAATATTAAGGCCGATAATTTCAATGAACTATATTTGAATATCTCAGAATTAGACACAGAACAAGAATCAAACACCCTGGAAAATGTCTCATTTAATATAAACGATCTTAATGATGACATGTTCGTAAAAATAAATGAGTTCAACAAAACGATTCCCAACACTCTGTATAAATCGTTTACAAACTACTACAGCGATAAGTCATTAATCTTAGCCATAACAAATCAACAATGTGCATTATATAAGTTCCCTCTAGAACAATTATACAGTCTAATCAATCAAAATCAATTAGGCAGAGGCATTCACATGATCCTTAATCATCCCAATGACCGCTATGTTATTGTTGAGTTTAAAACGTCGGTGGACCGTATGAACTTTAAAAATAACTACCGATCTTTGGGAAATTATATACTTTGCTCCATAGATATGAACCGTCCAGTTACACTATCCGGCAGAATTCAAAACTGCCTTGCCCACTTGAAAGAACAAGAACTACAAGACATACTTATTAATTATGGTTTAGTTAGCAAATTTAAACACCTATTAAACCCTCACTTCGAAGATCAAATCCTGTTCAATACAGTTATCTTCACACTTACTTTAAAAAAAAACATTATACCCACTGACATACCCACAATTATTACTGCAAGAGGCTCTCCTATGGTTTTGACCTTCAGGGGAGTACAGCCACAATGTTTCTTCTGCCTTCAAAGAACACACCTTATTAAAGATTGTGCAGCAAGAATATGCATACACTGTGGTATTAAAAAGAATAAAGTTCACAGATGCCCTGGTAGACCTATTAATACGGTTATCACATCCTTAAATAGACAATCACCACATGGGAATAATTCAAACAGCAACCTTACAAACTCAGACAATCTGATTCAAATAAATCCTCCAACAAACCCTCTCACATCCAAATCTATCTTTCAAAATGAAAATCTTCAAGAAAGAACAAACACCAACCTCTACACTAATAGTAGTGAATCAGAGAACCAAGCAATAACATATACTGCTACTAAACCAATCTCTCAAACCAATAATACTCAAGATCATTCATTAGATACATATTGTACTAATCCCCGAGAAACAATGCTAGGCCAAACTCTTTCTACAAAAGAAGACAATATGACCAAACCATCTAACGAGAGCAAGGAAAACCCAGGCGATGAAGAAAATACACTTAAAAAATTTCAAAACAATTCATCTATAACAACTCCCACCCAGCTTAAAACCAATGATGCATCATCATTAGGGGCCAGCTAAGTCTAACAAACCTAAACAAAGTGATCCACAAACTGTCCTCAATTCTTCAACCCCTGCAGTAATCAACCATCCAGATGAAAAAGACTTATCAAACACTCAACCCGAAAGTCAGCATAATTAATGTTTCACAACAGTTAAGCAACCAAAATGACTCAGGTCTAAAATTTAAACCAAATTCTTATAACAATAAAAAAACACTTTCATCAAAAGAACCAGGAAAAGAAAAACAACACTACTAAACTTAAAACCCCCCAAACCAACCAACACAACAAATACCCAAAATACAAATAAGAAAATTAAAAGAAAATCAATTCGGCCAGATAAATCAAGCTCTGATGATGACAGCTCCCAGCCAATACATTATTCACCACCACCTGCTAGCAAACAAATCTCAGATATATCCAGCACAAAGCTTCACAAATCCATAGACAAAAAAAGAGGAAAACCATGGATCCTATAACCATCGATACCATTGATCCATCTGACGAAATCTCAGACAGATTACACTACTTCATCAGACAACGAAGGACTTCATGGATGCAGTTCCTCAACCAACAAATATATCACCAATCCATCCACAAGTTCAATCACAAGACTCTGATTTCCAAACAACATCAGAACTCATTAACATGGAGATGCCCCACATTGACTTGGTACACTTTTCTGAGGACGGTTTGGATTAATCTATCATGTTCTGCAAGATTGCTGGCATTAATATTGGCAGCATCAACTCATTGATAAGAGTTCTAGCTATTAAAACCTGGCTCTCGCTCTGCTCCCCTCATATACTTCTTATGGGTGAAACTAAATATCACCATAAGACTGATCATAAAATATTATCTCTTCTCTCAGCTCTCGGATTTACTAGATTTTCCATAGGCCATTCTGCTTCAGGTGGAGTCGGTATTCTTCTCAGCAAGTCTACACCACCAAACAGTTTTAGCATTCTATTTCTAGATGCCAATATTATTGTCATAGAAATAGACTATTGAAGGGTTATCCGATCAACAGCTTATATATACAGCCAAAGACCGTCTCTCAATATCTAAAAATAATCCATATCTCCTAAATGCCATCAACGCTAACAGAGCCTCTCCTACTATTCTTCTGGGAGACTTTAACAATACATACAATGACTTCAACAAGAGATTTTTGCATCTAATAAATCACAGATTAATGTGTGGAGAGGGTTTCTTCCCTCCTGAAGCCTACTCTTTCTATACTAAAACTAAAAAGTCCCTGATTGATTTGGTTTTCTACACCCCAGACCTCCATTTCAACCTTGATGCAGTCTTGGCCCCTGTTGCTTTCTCTGATCATATGGCTCTAATCTTACAACTTACACCTATTGCAATCCCTACACCTATTGATGGACCTGGTAAAACCATGCACATGATCACCCAATCAAATATGACCCAGCCGATAGTGTCTGAGGCATACATCCTTTTCAGAAAATAAACATCTTTTCCCTGCCTGCTGAGGAGGGCTGGTTTTCCTTCATTGGAATACTTCAGTCCATATTAAATCACCACACACAGGAAAATCAAAGGACCTAATGGCCTTCTAAATGACCTAACAGACATTAATATACAACTTCAAGCATCACAGCAAAATTTCACAAATACAGAAAAAATTATCTTCCTTAAAAATCTCTACAAAATCAAGCAAAAGTCCCTTGCAGAATATATATCCATCAGAAGAGCCAAATGTTTCTTAGCACAACAACACTGCTGGACAAGAGACTATCTCAGATGGGCACTGGGATACAATAAAAAACAAATCACTCCCTTATCCATTAATACTAATGGAACCAATCTTATTGGCTTTCCAATGATGCAGCACATCAGCAAACAATTCTGCCAATTAATGCAAAAAGATGGAGCTCCTCCTATAAACAGCTGGTTGGATGCTGGTGACCTCAGTGAACATGGCATCATGAA